>CM046040.1:67543058-67953058 GCA_025215565.1 Flaveria ramosissima
CTCGGTATCCAAGTGAGTTCTAGATCCCCTATTTATAAGTTTTTTCACGTTTTGGGCTATTATGCATACTAAATATACGTTTTTAAATGACCAAGATTATAAGAAGTTTTAACAGAAAGAACGATTTTTCTACAAATAAATGTGCTATATAAATGTTTAAATATAAAAATTTTTCGCGCTGACCTGGCAGCCCGGCCCCAGCCAGGGGCGTTGCCCCTTGGACCCCACTAGGGGCTGCTGCCCTTAGGACCTCGCTGTCAGGGGCTGCCGCCCTCGAACCCCCGATGTCCCGCGGTGGGTCAATTATGTTTTATGATGACTAGTACTTGGCATGTTGTGCACTTAATAAGTTAAGTATTATATATATTAAAGTGGAAGATGATATTAATGAAAAGTGAAACTTGATGAATGTTACCCCCGGGCCCGTTTGATGATGTAAAGTCTTGCAAGCACTAAGATAGACTTCACTTAGGTGAGTCTGATGTATGATGATTGATCCGTATTCATGAGCGGGCTATGTGCCTTGCAGTGTGGATCAACTGTCGGGGGTTAGCTACCATGATAAATGTGTACCGACAGGGATCGACATTCGTTGTGGATCAACATGGAGCTCTTGCTTTATGCAATCTCGTTTATGATGAAGTGAAAGATATGAAAGAATGAAAGATAATGAACATGCTTATTATGATGAAAATGCTATGTATTATGTATGCGTGGTCATTATATGAAGGATAAAGTTATATTTTCTTATTTACCTAAAACTAGAAGTCACTCAGCAAAGCTGACTTTTATGTATAATAGTTGGCAGGTAAGTGCTGATGCTGAGGATGGCACCACGGAGCTACTTGGGGAGCTATGGATGGCATTCCTGTTTATGAAATCTTTATTGTAATTTAAGAACAAGTAATATGTTTTGTTTACAATTAAAGGATAAATGTATGAGTACGATATGGTTTCTAAGTTTTAAATGAATGTCTAATTATTTCCGCTGCAATGTTTTGTTATTAAACTGATTTTATGATATGATTAACCAACTGTGAGGCTTCCCGGGAACGGGGCCTTACACAACATCACTTTAGAACAACCATCACAGTATTGTCTGACCACCACCATACTACCACCATCGCAACATCACCTAACCACCACTATCGCGCTACCATCTGTTAAACAACCAACCACTGTACACTGCTACACAATCAACCATCATACTACCACAACCCATCATCATCCATCCGTAAGCCACCAATAACCCTAACTCTAACATCCAATCCACCATCCATCCTTAGCAACCCTAAATCAAAGTCCAAGAAACCCCCACTCACCCATGTGAACTCACCCATAATTGTGAAGATGAATGTGGTTAGGGCATCCCAAAATCAATTTGAATATATATATATATATATATATATATATATATATATATATATATATATATATATATATAGATATATATATATATCATATATATATATATATATATATATATATATATATATATATATATATATATGTGTGTGTGTGTGTGTGTGTGTGTGTGTGTGTGTGTGTGTGTGTGTGTGTGTGTGTGGTGTGTGTGTAGGTGTGTGTGTGTGTGTGTGTGAATTTATTTACCCATGTGTCATTTTTGTAAATTACAAATTTTATCCTTATAATTAGTCAAATTATGGACCGGGTCATTTTTTAAAAAGTTTGCACTCTTTATTCTTTACTGAAAAAATTCTTACTAATTTAGCTCTTTTCACTAATGGATGTTAAGTTTGTTAGCCTCGTGTACAGTGCATATGAGGGTATTTTAGTTTTTTTATCCCTAAAGGATAACTCTCTGTATTATTATTATTATCACCATCACCACCAGAAGACTCCTTTTTCAAAAAATTACACTCATTGTCCTTTATTGAAAACATTTTTACTAATTTAGCTTTTTTCACTAACGGATGCTAAGTTTGTTAGTTAAGTCACCTCATGTACAATGCATATGAGTGTATTTTAGTCTTTTTACCCCTAAAGGATAACTCTTTGTATTATTATTATTAACACCATCACCACCATAAGACCACCATCATAATTACAACCAACATCACCTTACCACGACCATCAAAGTGTTGCCTGACCACCACCATCGCAACATCACCTAACCACCACCATCGCGCTACCATCTGTTAAACAACCAACCACCGTACACTGCTACACAATCAACCACCATACTACCACAACCCCATCATCATCCATCCTTAAGCCACCAATAACCCTAACTCTACCATCCAATCCACCATCCATCCTTAGCAACCCTAAATCAAAGTCCAAGAAACCCCCACTCACCCATGTGAACTCACCCATAATTGTGAAGATGAATGTGGTTAGGGCATCCCAAAATCAATTTGAATATAGTCAAAATCTTCTATTTCAATTACGATTGTAGTGTAAAATCACGCGATTTCATACCTTTAATGCTTATGGCAGTGTGTGACGGTGGCGGTTGTATGGTTTGACGTTCGATAGAGGTTGTAGGTGTGAGAAGTTGTATGGTTTGATGTTTTGAACAAGAAACCGAGTTTGATGATGATGATGATAAAGGAAAAAGTAATGGTGGATAATGGTGTGGTGGTGGTGGTAGTGCTGAGTGTGGGTGGTGGTGAAGAACTCGTGGTGGTTGTGATGTAAAGCAAAATAGGGGTTTAGTGATGAAGAAGATGATATGTTTTGTTGATGATGATGGCGATCGAAAATAATAATATTTAATAATAATATACGAGTATTGTCCTTTAGGGATAAAATGACCAAAATACTCTCATGTGCAGTGCACATGAGGTGAGTTAACTATAAAAGTTAACGTCCGTTAGTGAAAAGGGTAAAATCCGTAAGAACTTTTCACTCAAAGGAATAAAGAGTGCAATTTAAAAAAAGGACCCATTTCATAATCTGGTATATTATAAAGGATAAAATTTGTAATTTACTTGTCATTTTACGTATTTGTCAACCCATGTAACACATGGGTCCCTAACCTAGTAATTAATAAACAAAAATTGAACGTAATTAATTGTTAATTAATTAAACATTTTATAATGGTTTTAACTAATTATAAGTTAACTAGTTAAAACCACAAGGATCTACATGTAATTAAAAATTAATTACATAATAATTACTAAATGTTAATAACTAAAAAGAAATTACGAATGCTATATATGAAAATAGTTTTTATATAATATAGGGAATAAGGAAACCCTAATCCCCATCGCACATAGACCCCCTCCCCTCGGTTTATTCGTCGACAACCATCACACCCATACCTTGCCGACCACCGCCGCCTCGTGCCGTGATTGTCACCGGAAGTTGCTTCATGTTGCAAACGTTGCAAAGCTTGAAGCTTTTCGTGATTCAGATCATCTAGCAAGGTCGTTGATTACTCTTGAGGTGTGAAATTTTGAACTTTGTTATCAAGATACAATGTTTTACGGATCTATGATTGTTAATTGTTTTTACGTATGTAATTGGATATCTGTTGTGGGTATGATTAATTGGATTAATCATTAAGGGCTTCTATTTAGGAATTGTAACTTTAATAAAGCTTCCACTAACTTTTAATAACAAAAGCTTATATTTTTAGTAACTTTAGTTGGTTAAAGTTGACAAACGATACCCAACAGTATATGCTTGGAAATACTAGTGTGCATGCTAGGAATTATATACTTATGTTGTAAACACACATTTAAGATTTGTGTCCCAGCAACAATGATCAAGGGTTGTATTGTAATGGAATACCTATCCCGAATGTCTCGAAATTTTGGTTTTCCATCGAGTTCGGGCATCTGTCATCCCTACTTACAAGTTCGATCTAAGCGAGACTCCACCACATGTTCCATACAATCGCAACCTATAAAATGGTTCATTAATAAATCACTCCACCGTTACCGACTTTCAGAGGAATCATTGGACATTACATTTGTTTAGGGAAGTAGAAAAGTATGAAATTCCACACCATACAAGCAAACACAGAGTGTCAACACCCACGCCAAACCACATTAGATTAATATACCAATGAAGCACACAAAATTAAACTTCAATCATGTTTGGCTGCTAATTCTTTATCTGTGAGATCAGAACCAACAGCATTGTGCTCTCCTGCAACCTGTTAGCATATGATCGATATTATCCAATTGAGAAAAAAATGAAGATTATCTGTAAATGCTGATAAATTACCAAAGGATACTTGGTGAAACTACGATAAAGAAAACTATGGAGATACAGAGAACCAAATAGAGATGTATCTTTCCATTCAACCCGTTTACATATATAAATGGGTTGTGTATTTTTCCTCAGACGGGTTAAGAGAGTCAAATAAAAAACCTAAGGTTAAAATGAACCAGGCTGAAGGTCTTTCGATGTACGTTTTAATGCATACAACATACTAAATTATATTGTTTAAAGATTTAATTTATTATTCCAGCATCTTTTTTGTAACTACAATCAAGTCATTAGCTATTCATAAAAGTTTTTTCAATGGATAACCCAACCTGACACATAAGAAACTAACAGTTTCAATCCAAACCAACCTACCCATCTAACCACTAGTTAGACCATTATAAACGTTGCCTCCAACAGGCTATTATTTCCTAAGTTTTGTTCCAGCAATCATGAAGACCAACAAGATACCTTGAGTACCCAATTGATGAAAGAAAGTAGTTTATATACCCAGAACTGAAGTTGCCAATTAGCCGTTCAACCAAGTTTAGTTGAGATAATAAAACAGGTAGATTAGCTAACCTGAGAACAGTAATTTGACCATTTTGAATTTGTTTCCATATGAATAATTCATTATATAATTACCAAAACATTATTATAATAGCAATCTAAATATTTGGATAAGTAATATAAAAGGGTGTATGGACCGAAAAATCATTCGGGAAACGGTCAACATGATTTTTCCTACACTTTTAAGATAAAGCTACTCACCCAATTTGAGCTGGTTTTAAAAACATCACTGAATTTCTCCCCAATTTGGGTGGCTTATCTTCGCATGTGTAGTGAAGTGGATTTATCAATATACTAATGTAAAATTTCAACACCTTACCCCTTCCAATTCCCTCAATTTGTGCACCATCAATTCACGTGCATAGTTGAATGAAAAGAGTAGGTTCACGTGTGAAGTGGATCTATGTATAGTATTGGCAAAGAGTAGGTTCAAGAAGACTGGATTATTTGAATGGAAACCCAATTTGTACACAAGTGAAGCCTAACGATGGACTAATGGGTGATGTTTTTTAAATCGGGTCGAATCTTATATCACTGTGTAACGTGATTACTTGAGTAATTTTCATTTTTCTAATTTGACAAGACCTCTTTTAGATTAATAAGAAATCAAATAGAATGATTATTCATAAGCAAATGAATTAAAATGGCCAGCTCTACATGAAGCTGTTGGTTGCTGTGAACCTGGTAACAGTTGTAAATATGAGATATGTAGATGGTTAAGGAGAGCTATGACATTATTTAGATGCATAATAGGTGGTAAAAATTGAGACCTTCACATTCAAGTGGTATAAATAGCCAGAATGCTACAAGGTGAGTATGAAGTTAGAAATGATACCTAGGGGAGGTGATTTCTTTCCGAAAGAGAAACATCTGTAGATGATAACAGCAGATTATTTATGCTATATTGCCACTAGTTCCCTCTCCAATGATGAGCCAAACTAGGTACGTTTGAACTTATGACTTTGCGAAAGAAAGGGCCTAGTCTTTATCATAATGCTATCACCCTAGGCTATCTCTTGCCAACAAGGTATTATATTGGTTTCAAAGTGATTGTCGATGACGATAAATGTTCAACTTGAATGCCTGTTAAAGATTTCACTTCATTGTGCAAATGACTAGAATGCCCTTGTAATAGATATCGTATATATATAGCAATGATTGTAATTGCCAAATGTAAATATAGTATCGATTCATTAGGTCCTAGGCCATTAATTTGATTGAGAGAAGATCTCATCACAGTTTGTATATATACCTATCATTATTCTCAATGGAAATCATCTTGAATATCATTCTTACATGGTATCAAACCTCTATCGATCCTGCTAACCCAACCCCCCTCTGCCGTTCACTTTCTGCAGCTTCCCCCCCCCCCCCCCTTCAAATCTTCGGATCCCCCTCACCCTTCTCTCATGGACACCAAAATACACCCTGCCATGACCGTATCCAACAATAAAAACTTCATCCCTATCATTCTTGAAGTCGAAACAGCTCATTACACGACATGGTCCGAACTCTTTCAGGTCCATTGTCGTGCGTATGAAGTTTTCGACCATCTCAGCCCCAAAACAACCATCGACGATGGAAAGAAGGCTACCTCTTCTACTACTGATGCTCTCTGGTCTCGTATTGATGCAATTGTCCTGCAGTGGATCTATGGAACCATCTCCACAGATCTATTGCACACCATTATGCAACCTGGCGCAACCGCTCATCAAGCCTGGACCATTTTGGAAGGGCTGTTCAAAGATAATAAGAACACCAGGTCCGTCTTCCTTCAACAGGAATTTTCCAACGTTCGATTGGAGAACTTTTCGAGCATGTCAGCCTACTGCCAACAGGTTAAACTCCTGTCCGACCAACTCACTAGTGTCGGGGCCCCTGTTGACAACCAACGCCTCGTCCTTAAGCTGTTAACCGGTCTTACAGAACAGTATGATGGGATTTCAACAATACTACAGAATCGAGACCCCTTACCTGATTTTCATGAAGCACGTTCGCGTTTCACCATGGAAGAGAGCAAGAAGAAGCATCAGGCTGCTCAGGCCGCTCACTCGTCTGCCACCGCACTTGCGGCTGTTACGACCAACCCCTCACCATCTGACAGCCATGCTACTCAGCCCTACGACCGAAATCGTGGACGAGGTCGCAGCCGAGGGCGGAGCAAGGGGCGCGGTCCTTCTGGTCGCGGGGGTCGGACCTCCAATCTCCAACACCCTTACATTGTGTTCCCACAGGCTTGGGCATCTAATCAGTGGGCCTCCCTCTTGAACAACCAGGCCCAACACTGGCCCACGGCGCAACCGAGACCACCATGCCCGTACCCATCAACGCCCAAACCTAATCCAAGAGCAGACATCCTTGGGCCAGCGCCTTCTCAGGCCTACACCACTGGTCCAGTTCCAACCGACATTGCTCAAGTTCTCTACACATTATCTCTAAATCAACAGGATCCGCTCGGGTATATGGACACTGGAGCAACGGGTCACATGGCAAATCAGCAAGGTAACATTTCCCCGTCTGTTTTTAATGGTAGCACTTCTAAACATATTATAGTCAGCAATGGCATGACCATCCCGGTTCTTGGACAGGGCAACTTCACTTTACCTCACCCATTCCCACCCCTTAAACTCAAATATGTTCTATATGCCCATCAACTAATTAAAAACCTTATTTCTGTCCGACGTCTTACCACTGATAATTTAATATCCATTGAATTTGACCATTTCGGTTTTCTTGTGAAGGACCTCAAGACCAAGGCTCCCATCCTTCGATGCAATAGCTCGGGCGATCTTTATCCCCTCACCACTCCTCTTCAAAGTCTCTCCTCTCCTCCATCCACTTTTGCTGCCATCACTCAAGACCGTTGGCATCAACGACTTGGGCATCCGGGACAATTTATTGCATTCCTTAAAATCTTCTTCTTTGTATTAGTTATAAAAAATGTCGTGAGACTATTTGTCAATCATGTATTTTTGGCAAAAGTGTTAAACTTCCTTTTTATGACTCATTGAATAAAACTTATTTACCTTTTGACATTGTTCACAGCGATCTCTGGACATCACCGGTCCTTAGCGCCGGTGGACATCGTTATTATGTCTTATTTCTCGATGACTTTACCAACTTCCTATGGACATACCCGATAAGTCATAAGTCACAAGTTTTCGAGCCTTACACATTTTAACAACTATGTCCATACCCAATTTGAGCGCAAAATAAAACAATTCCAATGTGATAATGGAAGAGATTATGCGAACCATCAATTTCAAAACTTTTGTCATCACAACGGCATGCAATTACGCTTCTCCTGCCCTCACACTTCTTCCCAAAACGGGAAAGCGGAACACAAAATCCGCACAATCAACAACATGCTTCGCACTCCTCTAGCTCAATCTTCCCTCCCACCAAACTTCTGGCATCACGCACTTGAAGCTGCTACCTACCTTCTTAATATTCTTCCAAGCAAAAACCACAACTTCCTCTCACCCACCACCCTTCTCTACAAATGCCAACCCACATATGATCACCTACGTATTTTTGGCTGTTTGTGCTACCCCCTTCTCCCCTCCAATAAAATTCATAAATTAGCAAACCGATCCCAACCTTGTGTGTTTCTCGGTTACCCCACCAACCACCGTGGCTACAAATGCCTCGACCTTCAAACCAACAAAGTCTCCATTGATCGTCATGTTCACTTTGAGGAATCCATTTTCCCATATCACATCCGTTCACCTACCACTCCCCTATCCTATGACTTTTTTCCCCCCTCTAAATCCCCTCCTATGGTCCCAAGTTTCCCACCATTCGGTCTCCGCCCCATCCACACCAACCCCTTCTCAAACTACTCCTCCCACCTCAGCCCCGCCCTTTCCCTCCTCTAGCCCAAACCCAAAAACCTCAACTCTCCATGATACCACACCTCCTTCTGAGCCCTCTTCCCCGGCCTAACCCACTGCACCCGTGCCTCAACCTAACCCACCTCCACTCCTCCATACTTATAGCCGCAAACAACCTCGGTCGGTCTTCTTCCCGGGTCACGCTCTGGCCGACCCCACCCCTCCTACCATCCCACCTACTCCATCCACCCTCCCCACCCCACCATCTCCTCCCAACCGCACCATGCGCACACGCGCTATGAATGGCATTTCAAAACAAATTAACCCAAACCTTAACCTTCACACCGCCACCATCGTCCCCATTCCTAAAAACCCACAAGTTGCTCTGTCTCACCAGAATCCCACACTGCTAGAATGGATGAATTTAGTGCTCTCATTAAAAATAAGACTTGGGAACTTGTTCCTCGCACACCAGACATGAACATTATTCGCAGCATGTGGCTGTTTAAGCACAAGTTTAGATCGGATGGAAGCCTTGAACGTTATAAGGCCAGACTAGTATGCGACGGCAGGAAACAGCAAGTGGGTATCGATTGTGGGGAAACGTTTAGTCCAGTGGTCAAACCGGCTACTATTTGGTTGGTCTTATTCTTAGCTCTTTCTCGGTCTTGGAAAGTTCACCAACTTGATGTCACCAACGCATTTCTTCATGGACATCTGTCTGAAACAGTATATATGCATCAGCCCAATGGATTCCGACATCGGGATTATCCAGATCATGTATGTCGTCTTAAGAAATCCCTATACGGCCTAAAACAGGCTCCTCGTGCGTGGTATCAACGTTTTACGGACTTTGTTCTATTGCTTGGCTTCACCCAAAGCAAGTCCGACAACTCTCTCTTTATATACCTCATACTGCTTACTTATTGATTTATGTCGATGACATAATCCTCACCACATCCTCTGATGATCTTCGCACCCATCTCATGTCCTCGCTTGCTGGTGAATTTGCGATGAAAGATTTTGGGCCATTGAGTTACTTTCTTGGGATTTCGGTTACCCGCACCGGTGATCACATGTTCCTCTCTCAACAGGCCTATGCAAAAGACATTCTACATCGGGCTGCCATGGATTCTTGCAAGCCCGTCCCAACTCCCGTCGACACTCAATCCAAATTGAGTGATTCCTCCGGTCCCTTGTTTGAAGACCCGAGCACTTACAGGAGCCTTGCAAGAGCACTACAATACCTTACTTTCACACGTCCTGACATTACATATGCTGTCCAGCAAATCTGTATGCATATGCATTCTCCTCGGATTGATCATTGGAATGCACTCAAACGGATTTTACAGTATATTCACGGCACTTCTGACTTTGGTATTCTCTTAGGACCCACACCACAGTTATCCTTACTTGCTTACACTGATGCCGACTGGGTTGGCTGTCCGGACACCCGTCGCTCAACTTCGGGCTACTGTGTCTACCTCATCGACAATCTCATCTCCTGGTCGTCCAAACGCCAGTCCACTGTCTCTCGCTCAAGTGCAGAGGCTGAATATCGCGGTGTCGCCAACGTCGTGGCTGAAATTTGTTGGCTTCGAAATCTACTCCTCGAGTTGCACCGTCCCCTCTCAAGAGCAACCTTAATCTACTGCAACAATGTCAGCGCCATTTACTTATCCGGCAATCCTGTTCACCATCAACGCACCAAACACATTGAACTAGACATACATTTTGTTCGAGAACAGGTTCAGCGAGGTAATGTTCGGGTCCTACATGTACCGTCTCGCTACCAGATAGCTGACATCTTCACCAAAGGACTCCCACGGATCTTATTGGAAGATTTTCGGTCCAGTCTCAGCATCCGCTCTCCTCCCGCTTCGACTGCGGGGGTGTAATAGATATCGTATATATATAGCAATGATTGTAATTGCCAAATGTAAATATAGTATCGATTCATTTAGATCCTAGGCCATTAATATTGATTGAGAGAAGATCTCATCACAGTTTGTATATATACCTATCATTATTCTCAATGGACTTGAATATCATTCTTACACCTTGTTTTAGCATATGTTCGTATTTAATTTTCACATGAGGTGTCATCCTATTCCAGAGTGAGTTGTTACAAGCACATACATGCTTATCCAAGCTTGGGTTTTAATGTTCCCAACTTGCATAAAAAGTTGATATTCTAATATATATTATAAGGACCACCCATGTGATCGACTCTAGTAACCAGTAGAGTGTTGTGACATCATAATCATTAGTCATGCTTATGTTGTCAAAGCCACTAGGCACACTTAAGGCGCATAGGCCCCACCGCCCCGCTTAGGGCCTAGGCGCAAAAAAAAGCGCTCGCCTAAGATAATAATAAAAGATAAAAAATAAAAATAAAAGTTGCACGTAGAGAAAACAAAAAACAAAAAAATATGTTATGCATAGAAAATAAGTACTATTCCACACATATAATAAAGAAGCTATTATAATTAGCATTTTAGATCATCTAGCTAGTACCAAAAGTTTTAAATAAATTACCAAATATTTTAGCAGCAATACCAAAAGGTCGAAAGCTACCAGAACTTGGATACCCATATTTCAATAGTACTAAAGCGCTAAGGACATAAATCAAAAAATCAACTTGGTCCTTGAGCCATCAGTCTCGTAATATGGAAGGGTAAATCATCTGTAAGTTTGAATGTTGTTTCCATGTTTTGAATTATCATTATATGCTTATATTTGAGTAAATAGGTATTCCGACTCCTTTTAGGGGACCATTACACAGCAGCAAAAAGAATTTAAAAAAAAGAAAGAAATCAAAAGAAGTCGCAACAAATCAAAAGTAATAAAATAAATAAAAATAAAATAAGTAACTGCCTCATTTGGATAAAGCTAGTGACTTGTTTCTCAGCGCCTAAAAAAACTCAACGCCTCTTATTGATTTTGACAAAAAAGTAGCAGGTGTTGCCTTGGCCATCAAGAAGGGTTATACTCATTGCGCCTTGAATTAGCGCCTAGGCAAGCGCCTCAAGTGCTTTTAACAACACAGAGTGATGCAAGTATAGCTACACACACAAGCAATACACTTCCACAGTTCTTGTAACTTACAATTAATGAGCCAATCCTTGTTAAAACATATGGCAACCACATATAAATAACTTGTATTACTTGCAAAGGTTGACATAAAACTATAAAAGAAACACATTTTTCATGAATGTAGAACAAAAACTAGCATTACCCTTCACCAACTGAATTGTAGCAATAGAGGTGGCGTGTTATACCAAATTGACTGACCTCAACTCAAACTGTTAAAGTAAAGGTTTATTGCGCATATCCACATACCCAACTATGTTTCATCATTATGTAGGAACTACATAAAGTGTACTTTAGTTCTTTGGAAGAAATAGAAAAGAAGTGTTTAGTAGACGAAATATCTTGGCCTATGCAGGATCAAATGATCAATAGGTTTATGTTTAGAACCAACTCAATGTGTCTTTCCTTAATCTTCTTCCCAATCATCCAAGTAAATATTTTATCTGTCATTCCTATCCAAATAAATCATCTCTGCACCTACCCATAGGATTCAGAACTAGTCTTCTACTTTTGGTATGTTTGAAATTCAAGTCCTTCTCCTCCACTAGCTTACTGTAAAGTCATCATCTTCCCTCCTATTACCTAAAACTTCACCAATTCTTCTTCACATCACAAGATTATGCACCATCCAGCTGATGTGAGAAGGAAACAAACGTACCTATGTGTTGAAGATGATTAAAATTGCATCTCTAAATCAGTAACTACAACTTATTTCAACCTCGTATGAAAGTTAAAAACAAGGATCAAAATCTAATAATTCTTAATACTGACTCTGACTAGAATTGGTTCACATGAATTCAACATAACCTAATCCATTTAGGGCATAATAAGAGAAACAAGTACGTATAATAGAGAGATTAGTACTGTACTGTCTTCTTACATTTTCAGTGGTGTTGTTGGCAAGAGGTGGCTTATATGGACATGCTGCGGGGGTGCGGTCTGGTTTCCGGTACTCCCACCCCAAAAGACTGTATACTCGTGCCTGAACACAATAACGAAAATTGGATTGAAATACATATACCAATCAAATATATGTTTAGATATTCGATTCATAGATACCATGATGATGTCGAACAGTAGCGGCAATAGGTTTACGATCGGAACAAGGAAGAGGGGCAACAAACAAGCTACGCACACCTGTACGTTTCATAGAATTCATCAACAACAACAACAGCAGCAACATGATGATAACGATGATGATGAATTGAATTGAATTGAATTGAAATAGATCACGATTAGATGAAAATTTACCATCGTCAACGGAAGATCGACTGTCGAATTCGAAGTTATTTTGGATCTCCTGGCATTATAATAAGGCTAATTTCACACACACACACACACACACACAATATATATATATATATATATATATATATATATATATATATATATATATATATATATATATATATATATATATATATATATATATATATATATATATATATATATATATATATATATATATGTGAAATATATATGTTATATATATATATATATATATATATATATATATGTATATATTCCTGCAAACTTAGAATATGTCAAATACATCCAAACTAAAATTATAATATTATACTAGTGAAAATGTATATACGTTACGACGATACGGTTGTTGCATGATTTTTTGGGAATTAGATTTTAGTCAATATTGGCTCGATGCGTTATGACGTAAATTAAATAATCAAAATATAATTATTGAAAAAATGGAATGAAAGAAAACAATTACGTATATTACAAAAGTCTTTAATACAATTATATTATCCCAACAATAATAGTGAAAGCATAGGTGGTATTTATGGTCGGAAGTCACTTATTACCTAAATTTTAGGGGGAGGGGTCCGTTTTATGAATGTAGGATAAAGTTTTATGATCATCGGATGCAGCCTTCGGTGGTGATTTGCATAGATCGGAGAAAGTTAATGGAGAAATTATCACCATAACTTACCATCTTGATTGTTATTAACACGCTAACAATAGACAATGGAAATGGGAAGAGGGATTAGTGCTCAATTACAATAAATAAACGGCACTGAAAGTAAATAGTGGCTTTGTTTGGCCACGTGTATATGTTTTAGCATTTCTATTATAAAGCACCATGTGTTATACTTTATTGTAAGGGCATAAATGAAATAAATTGATTATTTTTTTGAAATTTAAGCATAAATTTTCATATGAGTGTCTTAATACATATATCATTTTGTCATACTTTCACTTTTATTATAAAATATATAGATAAATATTAAAATTATTAAACTCACAATATAGCCCTAGAAAAATATTAGTATTATATTATTATAAATATTAAGATATATATAAGTTATATACTTAAATATTTAAATAAAATAATACTTAATTTAAATATTATTTAGTTATAAAAATATAATTAGTAATATAAATTTAAATGTCAATTTACAGTATCATAAATAAAATAAAATTTAATAAAATGAATTAAATAATATCATATTATTAACTAATGTATTAATAATGTTTACTAAATACATGAAAGAGACAAAGGCAAGAATGTCAAGGTATATGAAATTTAATGGATAAATTTATCATATTGTCCCTAAAGTATTTTATAAATCTTAATCAATTCCATATTCTACCGGTCTTAAACGTCTTGCACTCCTTTGTACATGTTGCTTCAAAACTTGTATGTTTGGCAAAATTACATCTCTATTCAAAGAGATGTATTATATAGTAGTATAGATATAAATATTTAAATAAAAGAATACATAATTTAAATAGTATTTAGTTATAAAAATATAATTAGTAACTATAAACTTAAATGTTAATTTATATTATTATAAATAAAATAAAGTTTAATAAAGTGAATTAAATAATATCACATTATTAAATAATATATTAATAATGTGTATTAAATAATACAAGAATTAGAATAAGTTAATTAAATGGGGGCAAAATGGAACTATTGTATAAAGCGCTTGTACTCTATGCTTAAATGTTGTATAAGTGTCTTATATTTTGAATAAAATTACAATATTTTGTGTTTCATATGTATTATATATTAGTATAGATATATCTCTAAAACATAACAAATATCATATATATCATACAAGACCTTTTAAATATTATGCATATTCAAACCAAACTCTATATAGAGTAAATTACAATTTTTGTCCTTGTGGTTTGGTGGTTATAATGATTTTCATCTAATAGTTTAAAAACACCCGGTGTAATATGGTTTTAATTTTATCACAATTAAGTCCAAATCGTTAACTCCTTCCAATTTTTCTGTTAAGTTTCTAAAAAAATCAAAATACCCTTGGACTGAAACCATTATTATATTACAAATAAACAAAATATGGGACCCACAACAACCCACTATACTAAACCTTAACCCACGTTTTTTTCTTCTTTGACCACATCTGAATCACTTCCAACGCCACAACCCGCCACTCACCAACCTCCACCACCACCACTGCCACTCACCGGTAATTACCACCTATCACTCGCTCAGATCTGAACCACATCCATCGCCGACCACCACACTACTACCCCCACCATACATCTTTCACCGTCATAGGACCACACTACCCACGGACTAGCCAGCTTGATTTGGTTAGAAAATAAGATCTAGCTGGAAAAACAAAGGCAACTACAACCACCTTCGCCGCCTACCAGATCTGACAAGTTTATCTTCATTTGTCGTTGGTTGTGAATAGTGATGATGCGCTATGAGGTGACGCTCAAGAAGGATGGAGGAAGGTGACAATGGTGGTTGGGTGATGAATCGTTGGTGGATATGGATATGGAAATAAGGATGAGATCAAAATAAGAGGAAGAAGAGAATGGATTATGGTGGGTGGTCGAGATGGTAGTAGTGTGACAGAGACGGTGGTTACAGTGTTATGAAGGAGACGATGGTGTTGCAATGGGAACTGTGGTATGGCGGTGGGGATGGTGGTTATGGTGTTCAAATTCCAGATTGGTTTTGTGGGTCTTAGGGAGGATGAAGGGGAGGTGGGGTGAGGGTGGGGGTGTGATGATTATTAATCTGTTATTTTATTATTAGTTATTTTAATATTTTTTGTAAGAAGAGTATTTTAGTCTTCTTACAAAATAAAATGAAAAAATTGGATGGCGTTAGTGAATTGTAGTTGATTGTTACAGAATTGAAACCATCGTGATTAAAGAGGACATTTTTAAGCTATTGGATGAAAAGCATTACAACCACCAAACCACATTGACTAAAATCCTAATTTACTCTTCTACATATCATATATATGGATAAAATAATCAAAATATCATATATTCATATACATATTTGCAGGATCGGGTTTGTCACTTAAACACTTGGATTTCTCTCAAACTCACTAATATTACACTCAAATCAGATGAAGTAGAATCTCTTTTAAGAGTTGATAATAATATCATAAGTAGCAAAGAACATAAAGAAATAATTTTCAAGGCACTTGTATATATTACTTCTCAACTCAAAGTATTACAAGACTCTTACAAGCATGAAACATGAGTTACAATGAGAAACTATATATACTAGATCCTACAGATGGATATACTTTGATACCAGCTGGAAACCTAAGACTAAAGCATATACTACAATGCTAAAGTTAAGGTATCTTAGATAAAGTATTATCTAAGATATGGTAGTCATGACGTGTCCATGACTTACCTTTTGTCACCAACTACAGTTGGCAACTGTACTAACTTATAAAGGTAAACAGTGGAATAAAGTATGGTCAACTACATGGTTTTTGAGAAAACGTCATGCAGTATCCAGATGTCTGCAGCGGAGTGTCAGGGAGACCATACTTATGTCCACTGGATAATAGTAGTGTCTTTTGAAGGTAAGTTGGCTTCGAAAGAACAAGTTCTTCCAAAGCCACTTATACTTCGGAAGAGGCTTCTGTACTTCCGAGGCTTGAGAACTTCTTTCATACTTCGGAAGTTGACTTTTGATCTTTCACTTTAAGTCTTGATCTTCGGAAGTGAATACTTTGTCTTCTGAAGTTGGAGTTTTCCTTCGAAAGTTGGTTTTACACTTTGTCTTCGGAAGAGCTCCTTTTTCCTTCAGAAGTTCCACACTTAGCTTCGGAAGTCCTTTATTAGTTGCACCAAAATAGTCTAAGTGATTTGGTTTTGGTTGCACCAGCCTTTCTAGATCCAACAAACTCCCCCTAGGCTGATGCTACCAAAACCTCACTTGTTTCTGCTTCTCAAAGCTTTCAACACCAGGGACAGAAGATATTTGTCTGATTCCTTGTTCTTCCCTGAAGTGGTGCTGAGAAGCTTGTACAAGTCATTAGTGGATAGGAGATCCAGTCTATCACTCTAAATGACATGTACCCTTTGTTGTGCCCCCTGAACAGAGTTAGTTGACGAGAGTTATAGTCATACTCCCATCTAACTATGGATTCAAGTTCAGGACCTTTAACCATTTGTAGAAAGGCTTTGCCTTTGGTTGTTGATCCCTTTTTTTCTCCTCCTCTCTCAGTTTCAACTCTTCTTCAACCTTGGTCCTAGCAGTTAGCTTGGCCATATGAAGACTGCCTAGATGATTTCTGATATGAGTAGCTACATCAGAGTTGAAGGGGTTGGAGAATGGCTTCTCTGCTAGATCAGCAATATCAAATCTGCTTAAGTGTAGCAGAGATGAGGCACTTAGCCTGTTGAGCTCTCCATTCTCTCTTTCAACAACAAAGTTGTGAGAAGAGTCTTTGAACCTCCACTGGATGATCTTCTTCCTAGGCACAAGAGGTTGTCTTGGAACCCGGTCACCTTTTTTGGTATCCAGCAGAGTCACCAGCCTTCTCCTTAGCTTCTTTTCTTCCTCATTCAAAGTATCTGAATTGAGGCCAAAGAGATTTGCAGCTTGGTCCAGTGTTCCTCTGGGCAGATCAAGAAATTGATCTCTAGTGAGGGAACATGAGGATCCATCAACATAAGTCAATTTGACTGAATCCTCCTCACAGGAGATGTCGCTCAGGGTTGTGCAATTGATGAGCTTTGTCTTGATTGCCTTGGACTCCTCTAAGGGGAGATGTTTAGAAGGCTGAGGGGATGGTTTGTGACGTTGTTGGGTAGGTTGAGGTGTTTAGTTACTGGCTAGTGTTTTGGGTTGGAGGATAGGTAGTTTAGGTGGTTGAGGTGAAGAGGTTGGTAAGTGTGATGGTGTAGGTTCAGGGGTGTATGGTTCAGTGGTTGGTTCAGTTTTGATGGGGAATGGAAAGGAAATTGGTTCAGGTAGTGGTTGGGTTTGAGGTTGGGGTTGAGTAGTTGATTTGAAGATCATCCCATGTCCCCTTCTGTACATCTCCTTCCTCTTCCCCAAGCAAATGTCAGCCTTTATGTCACTGACATGTCGCTGGAGGGTCTTTTCAGACATAGGACCCACCTGTCTGCCAGAGAAGCCATGAGCCCGGAGATAGTTTTTCATTCAGGCCTTCTCACCTATCTTCTTGGCAGCAGCTAGTCCTGCTTCTTCTTCCTTCTTCCTCTTCAGCATCAGCTTTTCCTTGGCAGCTTTCTTTCTCTCTTTCTCCATTTGATCTTGCTCTTTGTTGAAGAGCCATAAGATCGTATCATTGTTGTGTGGAGATAGTTCTTCTAGAGAGAAACCTCTGGAGGTTAGGAAAGTTATCCTTTCCCTCCTGAGCTGCTGATCAGCTTCTCTTTCTTTCCTTTCCCTTTCTTCCTCTAAAGCCAACCTTGCTGCCTCTTCTCTTTGTTATTTTTGCAGCAAAGTTGCCTTTTCCAGCTCAACTAACTCCTCTAGTGGTAGCAGGAATACATCTTCACTCGCAGCTCCTAGACTGACAAGTCTGTCAATAATTTCCACTCTTCTTCTATTGTTGACCGCCTCCTGATTGGTTGCAGCTGCTTTGCTGCTGGCAGCTAGCAGTTTTCCAGTTGGAAGGCTTCCTTTTCTTTTAAGCTTTTCTAACCTTTCTTCCTCCTGAAGCTCTTCCTTAGTCATCTTCCTCTTTCCTTTGATGTCTTCGGAAGTGCTTGACTTTGGGGGTTCTTGGATGGAAGGTTCAGGTTGAGTAGTGAAAATGGAAGCTGGAGTTAATACTGATGTTTGAGCTAGGGGTTGGGTGGGAAAATCCTCCCTATTAACCTCATATGCAAGTTCTAGGATTGCATCTGTGACTATTAGATCATCGGATAAGGAGAATAGTCCTTCCGCAGCTGCAATCTCAGCTTCGGAAGATTGAAATTGTTCTTCTGTTTGACTTGTGCTTCGGAAGTCTGTGAGAATGCACTATATATCCCAACTGTCTCAGTTGCTGGGCCATCAGCCCTTGTTTCCCCTTCGAAGTTAATCTCAGGTTCCACTTGGACCTTAGGTTGACCAACTTCCTCAATAGTGGTAGAAGGTGCATTTAACCTCTGAAGCTCTTGAGCTCCGAAGTAAATCACAGACAGATCAGGACTTGGCTGTTCAATAAGAGATTCCAACAGGAACTTGTTGAAGAACCTGTTGAGATCTTGGAGCATCCTTTGATCCACTTGAATTACAACTGGAGGAGGCTTAGGAAAAACTGAAGCTTGTTGCATAGGGTATTTTGAGCTTAGGGAAGTGAGATCTTGACTTTGTGGCTCCTCTTGTCTTTGGCTTTGTCCCTGAACACTATCCCCCTTTTTGGTAGCATCATCTTGAGAGCTTGATGAGCTAGAGGAAGACTCAGGGGTCTGCTTGTCTGATGACCTCTCTTGTTCTCCATTTCCAAACGGTATCCATCAAGGATGCCATAGAGTTCGGTCATGGTGAGTGTATTCAAGTTCTCTGTTCTCTTGATAGAGACATAGTAGAATGTCCACTCATTGGGAAGTGCACTCATGAACTTTCTTGTGAGGTCTCTAAGTTCAAGAGCGATTCCCACAGACTGAAGGGAAGAAATGAGATCCATGTACCTGAAGTATTGCTGGCTGAGGGTCTCTCCAGCAACGTAGGTGAAGTTCTCGAACTGCTGCTTCAGTAAGTCCTTCTTAGAGTCATTTAAGCTTGAGTACATGTGAGCAAGTGCATCAAACAGTTCTTTTGCTGACTTACAATGCTCAAACCCCACCATGATGGAGTTGGGAATTGCAGTCATGAGAACAATCATAGCATTGCTATCAATGTCCAGCTTCTTCCGGTCCTCATCAGAATAATCTTCAACAGCTTTCTCAATCATGACACCGTTTCCACCAGCTACCTTTGGCTTATACGGGCCATTAACAATAGATTGCCACATCTTGCTGTCTTAATACCTGATGAAGCCTTCCATTCGTCTGCTCCATGACCTGAAGTTTTCAAGGGTGATGATGGGTGCTTTAGTCATCGTCCCCATCTCTACTTCAGACTTGTTGAGGGCCATTTTGAGTGTGGTGTAAGGAGGAGTGAAAAACAGGTTGATTAGGATGGTAAGATCTCACAAACAAGAGCCTAAAAAGCTCTGATACCAATTGCAGGGTCGGGTTTGTCACTTAAACACTTGGATTTCTCTCAAACTCACTTATATTACACTCAAATTAGATGAAGTAGAATCTCTTCTAAGAGTTGATAATAATATAATAAGTAGCAAAGAACACAAATAAATAATTTTCAAGGCACTTGTATATATTGCTTCTCAACTCAAAGTATTACAAGACTCTTACAAGCATGAAACATGAGTTACAATGAGAAACTATATATACTAGATCCTACAGCCGGATATACTTTGATACCAACTGGAAACCTAAGACTAAAGCATATACTACAATGTTAAAGTTAAGGTATCTTAGATAAAGTATTATCTAAGATATGGTAGTCATGACATGTCCATGACTTACCTTTTGTCACCAACTAAAGTTGGCAACTATACTAACTTATAAAGGTAAACAGTGGAATAAAGTATGGTCAACTACATGGCTTTTGAGAAAACGCCATGCAGTATCTCAGAGGTCTGCAGCGGAGTGTCAGGGAGACCATACTTATGTCCACTGGATAATAGTAGTGTCTTCCGAAGGTAAGTTGGCTTCGGAAGAACAAGTTCTTCCAAAGCCACTTATGCTTCGGAAGAGGCTTCTGTACTTCCAAGGCTTGAGAACTTCTTTTATACTTTGGAAGTTGACTTCTGATCTTTCACTTTAAGTCTTGATCTTCGGAAGTGAATACTTTGTCTTCGGAAGTTGGAGTTATCCTTCGAAAGTTGGTTTTACACTTTGTCTTCGGAAGAGCTCCTTTTTCCTTCGGAAGTTCCACACTTAGCTTCGGAAGTCCTTTATTAGTTGCACCAAAAAAATCTAAGTGATTTGATTTTGGTTGCACCAGCCTTTCTAGATCCAACAATATTTATAAAAACAGAGTAAAATATAACCAATTTACCCTTTATTTTCTTAAAACTTATTTTACACACTTTAAACTCATCTTCTACTATTTTATCGTTCTCGTATGTTATTTATGTTTTTCATTTTTTGATAGAAGTTTTTATCCAACTATAAAGAAGCTATAAATAAGTATAACCTATAGTAATACGACCTATATGAATAAAACTGTATTGTTAAGAGGTTTAAATGATATCTAATCGAGATGACCCGGAAAAAGGTTAAAAAAGATAAAAGTTAGTAAAAATCACTATAAAAATTAGTAAAAGATATAATAAAAAGGGCTATAAAAATCAAGTTACTTAGAAAAGCAATAAAAGTTTTGTTATAAAAAGACAAAAAGAACCCATAAAAAGATGAATAAAAATAAGTAAATATGAAGACTTAACGTTTTAATAAAATCCAAATGGTTATATTATGAATTGTTTTTATGAAATATATGAAATGGATACATATGATATTTGATTATTTTAAAATGATATATATGATATTTGATATGTATTATAGGGACATATATGATATTTAACTAGTTTTGTAAGGATAATAATACATTAATATAGAATATATTGACAGGATCAATCCCTTGACTTTCATATAAACAAATAATAATATAGGTTATGCTTGAACTATCAAATCAAATGGACCATACTAACACAGCATCACTAATACAAATCAAACCTTTCCATTTTAGAAATAATTATCAAATCCTTCCTTCCTTGACATCAGCCTTGTTGGATTGACTTCCTCATATCAGGACATTAGCCTTTATTGTCAATGAAAGTAAGTTCTTGCATCGAGATTAAACTACTTTTAACCTTAAACTTAGCTTTTAAGCATAGTATTTTAGATGGCGCAATTCCAACATGTGATATCTATAATAGGTAGTTGTTTGGTAAACCTTCACATAGAGATTAGATGCAAACCAGAAGGACATTTTTAGCATTTTAGGTATATATTTTATCTTGAAAATTCTGTGTACTTACTTTAGTATGTCAGACTTCCGGTCCAATTAGTGCTTCTCTAAAGTTGGTTGAATAATGAATCATCAACCCAATTTTCAAAGAAAAAGATAAAAAAAGGTCGTCGTCTTTCTCATTTCTTACGATTTCCCGTAACGGTGGATTTAGGGTGTGGCGGCTTCTAGGGAAGGTGTGTGGTGGTGACCAGAGGTTGTAGTGGATTCGATGGTCTTAGATGCTAGCCGCGGGGGTGCACTAGGGATTTTGGCCATTGATGCCTATGAAGGTTGATGACGGTGGTTGAGGGTGGTTTATAGAGGAGTGCGACTAGGCTTACGATGAAGGATGATGGTGGCGGATAGGGTTTTGTTGCGAGGGATCGAGAGGGTGACGATGCAGAAGAGGGTTTGGGGTAAGTGGCTGGTAGGGTCGGTGGAAGACAGTGGGTGGTTGTGCCCAGGTCCGATGAACATCATGCTAATGACTTATGTCGTTGATGGAGTGGCAGTTGCATATACACGGTGGACCCTTAATTGCTGATGATATCTTTTATCCAGCTGTTGTTCTTTATTGGGACAAAAAAGTCTAGTAGGGATTCAACTGTTGATGAAGATAATGAATCTATGGTCGATTCGATGGTCTTAAACACAGGTGCTAGGTTGATTTAACAAGTACTGGTTAGAATTTTGGTTGTTCTGATTGAGTTACATTTTTGTGAATCTTTCATTTTGCTATTTTTAAGATCTTTGATTTGGTTAACAATAAAAGGCCTAGGAAACGATAATCTAATTTTTGCTTTAATCGTGCATCATCTATTCCCAAGAAAAAGTGTTGCTGTAAAATATAGTAAATTGGTACTTCATATTACTATGTAGATTCAACTTAAGCGATGAGCCGATAGTGAGTTTGGTTTATAAATGTATTGACATCATTTATATCCTTTTAACATCAAATAACATGAGATGAAACTGTTCTGTTCGTGAATGGTGGAGCCCAAACCATGGTGGAACCCGACTTATATGTATACTTGGTGACAGATGTATTTTGAAGGGGATGATGTTAACTAGGGGTGGGGATGTTCCATTCATTTACCACACAACAAGGGTAGGGAATTTTTAGTGTCGGTTGACAATTCTTTCTGAGGGAGATAATAAACATATTTGGTCCTAAAGAAATGATAGTGTTCAATGTATACTTAGAGAAAGGGAAGGCAAGTGCAAGCAATTTCTCTTAAAGTTACAAATAATTTTTAAAATGGTTACTACAAATTTAGAATTTGAAGTTTCATACTGTTATATAATAGACACTTGCGGATACCTACTTCTTATTTGCCACTACAGTTTATTGACTTGAGAGTCAATGTCAAGATGGGTGAGGCTATTCTAATTAGGTTAGAAGGGATACTATGTACGTATGTGGCGCACATCATCTTCTTGGTAGTTAAATTTTCTTATGTAACATTGAAACTACATTATTGTTATAATTGTGACATGTGACTTGTACTTAACTTTAGTTCTGTGTTGGTTTGATAGAAACGAGTCCGGTGAATTATGGTATTTATTTCACTTAGGTGTAAATTCGAGTTATCTTACGTTTCGACATAAATTAAGTTCAAAAGCGAGTCAGGTCGATTGTCGTCTATACTTTATCTCACCGTGTACGATGCCGTTGCACCATGCAAGCTGGGTAAAAAAAACTAGTTTTCATAATTACACCAATTTTTCCACAAACTAATATGACAAGTTACATTTATCTCATGACCATTTCTTGCCAACCAACCAAATTCAACCATACTTAGTCAAGTGGTCAAGATTAAAACATAAGTATGGATTTGAGCTTCAATTAATCAATTTTAGTCCTTCCACACAACAACCAAAATAGGTCTAACCACCTCAAGCATAGATTTATAATGACGAACCAAAAGTATAAGTGACTGTTCATTATTAGTTTTAGCCCATTCGGTCGATCAAATCATCAACTTATTATCTTACGTCAATGTTAGTTATAATTACCTTTTCAAGAATATTGAATAATATGGCTCAAATTTTCATTCAAAAGATGGAGATTTTAACTCGTTTAAATTATTACATAAGGTTTATAACTCAAAATTTTATATAAGTACACTCTCACTAAATTTTGGTCAAATCGCACAAATAACTCACAAACACATTCTTCATCAGGCTATATAATTAAATCAAACTAAATCATCATATTTGAAGCTATTAGACAAACATCAGTTTTTTTAAATTTTTAGAAGTTATGCGTAGGTTCAAAGACCCATGAGGTTACAACCACATCCACTACTTCATAATTTTGTACCTTAATTCTCATATAACTTTGACATTAACTCTCTTCCATTGTATTTTGAGTTAGCATGACTCATGTGATTTTTTTTTGTTGTTTGCCTTTTAGACCAAAAATTGTGATCGACTCTTCCACATAGTTCATATTCTCACCAACAATGTAAGTCATCAAGTGGCACTTACTAATTAAACACTTTTTGTGGAAGTCAAAATGTTTTGTTAAAAAAACATTCATGAAAGCTCAAATGAAAAAGTCAAAAGACAGAGGCTTTAACTTATTTTAATCATTGCATAAGGTTTATAACTCAAAGTTATATAGAAGTCCACTCTCAACCAAATTTGAATCTCACGAACTCAAAACACACATTCTTGATTAGACTATGAATCAAATCAAACTTAATCATCATGTTATTATCATCATATTTCAAGCTATCCGACAACATCAGTGTTTTAAACTTCTAGAAGTTATTTATATGTTCAAAGACCCATGTTGTTATACTACACCGAAACTTTACAACTTTGTCCTTAGAATCTTATATAACTTTAACATTTTTTCCTCCGACTCCATATAGTATCAAATTCTGTGCCATTGCATCGTACTATCGTGAGTTAACATGACTTATGTCTTTGTCTTAGTGTCGTTTGCCTATTCGACCAAAGATTGCAATTGACTCTTCCATGTAATTCACTTAATATAATACTAATTACCAACTTGGTTGGTGCATTGTGGTTGTACCATTTGTTTTAAAAGTTGTACCCTAAGTTGTCACTTAGTCAACTAAATTTTAAGTGTTGGTGATATGCATTAATTGTTGTACAATGTGCACAAAAAGTTGTAACATTATTTTTATTATTTTAACATTTGTTTTTAAACTCAATACTTTTATATATTTCATAATTTAACCCCTATAATTTTTCACTTTCAACTTTAGTCTCCAATACTTTCATTTTAACAAAATTTTCGATTTACGGGTTAAATTTTGAGAGTTAACACGTCGTAACGTGCACATGAGGCTAAACATTGTTATGCTTATTTTTTTCATTTAACTACCCGTCGTAACGTGCAGGTCCTAGATCAAATTACTTTTTTTATGTAACACCCCAAAAAGTCAAAACGAGTTATCAAGGATAATGGGCTTGATTATTGGGTATTTAATAAAAGAAGAAAATGAGTTATGGGCTAAATTAGGCTTATAGGCAAAAGCCTAAGTGATTTAGGGCCCATAATCAGCCGTTTAACCCACCTAATCAGCCACCATCTTCTTCATTTGAAACCTAGCCACCCAAATTCATAGAGAGAGAAAGTAGAGAGAGAAAGTGAAGAAAACTCAGATTTGGAGCTTCAAAGGTTAAGGGATTGAAGATCTGAACGATTGAGCATCAAACCATAAGAAAGGAGCAACAAATCCAGGTAAAAATCGGCCTCTAAACCCTTCTGTAGATCAAACCCGGATTCTAGGGTTTTGGGTTTTGAAAAGTTGCAAAGAATCGCATAAAGGTCACATTTTTACGTATGAAAACATGTATAAAGCTTAGATATAGCCTCATGGTTGATAAACTAAGAGATAGGACGTAAAAAGTTACGATTTTGGGTTAAAAACGGGCTAGTTCATAATTTTTATGCGATTTGCGAAACTGTCTGTGCATCCAGCGAAATTGCATATTCAAGCTGCGAAACTGTGGGTTTTCTGCGAAACTATAGTTTCGCATGTAATTTCGCAGCCATGGGATTCCAACGAAAGTTGGGCGAAACTGCCATGCGAAACTAGCAGTGAGATTGTCAGCGAAACTAGCAGCGAAACTGCTTTTCTAGCAGCAAAACTAGCAGTGAATTTAGGCAGAAATTAACCCCTTTAAATGTTAACTTATCTGTAGGCTGTGTAGTGTGATCCTAGCCTAGAAAGCTTAGTTTAGAAGTTACTTCCAGGTGAGTTCTAGATCCCCTGTTTATAAGTTTTTCCATATTTTGGGTTATTATGCATACTAAATATACGTTTTTAAATGACGTAGATTTTTATGAGGTTTTAACAGGAAGATCCATTTTTCTATAAGGAAATGTGCTATATAAATGTTTAAAAATAAAAATTTTTCGCGCTGACCTGGCAGCCCGGCCCCAGCCAGGGGCGTTGCACCTTGGACCCCACTAGGGGTTGCTGCCCCTAGGACCCCGCTGTCAGGGGCTGCCGCCCCCGAACCCCCGCTGTCTCGCGACGGGTCGGTGATGTTTTTATGATGGCATGTACTTGATATGTTGTGTTGTTTATCTGTAAAGTATTATATATATTAAAGTGAAAGATGATATTAATGAAAAGTAAAACTTAATGAATGTTACCCCCGAGCCCAGTTGATGATGACAAGTCTTGCAAGCACTATGATCGACTTCACTTAAGTGAGTCCGATGTATGATGATTGTTCCGTATTCATGAGCGGGCTATGTGCCTTGCAGTGTGGATCAACTGTCGGGGGTTAGCTACCATGATGATGTCAACCGACAGGGATTGACATTTGTTGTCGATCAATATGGAGCTCTTGCTTTGTGCAATCTCGTTTATGATGAAAATGAAAGATAATGAAAGAATGAAAGATAATGAACATGCTTACTATGATGCAAGAAATGTTATGTATTATGATGGATGCGTGGTCATTATATGAAGGATAAAGTTATATTTTCTTATTTATCTAAAACTAGAACTCACTCAGCAAAACTGACTTTTATGCATAATAGTTGGCAAATAAATGATGCTGCTGAGGATGGCACAAGGTGGAAGCTACTTGGATGGCAGTGGATGGTATTTTTATTTATAAAATCTTTTATTGTAATTTAAGAACAAGTACTATGTTTTATTTACAATTGAAGGACAAACGTATGAGTACAATATGGTTTCCAAGTTTTAAATGAATGTCTATTTAATTCCGTTGCAATGTTTTGGTTATTAAAAATGATTTTATGCTATGATTAATCAACTGTGAGGTTTCCCGGGAACGAGGCCTTACATTTTAACATTTTACGTGTCACGTGTGTGGTTTAACGTTTTTCCAACTACTTTCCGTTTAGTTTTATTTTTTTCGTTTCTATTTTTTTAATAGGAGTTTTTTCGGTGTTGATGACCGCTACCAGTGTGTGACATTTATGCTATTTGATATGGTTTTATGCCACTCACCGCAACGCGAGAAGCTTAATACTAGTTATTACCAACTATTAAGTCATCGAGTAGCACATATCAACTAAACACTTCTTTGAAAGTCAAAATGTTTTCTTAAAAAATAATTCATGAAAGCTGAAATGCTTGAGTTACAAAGTTAATAGACAGAGAGGTTAAGTCATTTTAATCATCACATACGCTTTATAACTCAAAATTTAATAGAAGTCCAGTATCGATAAAATTTAGTCAAATCTCTTCAATAAATCGCAAACACATTCTTGACTAGGCTACATAATTAAATCAAACTTTATCATCATATTATTATCATCATCATAATTTATAATATACTAATTATCAAGTTTTGTGTGCATCAAGGTTTGTACCTTATGCTTAGTGGGTTGTAGCCACTTTTGGAAATTTTTATTTTTATTTTTTTTACTTTACACCCTCAAAACTTTTACATCTTTTACAATTTAACCCCTGTGAAATTTCACTTTTCACTTTACCCTTATAGTTTTCATATTTTTACAAGTTTTTCTTTTTGACCTAAATTTTACGAGTTACCACACTGCAACGTGTGCACGTGATTTTAGATTTACGCTTATATTTCTCCTTTAACGGCCTGTCACAACGCGCGAGTACTAGATCAACTTAGTTATTTTTTTTAATGTTTTACGTTTCACGTGTGTGGTTTAACGTTTTTACTTTTACTTTTCCATTCGGTTTTAGAGTTTTCGTTTTTATTTCTTTTTTAATACGAGTTTTCCGGGTGATTGTGGTTGCTAATGGTAGTATGATATTTTTGCTACTTGACACGATTTGACGCTCCTACCGCAACGCGGGAGGGCTTAATACTAGTTTAAGCTATTAGACAACACCAATATGTTAAAATTCTGGAAGTTATGCATAGGGTCAAAAACCCATGTAGTTATAACTTTCTTTGCAACGTTTTGACGCTCGAATCGGACCGGCCGGCCCAACCGGTCCGACCAGGATTCGGTGTTGCCGGCGGTCCGATCTACCCTGGTTCGTTTTGAACATGAAAAACCGGCAGGTTGAAAGCGATTTGACGGTCAAATCGGGATTCGGTGAACCGGTTGGCTCGGATTTGAACGTAAATGGATGGTGACTAACGTCGGAGATCTAAACAAAAAAGGCTGGATTTGTTGCACTAACGTCGGATCTGCTGTAGTAACGTCGGATCTTCTGCAACAGCTTTGGACGTCGGAGCTGTACAACAATGGTGAACATCCAAACTGCTGCAACAATGGCGAAAATGCTTCAGTAGTGTATTTCTTAGTAAAGAAAAAAGAAAAAAAATAACTTGATGGCATCTCCGGTGAAGGCATCTCCGGTGAAGGCATCTGCAGTAGAGTAGTTCGGAGTTTTTTTATTAATTTCGATGGCGGTGCAAGTTATTGTGAAGAAGAAGAAGAGAAGACAGACATTTGAGCATTGAGCAGTGTGCTCAATAAATTTGAATTTGATTGATTTAAAATTATGTTATTATAATAATTTATTGAATTTTATTTATTATTTTTCTTTGAGCGGCATGAATTTTATTTATTTGGCAGGGATCTTATTAATCATGCGCTTGTCCGGTTCATAAATCCGGTCCGACCGGTGAACCAGTAAGATGCCTGATTCGATATCCGATCCGGTTCTGAAAACATTGTTTCTTCGGTCAGCTCCAGATTATATCAAATTCTCTTCCATTATATTGTGAGTTAACATGACTTGTGTCTTTGTTTTCGTGTCATTTGCCTTTTCGATCAAAGATTGCGATTGACTATTCCACATAATATAAATGTCCCCAATGATTAAGTCATTGAGTGACACATACCAGCTAAACACTTACATGAAAGTTAAAATGTTCTGTTAAAATATCAATCATGAAAGCTGAAGTGCTTCCGTTACAAAATCAAAACACCGAAAATGTAACTCATTTAAATCATCACATATGTGGTTTATAACTTAAAATTTCATAGAAGTCCACGGTAGATCGAATTTGGTCAGACCTCATAAACAACTCACAAACGCATTCTTGATTGAGCTATATAATCAATTTATTTTTAATCAAAGCTATTAGACACGATCAATATGTTAAATTTCTAGAAGTAAGGTATAGGTTCAAAGACCCATATAGTTACCCCTGAATACACTAAATTACAATTTGTCCCTAAAATCTCATATAGCTTTGACATTTCTTCCTTCGACTTCATATGGCATCAAATTCTCTTCCGTTGTTTCATGAGTTAGCATGACTGAGATTTTTCAACCAAAAAATGCGAATAACACTTCCACATAATTCAATTATCACCTACATGCAATCAAGACTGAAATCATATTCCTACCTTGCGTATGTAGAAATGCTGTCACCTTTGTAGCAAAAGATGATTGAAGATAACATTTTAAATGTAAGTTGTTAGCCGTATGAACTAGAGCGGTTCACCTTGTCCGTCATTGTTTGTTAAATTAGTAGACACATGTGGCTTTTTTCAAAATGGTGCCTTGAACAAATAAAAAATACCAATCGAAACCACCATAAAAAACGAATAAGAAAACAAGTACCCAGATGCACAACAAACTTGCAATGTAAGATAAGAATCAGTTACTAGAGATTGAAACATGTTGGACTGGTTATATCCTATTTTTTTCTTTCTAAAAAGTTATAAACAATTACTGTGTAAAGTAATGCAAAAGATTTTATACGAGTTCCTGTTAATTACTTTATTAACACGAGATCGTATAGCAGCTGTATCCAGTATGCCGGCAGTCCAATTCTGTAGCAACATTCATATGCATTTAAATACTGGCAATAAACGAACGTTTGTATCAGATATGAAGTTCAATAAACGAAGTTCAATAAACGAACGTTTGTATCAGATATCACGAAGGCCATCAAAAGACTGAGTCTTCCTCAAGTTCCAATGAAGACCATCATGGATGCTGTTTAAGAAGTCACTGGTGGAATCGGCTCGACAAACAGTGGGGACTGGCCAAGCAGCCATGCTACAGACAAGTGCATCTCCTGGGGCCAGCTGTTTTCTGTCCTTACCATCAAAGGACACCCATGCATGACCTCTGCTATTGAATGGTACTTGAACCCTAATTGTTACATGTTCAGGTAATATCAGAGGTCTGAAAGATAACGAGTGTGGACAAATTGGAGTGAATAGGATTCCTGGAACCTGCATATAATATCAAAATAAGTTAATACAAGACTCATAATTATTATTAGCGTGCATGTCTATCCAGGGGCACGTTCAAAACAAAACGTAACCTATTTCAAAGAGAATCGCCACAGCAATTGTATGTGGTGCGAGCGAGAGAGCGAACGGGAGCGTGAGCGGGAACGGGAGCAGGCGGGGAGGGAGGGAGGGCGGGCGGGCGGGCGGGCAGGAGGAAGGGAGGGAGAGAAAGAGAGAGAGAGAGAGGCGGTTGTGCAGTTACATAAGACACCTTCTTGTGTACTACATGTAAAGCAATACGTACATGTGTTTAAGCACTTCTCACAATTCTCTACTTAAAATTGGTTTGTATTGTTCTTCAAGATTAGAGGCAGGTAGGTTGGCACATGGCGAGTCAGACTGAACAAAAACACTTTTTGTTTCAAGTTTTAATAAAGAATTGATGAGAAAACAAGATGACAAAAAGTTAATATCATTTCAATAATAATCGACTAAAAAAGGCATGTAAGTACCCTTTGGCCAACTTGATTCGTTTCTTTCTAAGCCATATTTTAGTTTAATTACCTTGTATGAGATAAAATGTAACTCAAATCGACCCATTCTTTAAGTAAATATATAATTTGCCACCTCTAGTCAAGACTATCATCAGACTGGACGGAATTCACAATTTACACAGAAGATGACCTAAGCTTTAACTGAAGGTCCGAGCTAGTTCGTTCATCCTACGTAAGTTATCTTATGTTCGAAAAACTTACTAGACAAAAACAGGGGCCTTCTTAGTTCTCGATGGTAAAATATCACTTCCTCTTTGTTATATAAATTACACAAGTCATGGAGGAACTAGGTATAGACACCAAATCCCTTGACCATACATACAAAAAGATTTCAGTATTTCACCCGAACCCTAGTTATTCATGTCTTTGTTAATCTTAATGCAAAGCATCGCAGATGGTTCAGGCTCCTTCAGAAAAAATAGACGAGCTACAAAAAAATTTGAATTTAGGCCTCGGGCTCTACAAAGATGAAATTAGAGCTTAGGTAGAGATCTAAGAACCCTAACTAGTTTAGCTAGTGGGCCTCAACCTTGTGAGAGCTAACCGTAATACGAATATATATTCTAACCACCCCCCCCCCAAAACACCCCAACCAAAAAAAAAACACCAAGGTAGAGCGTATATATCAAATGTTCCAACCTTGTCATATATATATTCAACCCAAGGACTTTTAAGAGTTTGTAAACACGTCTGCTAATTGATCATTAAGCTTAACAAACCCAGTCACAACGCCCCCATAAGTAAGCTTTTCTTTAATGAAGTGACAATCTACTTTGACCTCCCATGGAATACTAGGTTAAAGGTAAGGTATAACACAACCTTATCATCACATATGAGCGTCATTGAAAAAAACTTGCAACACTTGGATACTTCGAGAAAATTCTTGACCCATACAAGTTTACATGTTGCATTTGTCACTGTTCGATTGCCTCTCCATATAAGATGCCTGGAGGTTTCGTCAACTAAGCATTCTTTGTATGACCTTGATTCTCGCACAACAATCCTTATCCAGTAGCTCCTTTGTTTAGAATTTGCGATGCGTCTTCCATGTGAGACGCCAGAAAAATTCAAAAACTAATGACACACCAAATGAGACATCAGGTTGAGTTACTATGAGATGGCTCAATCTTCCAACTAACCTTCGATAATTCCCTTTATCTCCTAGTGTCAATAGGTAGGGATGAGCATATGGTACCAAATACCGAAACCGAACCGGTACCGAATTTCTTGTACTGATTAATTTTCGGTACCACTTCAGTACCCACTTTTTGGTGTTTTTGGGATCGGTATTTACGGTACCGGTATTTTACTGATTTTTACCTTCAGATACCGTACCGAACCGAGCATTTTCGGTACCGATACCGGTACAGTACTCAGTAATGTCAATTTTTGGGATCGGTACTTTTGGTTCGATACCAGTTCGGTCCGGTACGATACCGTGCTCATCCCTACTGATAAGAGTTTAACATTAGGATCCAATGAAGTGCCTGCTTCCTCAAGGTTATCTAGGACATACATCTATTGAGAAATTAAAATACCATATTCTAATTGTTGCCAAGATAATATCTACATCTTCCCCAACCCTAAGTTTGAACAAGTTTAAGAAAATGATCTTTTAGTTTTTGGACACCAATAAGATTAACCCCGGTGATTATTATGTTATTAACATAGACAATCAAGTAGATGTAATATGACCTTGTGTGTCAATAGAAAACTAGATGGTTTGCATCACTACATGTCATTCAATTTCTTTTATCACGATACTAAATTGACCGAAGAATGCCTGGGAGACTGCTTTAGGCTATAAAGAGACCGGTGAAGTTCGCAAACTAATGGCGTCTACCCCTCAACAAACCTGGGAGGTTACTCCATATATATTGTAAAATCACCATGTAGGAAGGTGTTTTTAACATCAAGTTGATGAAGTGACTACTTACAAATAGCTACCATAGACTATAAAATACGTATGCATATGCGTATACGTATGCGGGTCATTTTGGCAGCAATAGAAAAGGTACAACTTTAATTGAGAACAAAATCTAGGTATATCTTTTGGCTACAAGGCGGGCATTAAGGCGCTCAAGTTTACCATCTCGGTCCACTTTTGGTGTAAAAATCGATCAACATTCAACTTTGGTTTTTCCTAATGTTACTAGCTCCCAAGTATGAGTGGAGTGTAGTCCTCTAATTTCTAGAATCCTTAGGATGATATATAGCCTCTCTTATAGTCTTACGAATAGTAACACAAGCAGAACGGAAAGGAAAGGAAGGTGATAACTGATCATAGTTTAAATAATTATACATAGTATAAGGTTTAATAGAGGATCATGTACCTTTTCATTTGGGCAATAGGCAAATAGTCACCTTGAAAGACTTAATTCAGAGAGACAGAAGTTTGTGGAGAAGTTCGAGAGGACTATTGGTTTGCAAAGGTGGATCCGAAGGATTATCAGCCCATGGGCTTGTAGGGTGTGATAAGAGGTATGTAAAGGTGGATCCGAAGGAGTGATAGTAGTAGGAGACTTGGTATCTTTACTAGCTATGAGAGAAAATATCAAAAGAGGAAGTATAGAACTTAGTCGAGATAATTCTTTGGGATTAGCAAAGAAATATACTTGATGATGAGAAAAGGTGACATCAACCATCATGATATACATGGGAGAGTAACATTTGTAGCCTTTTTGAAGACTAGAATAACCTAGAAAGACACGTTTGAGGGCTTTAGGAGCCAACTTATCCAGGCTAGGATTCTCCTAGACAACAAACAAAATCTCCATAGAGGGTTGTTCAAGAGAAAAAAAATAATAATAAAGGAAAAAAACTACAAATTTGTATGATGTGAAGCAAGTCGTCAAACCGGAGAACGTCTGTGCTTTGTTCACTTTGGTGTAGCTATATAGAAAAGCTGGCAAACTTGTAGTGTGGCCTAGTTGGAGGTTGTTGTGTTATGTGGGTTGTGAGACAAAGTACTCGCTCGAAAAGATGGATCTCGAATGGTAGGAAGATATAGGTATTAGGTACTCAACAATGTGTGCTTTAAGCCTAAAAGAACAAAAAGTACAAGGATATATATTGTTGGATCTAGAAAGGCTGGTGCAACTAAAACCAAATCACTTAGAATATTTTGGTACAACAAATAAAGGACTTCCGAAGGAAAAAGGAGCTCTTCCGAAGACAAAGTGTAAAACTAACTTCCGAAGGAAAACTCCAACTTCCGAAGACAAAGAACTTACTTCCGAAGATCAAGACTTAGAATGACAGATCAGAAGTCAACTTCCGAAGTATAGAAGTCCCCAAGCCTCAGAAGTATAGAAGCCTCTTCCGAAGTATAAGTGGCTTCGGAATAACTTGTTCTTCCAAAGCCAACTTACCTTCGGAAGACACTGCCATTATCCAGTGGACATAAGTATGGTCTCCCTGACACTCCGCTGCAGACCTCTGAGATACAGCATGGCGTTTTCTCAAAAGCCATGTAGTTGACCATACTTTATTCCACTGTTTACCTTTATAAGTTAGTACAGTTGCCATCTTTAGTTGGTGACAAAAGGTAAGTCATGGACATGTCATGACTACCATATCTTAGATAATACTTTATCTAAGATACCTTAACTTTAGCATTGTAGTATATGCTTTAGTCTTAGGTTTCCAGCTGGTATCAAAGTATATCCGGCTGTAGGATCTAGTATATATAGTTTCTCATTGTAACTCATGTTTTATGCTTGTAAGAGTCTTGTAATACTTTGAGTTGAGAAGTAATATATACAAGTGCTTTGAAAATTATTTCTGTGTGTTCTTTGCTACTTATTATATTATTATCAACTCTTATATTACTACATCTGATTTGAGTGTTTTGTAAGTAAGTTTGAGAGAAATCCAAGTGTTTATGTGACAAACCCGATCCTGCAATTGGTATCAGAGCTTTTTAGGCTCTTGATTGTGAGATCTTACCATCCTAATCAACCTGTTTTCCACTCCTCCTTATACCACACTCAAAATGACCCTCAACAAATCTGAAGTAGAGATGGGGACGATGACAAAAGCACCCATCATCACCCCTGAAAACTTCAGGTCATGGAGCAGAAGAATGGAAGGCTTCATCAGGTATCAAGACAGCAAGATGTGGCAATCCATTGTCAATGGCCCGTATAAGCCAAAAGTAGCTGGTGGAAATGGTGCCATGATTGAGAAAGTTGTTGAAGATTATTCTGATGAGGACCGAAAGAAGCTGGACATTGACAGCAATGCTATGACTGTTCTCATGACTGCAATTTCAAACTCCATCATGGTGGGGTTTGAGCATTGCAAGTCTGCCAAAGAACTGTTTGACGCGCTTGCCCAAATGTATTCAAGCTCAAATGACTCCAAGAAGGACTCACTGAAGCAGCAGTTCGAGAAATTCACCTATGTTGCTGGAGAGACACTTAGCCAGCAATACTTTAGGTACATGGATCTCATTTCTTCCCTTCAATCTGTGGGAATTGCTCATGAACTTAGAGACCTTACAAGAAAGTTCATGAGTGCATTACCCAATGAGTGGACATTCTACAGTGTCTCTATCAAGAGAACAAAGAATCTGAATACACTCACCATGACCGAACTCTATGGCATCCTTGATGGATACCGTTTGGAAATGGAGCGTAAGAGGGGCCATCAGACAAGCAGACCCTTGAGTCTTCCTGCTAGCAACGCATTAATGGTTGCTGAAGGCTCAGGAACCTCACAGCCTCAACAATACCTGACTTACACCCAGCAGCCATCTTGTTCTTCCGGGCCATACATCACATTTCCTGAGACTCCAAGGTCTCAACAAGCTCAGCAAAGCTCCTTTCAGGACAACTGTGCTTTTGTCTCAGGAAGTGAACACTCAAATGATTATCAATATTGCTTTGATGATCTAGAGTGCTTCAGCCCGGATGACGTGGATACGTGGACATAGTCCAACAAATGGCTCTACTAACCTACCGAGCAAAGAAGTTCTTTAAGAGAACTGGAAGGCAATTTCCCCAGAATCCAATCAACAGCAAATTTGGGTTTGACAAAACCAAGGCCAAATGTTACAACTGTAACCAACTTGGTCATTTTGCAAGGGAATGCAAGGCTCCCAAGTCCAACCCGGGAACCCCACAGGCCTCCACACATCCCTCTACACCAAAGCCCACCAGAAAGTCAACAGAAACAGCTGTAATGGCTCAAGAAATTGACTGGAGCTTCATGGTACAGAATGTGACTCCTGCTCAAGCACTCATGGCCGGAACAGATGAAAATAAGGTATATGAACATCTCTGTACTCTTGCCTGTATTGCTAAGGTTAAATTGTATCAGGACTACAATATGGAGATTAAATCCGATATTGAGTCTTTAAATGTTTTAAAATCTGATTTTAAAAGGGCTGAATCTGACTATCAAAGAAAAATTGAAAAGTTAGAGAAAACTGTGTCCCTATTAAAACACGAACACACAAACTATAAGACTCAAATAAAGGATTTAATATCCAAATTGACTGAGGCTCAAGCCCAGCTTGTCACAGCTGAGGCTCAAGCCAGGAAGTATGCTATTTCCGAGCAAAACTTCCAAGCCATTCTTGCATCATCCTCTCACTCAAATCTTTGTTACCAAAACAAAGGTGGGTTGGGAACCAATGAAATTGCTCCACCACATTCCTATGAGTCTATAAGACAACCAAGGTGTGGTACTGAAGAGCAAGAGGTTCCATCTGCTGACCCACCTTCATATGAGTCAAAGAATGATGCAACCATGGAGACCATCACAGGGAAGAACCAGGTAATTATACCATCCCCTACCAATGATGATCAAACCCTGACCACCAAAACCAGAAGAAGCAGAGCTAAGGCAGCCAGAAAAACTGCCAAGAAAGTGGCTGAGTCTAAGCTGAAGATAGACCCAAAGCAAAAGGGTGTATTCATCTCAGCTGGATTCAGGTGATTGGAAACTCTGATTCAGGAAAGGGGTGTAGTACCAGCACTCCTGTCCTACCAAAGGATCAGAAGTTAAAGGGAAAGGTTGCTGATGAAGAGAAAAAGAACAAGAAACAGCAATCCTCAAATTCCCAAAAGATTAACATTGCATGCATAATGTGTGGTCTGCAAAACCACATGGCCAAAGATTGTTACTACAATCCTGCTAGCACACATTATGCAAATAATGTTAAAAAGAAAGGAGTTAGGGAAGTTTTCTCATTTGGACCATATCAAATGGTTCAAGTGATGAAAAAGGGAAAGCTTGTTTCCGAAGCAAGGCTGCTTTCGGAAGAAGATCATTCTTCCGAAAGGAAAAAGGCTTCGGAAGCTAAAGCTGTCAAGACTCAAAAGAATAAAAGAGTCCCCTTGAGACCATCCCAGAAGAAGACTGCTTTGGAAGAAAAGGTGGTGAAAGCTTCTTCCGAAAAGAAAGAAGCTTCGGAAGAATGCCAAGCTACAAAAGTTTCAACAAGCTCATCCTCCATGATCAACCAAGGGATGGAATGGAAGATCAAGTAAGATGATGTAGCCCAAACCTCTTCTTCAAAGACATCCATTGAACCCCCATGCATAAATTTTGGTTCAATTGTGTCACTATCATTGGAAGAACCCAAGACCAACAAGACTTGGGTTTCCAATCAAAACTAACCATCTCATCTTATGTGCAGGGACATTCATATGACAAGAATAACAATGTTTGGATTGTGGATAGTGGATGCTCCAGGCACATGATAGGGAACAGATCTCTCCTTCAACAATTTCAACATTATGATGGAGGTCCTGTCCAGTTTGGAGGTGAGGCCGAAGGATATATTTCTGGCAGAGGAAGTATATCCAATGGAAAATTAAAGGTTGACAAAGTTAACTTTGTCAAACAGCTTGAACACAACCTGTTAAGTGTTTCTCAGTTCTGTGATAAAAAACATCAAATGCTCTTCACAGAACATGAGTGCATAATCCTCAAACCCAGGATGACAATTCCTCAGGAATTGGTGTTTCTTATATCTCCCAGGAAAGGGGATATGTACAAGCTGGATATGAACAATGCTTCCCCAATGGGAAAAGTATCATGCTTTCTTTCCAAAGCTAATGGTGATGAGTCAACACTATGGCATAAACAAATGTGTCATGTAAATTTTAAGACAATGAATAAATTGGCTAAAAATAACTTGGTACATGGTTTGCCTAAAAAGGAATTTTTCTGCAAAGATAACTGTGTTGCATGCCTGAAAGGGAAGCAACACAGGGCATCTCATAAATCCAAAGTTGTTAACTCCATCACCACCCCATTACACTTATTGCACATGGATCTATTTGGTCCTACAAGTATAATGAGCATTGGAAGGAAATCATATTGCCTTGTGATTGTTGATGATTTTACTAGATTTACATGAGTATTCTTTTAAAGAACCAAAGATGAAACTGCTGAAACTTTGAAATCTTTTATTCTTAAAATAGAAAATCAAATTGATCACAAGGTTAAAATAATTAGAAGTGATCATGGGACTGAGTTTAAGAACCACATTCTTGACTCATTTTGTAACTCAAAAGGGATTGCCAGACAATATAGTGTTCCTAGAACTCCTCAACAAAATGGTGTTGCTGAGAGGAGAAATAGGACACTTATTGATGCTGCTCGGACTATGTTAGCTGATTCAAAGCTACCTCTAACATTCTGGGCAGAGGCAGTCAGCACTGCATGCTATGTGCAGAACAGGGTTCTTGTAGTAAAGCCACATGGAAAAACCCCTTATGAGTTATGGAACAAGAGGCCACCGTTCATTGGCTTTCTAAGGTCCTTTGGCAGCAGGTGTACCATACTTAACACAAAAGACAATTTGGCAAAATTTGCTGAAAAGTCGGATGATGCTATCTTTGTTGGATATTCCTCTAACCTTAAAGCTTATAGAGTTTATAACATTAAAAATCAACAATTTGAGGAATCTTCCAACATTGTAGTCAATGAACACACTCCTTGTGTTAGGGGGAATGACCATGATCATATCTTTGATTTAGAATTGTTTCCAAACTATTCTAAACCATCTTGTGAGAATGTTTCAGCTGGAACAGGTGCTCAAAGTGACTCTGATGATGATCAACTGTTTGAGCTTCCCAGACCTATTCCAAGTTCTCCAAGAGCTGCAGCAAATCAAGTTCCCACTATTGGAAGATCTGATAGTATAACCATCTCAAGAGATAGTGGAGCTTCAACAAGCAGTTCACCTGTTGACTTTCAAACCTCTTCAGGTGACCCTGCACAACACCAAGCTGATGAAAGCAACATCTTGAAGGAACAGGCAACTGTTGATGATGCTTCACAGCAAACAAATGATGATGTTTCTCTTTCATTCAATCAGTCCTCATTGAATGAGCTTGAAACAACAGCTGGACCAAGTATTCAAGCTCCTGAGCAAAATATGTCCAATTTGGATTTATCTTTGCAACTGGAGGTGATTCCTAGACTTAGGATTCATAACACTCATCCAGCTGAGAACATCATAGGGGAAGTCTCTGAAGGCGTGAGAACAAGAGGACAAACTCATAATGGGAATGTCTGTTTGTACTCATGTTTTTTATCCCAAATGGAACCCAAGAAGGTGGAAGATGCCTTGAAAGATAGTAGCTGGGTTGAATCAATGCAAGAGGAGCTGCTTCAATTCAAAAGACAAAAGGTTTGGAACCTATGTCCGCTATATAAGCACTAAATGGGTTTTCAGAAACAAAAGAGATGATAGAGGCTTGATTATCAAGAACAAGGCAAGACTGGTGGTTCAAGGATACACTCAAGAGGAGGGAATCGATTATACTGATGTCTTTGCACCTGTTGCAAGACTTGAGGCAGTTAGGATCTTCCTTGCTTATACTGCATCCAAGAATTTCATTGTCTACCAGCTTGATGTCAAGTGTGCCTTTCTATATGGGGATATAGATAGGGAAGTCTATGTATGCCAACCTCCGAGATTTGAAGATCCACAGCATCCCAACTATGTGTGCAAATTGGATAAAGCTCTATATGGGCTGCACCAAGCACCTAGGCTGTGGTATGAGACATTGTCTCAGTTTCTCCTGAAAAATGGTTACACTAGAGGTACCATTGACAAGACTCATTTCATAAGGAAGTCTGGGAAGGACATCTTGGTCGTTCAAGTCTATGTTGATGACATCATATTTGGTTCTTCAAATGACCATATGTGTAAAGACGTTGAGAGCATTATGAAGAAGAAGTTTGAAATGAGTTCCATGGGAAAAATGGACTTTTTCTTTGAAATTCAGGTGAAGCAAATGAAGGAAAGGTTCTTTATCAGTCAATCTAAGTATGTCAATGATATCTTAGAAAGATTTGATATGAAAGATTGTAAAGCAACAAAAACACCTATACCCAGAAACCACAATCTCTGCCCTGACTCTAAGGGGGAGGATACTGATCAACATCAGTATAGAGCGATTATTGGTTCTCTGATGTATCTCACAGCAAGTAGACCTGATATCATGTTTGCAACTTGCATTTGTGCAAGATATCAGGCTGCTCCAAAGGTGTCTCACCTAATTGCTGCCAAGAGAATCTTAGATACCTTAAAGGAGCACCTAAACTAGGTCTCTGGTATCCAAGAAATAGTGATTTTAATCTCTATAGTTACTCTGACAGTGATTATGATGGCTGCAATATCAACAAGAAATCAACATCTGGTGGATGTCAATTTCTTGGTGGAAGGATCATCTCATGGCAATGCAAGAAGAAATCCTGTGTCTCTACATCAACTGTTGAAGCTGAATACATTGCTGCTGCTAGTTGCTGTGCTCAGCTGCTGTGGATTCAAAACCAGATGATAGACTACGGATTCAACTTCATGAGCACTCCTATCCACATTGATAACAACAGTGCTATCTCCATTACTGAAAATCCAGTAAAGCATTCCAAGACTAAGCACATCGATATCAGGTATCATTTCATTAGAGATATTCATGAGAAAAATCTTATCAAGCTAATCAAAGTTGATTCAAATGAACAATATGCTGACTTGTTCACCAAAGCCTTTGATGAACAAAGATTTAAATATCTCATTACAGCTATTGGGATGATAAACCTTGATTAGTCGATCTCATTTGAAAACCTTTTAATGTGTAAAGTCTTATGTCAAAACAATCTAAGCCCTGTTACAAAAGATCTTTCTCTAAAATTTATCTAAGTATGAATTCTTCCGAAGAGGAATTAACCCTCGGAAGATATTTTACATATCTTCCGAAGCAAATTCCTCCCAGGATAATTTTCTTTTCGGAAGAGTTGTTAAGTCTCGGAAGAAGCGATTGATTTCATATCAGATCTACTTCCGAAGCTTGTAACACTCTCCACTCGAAAAGCAACATATACTCTCGGAAGTAATCACTTTACCTTCGGAAGTAAATTTGTCTTCGGAAGAACATTACCTTCGGAAATGCTTTATACTCGGAAGAAAGATTTTATTGTGTAACGGAAATCTTTTGGGCCCCACTCTGTAAAAAGGTAAAAGATTTTGTTAATAATGTCGGATTATTTAAATGGACTAACCTTACCGCCCATGTCACATCATCCACTGAAACCTCCCATCATCTTATCCAAACCTCCTTTAAACTGCCATCCCACCCATTTAAATACCTCCGGCTAATCACTCTCATCCTTTTTTACCAAAATTACTGCCCTAAAAGCTTTCTTCCTCTTCAATTTACCCAATTCCGAACTATCTTCTTGTAAATTTCTTCAATGGCACTTAACCCTCAGCACAACCAAGTCGCACTCCTTGACTATTCAAGGGATGCTGACTTCTCTGACATCATCTCCTTTCTAACCCAATCTTCTTACTACACTGCCCTGACAGTTAACCCCACGATTTACTCAAACCATATGTCTGAATTTTGGGCAAAGGGTCAGATTGAAACCCTAAATGGGATTCGTGTCATTAGATCGAGCATCTGTGGCCAGGAGTTGGTCATTTCTGAACAAATCATCAGGGAGCATCTCGAGCTTCATGATGAGGGCGCTCCAACAGAATTTCCCAAAGCAGATTTGGACAACACTTATATCCAAATGGGATATGGTGGAGATGTTAGCAGGTCAACCGTCTACAAATTCAACTTCTCTTACAACTAGAAGTTCCTGCTGCATGTAGTTCTTCACTGCTTGTCTAACAAATCTGGGGGATGGGATCAAATCCCATATGAACTTGGGTGCCTAGTTCATGGTTTGGTGAAAAGCCTCCGCTTCAACTACTCAAGATTTGTGCTGTCCAATCTCATGGGAAACCTTCGACGGGACACATTCTTTATGTATCCCAGGTTTCTCTAGCACATAATCAATTGTGAGCTGGACCAGAGCAAGCTTGTCTGCGCAGCTGCTCTGACTGCTCCTCAAATAAGGCCGACCATCTTCAAAACTTTGAAGAGAGTGTCCACCAACTTCACCGGAAGAGATACTGCACTTCTTCCAGGTATGATTGAGCCAATGGCTCCTAGTGACATCCTTGTTAACCCCACAGGTGATGAACCCACACCAGCAACTACCCTCACTTTGCCAAATCTACCTTCTCCACCCATTACCTTCACTTATCAAAGACGCCCCAAACAAACCCTTGTTCAATCTTCTCTGATGGCTCAACAACTGAGACAGTTAGGACAGATAGTGCATTCTCACAGACTTTCGAAGCACAATTCAAAGCCTCGGAAGAACAATTTCAAACTTCCGAAGCTAAGATTGCTGCTGCGGAAGGACTATTCTCCTTATCCGATGATCTAATAGTCACAGATGCAATCCTAGAACTTGCATCTGAGGTTAATAGGGAGGATTTTCTCACCCAACCCCTAGCTCAAACATCAGCATTAACTCCAGCTTCCACCTCTACTACTCAACCTGAACCTTCCATCCAAGAACCCCCAAAGTCTAGAACTTTCGAAGACATTAAAGGAAAGAGGAAGATGACTAAGGAAGAGCTTCAGGAGGAAGAAAGGTTAGAAAAACTCAAAAGAAAAGGTAGGCTTCCAACTGGAAAACTGCTAGCTGCCAGTACTAAAGCAGCTGCAGCCAACCAGGAGGCAGTTAACAATAGAAGAATAGTAGAGATCATTGATAGACTTGTCAGTCTAGGAGCTGCGAATGAAGATGTACTCCTGCTACCATTAGAGGAGTTAGTTGAGCTGGAAAAGACAACTTTGCTGTAAAAACAACAAAGAGAAGAGGCAGCAAGGTTGGCCTTAGAAGAAGGAAGGGAGAGGAAAGAAAGAGAAGCTGATCAGCAGCTCAGGAGGGAAAGGATAACTTTCCTAACCTCCAGAGGTTTCTCTCAAGAAGAATTATCTCCACACAACAATGATACGATCTTATGGCTCTTTAACAAAGAGCAAGATCAAATGGAGAAAGAGAGAAAGAAAGCTGCCAGGGAAAAGCTGATGCAGAAGAAGAAGAAGGAAGAGGAAGCAGGACTAACTGCTGCCAAGAAAATAGGTGAGAAGGCCTGGATGAAGAGCTATCTCAAGGCTCATGGCTTCTCTGGCAGGCAGGTGGGTCCTATGTCTGAAAAGACCCTCCAGCGACATGTCAATGACATAAAGGCTGACATTCGCTCGGGGAAGAGGAAGGAGATGTACAGAAGGGGACAGGGGATGATCTTCAAATCAACTACTCAACCCTAACTTCAAACCCAACCACAACTTGAACCAATAGCCTTTCCATTCCCCATCAAAACCGAACCAACCACTGAACCATACACCCTGAACCTACACCATCACCCCTACCAACCTCTTCACCTCAACCACCTAAACTACCCATCCTCCAACCCAAAACTCTAGCCAGAACCCAAACACCTCAACCTACCGAACAACCCATCAAACCATCCCCTCAGCCTTCTAAACATCTCTCCTTAGAAGAATTCAAGGCAATCAAGACAAAGCTAATCAATTGCACAACCCTGAGCGATATCTCCTGTGAGGAGGATTCAGTCAATTTGACTTATGTTGATGGATCCTCACGTTCCCTCACTAGAGATCAATTTCTTGATCTGCCCAGAGGAACATTGGACCAAGCTGCAAATCTCCCTGGCATCAATTCAGATACTTTGAATGAGGAAGAAAAGAAGTTAAGGAGAAGGCTGGTGACTCTGCTTGATACCAAGAAAGGTGACCGGGTGCCAAGACAACCTCTTGCACCTAGGAAGAAGATCATCCAGTGGAGGTTCGAAGACTCTTCTCACAACTTTGTTGTTGAAAGAGAGAATGAAGAGCTCAACAGGCTAAGTGCCTCATCTCTGCTACACTTGAGCAGATTTGACATTGCTGAGTTAGCAGAGAAGCCATTCTCCAACCCTTTAAACTCTGATGTAGCTGCCCATATCAGAAATCATCTAGGCAGTCTTCATATGGCCGAGCTAACCGCTAGGAGCAAGGTTGAAGAAGAGTTGAAACTGAGAGAGGAGGAGCAAAGGAAGGGATCAACAACCAAAGGCAAAGCCTTTCTACAAATGGTTGAAGGTCCTGAACTTGAATCCATAGTTAGATGGGAGTATGACTATAACTCCCGTCAACTAACTCTTTTCAGGGGGACGCAACAGAGGGTACATGTCATTTAGAGTGATAGACTGGATCTCCTATCCATCAATGACTTGTACAAGCTTCTCAGCATCACTTCAGGGAAGAACAAAAAGACAAACAAATATCTTTTATCCCTGGTGTTGAAAGCTTTGAGAAGCAGAAACAAGTGAGGTTTTGGTAGCATCAGCCTAGGGGGAGTTTGTTGGATCTAGAAAGGCTGGTGCAACCAAAACCAAATCACTTAGAATATTTTGGTACAACAAATAAAGGACTTCCGAAGCCAAGTGTGGAACTTCCGAAGGAAAAAGGAACTCTTCCGAAGACAAAGTGTAAAACTAACTTCCGAAGGAAAACTCCAACTTCCGAAGACAAAGAACTTACTTCCGAAGATCAAGACTTAGAATGACAGATCAGAAGTCAACTTCCGAAGTATAGAAGTCCTCAAGCCTCGGAAGTATAGAAGCCTCTTCCGAAGTATAAGTGGCAAGTTCTTCCGAAGCCAACTTACCTTCAGAAGACATTGCTATTATCCAGTGGACATAAGTATGGTCTCTCTGACACTCCGCTGCAGACCTTTGAGATACTGCATGGCGTTTTCTCAAAAGCCATATAGTTGACCATACTTTATTCCACTGTTTACCTTTATAAGTTAGTACAGTTGTCATCTTTAGTTGGTGACAAAAGGTAAGTCATGGACATGTCATGACTACCATATCTTAGATAATACTTTATCTAAGATACCTTAACTTTAGCATTGTAGTATATGCTTTAGTCTTAGGTTTCCAGCTGGTATCAAAGTATATCCGGCTGTAGGATCTAGTATATATAGTTTCTCATTGTAACTCATGTTTTATACTTGTAAGGGTCTTGTAATACTTTGAGTTGAGAAGTAATATATACAAGTGCCTTGAAAATTATTTTTGTGTGTTCTTTGCTACTTATTATATTATTATCAACTCTTATAAAAGACTTTGCTTCATCTGATTTGAGTGTTTTGTAAGTGAGTTTGAGAGAAATCCAAGTGTTTATGTGACAAACCCGATCCTGCATATATAGAACACGAAACACAAGCTAAACTAAACCATAAGACGCATATTGTGATCCTTAAAAACATGTCCATACTACCTAACTATTTTGATCCATTTTGACTAGTATATAACAAACAAGGCAACACCCCTACCGCATAGGTTTGAGAAATGAGCTCATATAATTTAGATGCTCAATAAAACAAATGATATTAGATCAATCTAAGGCTAGAAACAGAACATGGTTGTAAAAGAAAGAACACACCTGTGGATGAACCATTGATCCCCCAGCTGCAAGGGAATATGCGGTACTTCCGGATGTTGTTGATAAGATCAAGCCATCTCCTTGTACACATGTCACAAATGAGTTATCACAATAACACTCTAGGTTTGTAAGGAATGATGAAATCCCACGATCAATGGTAACCTCGTTTAGCACAAGTATAGGCCCGCTTTCATTTTCATTTTCATATTCACTTTTAGTTGCTTCTCGAATCACATGGCATTGTAACCGGTGTCGTAGTGTGATACTCATACTATCCTGTAGTATTGATTTAAGGCATTCTTTGTAGCGTTCACTATCTGATTAGTGATAAGGTTAAAGATTACTACCCATAACAAAATCTAATCCATCAACACATTTTTCATATCAGTTTGAGAAAATACGAACCCCGTTTAGTTATAAATGCCTGCATTTTACCGCACCTCTATATTTCACAAAGGTGACTTATCAGGCTTGTTGGATTTTTTTTCTCTTGCACATTACAATATTGAAGAATGAAGGAAAATAAAACTTCAGGTAATAAGTTAGGATACAAAATGGGGTCATGAAACCCAAGGAACCTAAAGAGAATGGAACAATTGGAGGAACAGGTCCTTTAAACTTGGATGCAGCCTGCAAATGGAAAACAATACAAACACATTCACATATATGACTAATTACAAAAAGCAATGTCAATAAGTATGAAAATCCAATTACCCAAGTTGAATAAGATCTCGAATATTAGTTTTAAGCAAACCGAAGATTTCATTTTTTCCAGTTTTTTAATTTAATCTATCAATACACCTGAATTGGAGATTATAACCATGCACTACTCTAGAAACCACGCAACCAAGATTGCAGTGACAACTTCTAAAATATAGATGAAAGACTAAATAAATCATCATTTGAAGAAGTTCAAAGAGATTATTGGAATTTGGTCACATCATCGTATGACTGATATAAATAGTATATAAACTAACTAAAGTTACACAGTAAACTCAGAGAATTAAATTCGAAATTTACTGGAACAAGGAGCATATTACCCAAAGAACTGTCCCATCTCCACCAAGAGTTACCACTAGATCAATTATCTCATGTAGACGCCAGAACTCATTGTCTGTGTAGTAACAAGAGTAGAGTAACTGAGAAAAGATATTTTCAAACATGGATGAAAATAAAAAAATAAAGATATAATTCATAAGAACTGCAACATAAACGCATGAAAACTATGCATTTATATTCAAGACGTATAACTGATTTATATGATCCACAGATGATTAGAAAAAAACATCATAAAAGCACCATAGTGGCAGCTGGTTTTAAACTCAGATAGTTACATGTGCATATTGAAATTTCAGGCCATAACAAGTCCTACTTTGAGGTACGAATAACACATGCCAATTTCTGGCAGTTTAATGTTTACGGAGCCATGCACCTTTTACTTACCTAGCGATTTTAGAGATATTAGGACATTGCTAACATTTTCCTTCAGTTTAGAGGGGGAAAATTCATTTGGAGCAGTGAACTCATGTACTTGCCTCTCTCTCTATCTCTCTCTCTCTCTCTCTCTCTCTCTCTCTCTCTATATATATATATATATATATATATATATATATATATATATGTGTGTGTGTGTGTGTGTGTGTGTGTGTGTGTGAATGTGCGTTTGATGGTCCAATCAAACACAAAGGAGTCTAGCACTCACCATGATTCCAGGACTGTGTAAAGTTGTAGTATGAAGATTCAGTTAGAAGTTCATTTCTTACTCGTGGTTCAACATAAATATTCAACTTCCTTTTCTCCTTCAACCACCTGAATGACCACCAAAGTTGAGTAGTCTATTCATGGAACCACAACAATGTATGTCAATATATTTCTATGGCTTATGATAATTTGAAAAGAAATAGAACTATCCAATTATATAACCAATCATCTAGTCAATGTTAACAGGGAAACTATTTGCTTCAGGCTTCAACCTTGCCAATTATGTACTCTGCCATAAATATTATATGTTAATCATCACTAGGTGAAGTTTAAATGTGTTCATTAAGTATGTCTATTATTTGATTAACATTTAAGCAATTTTCAAGTACACCTACAGAATTTGGAGACAGGTTATCATAAGTTGAGTGGTTATATAATAATTGTAAAACAATCAAGTAATGCAAGCTCTTCAGGTATAAAAAGGTAAATCTCAACTATCAGGCCCAAAAACCTACATTTTCCATTATCACGATCCAAATTAGTAGGGAGATTGTTGGTCTAATTTGGATCGAAGCAAGATTTCTTTATTTAATAGTTTTATTTTTTGAAGTATTGCTTAGAATATTTTTGGTATTAATTTTTGTTTACTAGGTAAGGGTTCAAATTAAATGAGAAGGGTATTTTCCTAATAGAAATTAGTTAACTTGTTAATTAAGTTTTAGTTTAAGTACGAATATTGGTTTAGGGTCTGTATTTGGTGTGAACTTTCTTAACAATATTCAAGAATCTTGAGACGGGGAAGTCTAAAAAGTTCTCGGTGTTCATATAGTATAACCAGAGAACAGAACCAGACTATATTTGGACTGTTTCTCAGTTCTTGGTTCTCTTTACTACAGTTTTTAATTTTTCAAACTCGAAACGGGCATCTTCTAGTATTTACATTTTCAACAAAAAATGACCTAAGTTTGGGACTGGAGCGGTACCGAGCTGGTTTATCGGTCCAGCCTCGGTTCCATTATTCTTAATTTCCAGTTCTGGTTCGGTCTGGTCCAGTCCACTTCTGTCCTGATGGTCGGGCGGATGTGGAAAGGAAGGCCTTGTATTTCTTTCTAACTCCGGTAATGAAACCAAAAACGTTAAGAATGGCTTATATAGAAATATATGAATTTAACAGCCTTAGAAATATACAATAGAAGAGAAAATGATACTGCCAAGTCCAACCTGATCATTTCTGAACAAATGATTTTAACTGAAGTTGAATTTGGTTTTGTCAATATAAGCACAGTCTGAGGAGGAGATTCCCATTTCAAAGAAATCTGCATGTTAACCACATAAGAGACACTGCTCCAACAGAGGGCATCATGATTCATACCATATGAAAAAATAGTATAAAGCTAAACTTTTATGATTGTACCAAAAGTCTACCACTGCATTGCATAATACCTGTTTACTGCTGCGCTCTGCTGTAGTAATATGTCCCTTTTCAAAGGAGACAATGTCATGTTTATGTTGATCATCATCATCACCTCTGCTACACCATTGTAGTTTAAATGATGCCTGCAATATTAATCCAGGCTTGGTCAAAGGTTGGGGCAGAAGCCACTATGTCTTGGCTAGCTGAACCATTTAACTCTAAACAGTAAAGTGAGGGAGCTATATAAGGTGAAGGTGAGCAAAATGCATTTCTTTATTAAAAAAAAGCAAAAACACAAGACATTTCTGCTTTATTTTTATTTATTTGTTTGTCTTTACCTCTAGTATTCTCTTTTGTGTATGCAGGAGTTTTCCTTGCGCTTATTAGAATCTGGAGTGTTTGGATATCACCATGAATGGAGTTGACCTTTTATGTACATGTGACTCGAGCCTAAGACATTCAAAGTCATGTCCACTCCATTCATGTGAATGTTACACATGATTTAAACTTTTTAAGTGACTGGAAGGTAAGCTGCGTAGCATAATAATATTTTCACCCAATGTAGCAAGTGCAAATACTTGTTAGCTATTGCCAGGACCAGACTTCTTCATGTGTCAGATGAAGAAGATATTATTATGCTATTTGTTGAGATAGGGTGGCTGTAAAAACTCGGGTAACAAATCATTCCCCCTATCTATATGATGGGGACCTTTTTGAGAAGTAGAGGAATATTATGGGAAGAGAACTACTTGAAATCACAAGAGGACCCAACAATATCCTCACGAAGCAAAGAATTTGTCCACTTTTATTGACGTCATTTAATGATCCAGTTTTGGCTATTTTCAGAGACTGGCACCCTACAAGGTTCTCAACTATTTGTGGCAAATTGCAGGTTCAAAGTTTATGCTCTAATTAACAAGTGCTAGAATAGTAGTTGTGCAATTGTATAAGCTTATTTATGGATTTAGTGTAGGGTGGTGGGCTTTCGACCGTCTCCCTAATACATTGTGCTCTACATAATATTTCTTGTTTACAAAATGACATGATGCTTTTCCTTTGAAAGCATATTTCAATAACAAAACTCATGTCATCTTCTACATGTCAGATGAATTATCCTAGGAAAATGTGAAATCTGGCCAAATGAGGATTCAAGTGGGTTGGGTAGCAAGTCAAAAGGGTTAAGGTCAAGACAATAATTTATACTGGTCAAAACAGTTGGGAGTCTTGGAATTGAGAAGCAAATAAATATTTTTCCTTTTTCCTAGAATTTTACAATAACTATTTTATTAAAGTAACAATTTAATTTTTTCAGTAAGTAATTTAAAAGGTTTGTAAACAAAATATATAGTTAAAAAAAACACACATTTCATGTCACTTTCAAGTAGTTTGAAGCTTTTGGCCCTTTCCATTTTAACCAAGTTTTAGAAGTTTTGCAATTTGACTTGTTAACGCTAATCAACCATTTCTAGGTAAATGGGCTAAGATTCCCACTTCTAATTCTACAGATGTTAGTAATGAACTTAGTGCAGAGTTATAGTGATAGGGTTTATGTTTCACTTTAATTAACAACAAAAGATGGAGATGAAAAGGATTAAACAGATAGCAAGAACAAGAATAAGAAAGGGAATGCTTGATGAATTTGAGATAACAAGAAAAGAAAGGAAACGATTACAATCCAGGGCTATGCCCTAATCCTAGACCAGAATGTCAGGACCACTAACTAGCACTCAAAAATCATAACTAACTGTCATACAATATTCCCTTTCTATTTATTATAACTTTCTCTTCAAGGCAACATTTAGCCACTTTCCCTTTTCCCCCTTCTAGTATTATACTAATAGTTCTTTAGGACCTCCTTGATTTGTATCATTGCCCACCCCATCAAGAACAGTCTTGTCCCCAAGACTAAAATTAGGAAATTGGCCCTTAATCCATGCAACATCTTCCTACGTGGCTTCCTCCACTGTTTGGTCCTGCCATTGTATCAACCATTGGTCTACAGTATTTGTCCCATTAGTAATAACACGATTGGCCAATATAGATTTGGGCAAAAGAGGATGAGAAGCTGTTATATTGAAGTCAGGAGGTAAAACAGCCTCGACAGGTCCCGATACAGCTTTCTTTAATAATGAAACGTGGAAGACCGGATGAATTTTAGAAGTGTCCGGAAGGTTGAGTTTGTAAGCAACCGGTCCAATCTTATCCACAATTTGAAACGGTCCAAAAAACTTAGCTGCCAATTTTTGATGGATCCGATTGGTAACTGAAAGTTGGTGGTATGGTTTCAACTTGAGATAAACCCAATCCCCAATTGAAAAGTTGATATCGCGTCGATGTTTGTCGGCTCGTGACTTCATTGTGCTTTGAGCATTGGAAAGATGAACCTTGAGTTGTTTTAAGGCTTCATCACGGTCTTGAAGTTCACGAGCAACTGCTTCCACACGAATTTCTCCCGGAAGAAACTGAAAAATAGTAGGAGGAGGGCGACCGTAGACGGTTTCAAAAGGAGTGGTTCCGGTTGAGTCATGAAAGGTAGAATTATACCAGAATTCAGCCCAAGGTAACCAAGTAGACCAATTCCTCGGTTGATCCACTGCAAAACAACGAAGATAAGCCTCCAAACATCGGTTAATAACTTCCGTTTGTCCATCCGACTCCGGATGATAGGCCGAACTCATTTGAAGTTTAGTACCCATGGAACGAAAAATTTCTTGCCAAAACTTGCTGAGAAATAAAGGGTCTCTGTCACTGACAATCGATTTTGGGATGCCATGGTGACGGATGACTTCTTTAACAAATATATCAGCCACAGATTTGGCGGTATAAGGGTGCTTGAGGAGAATGAAGTGGGCATACTTAGACAACCGATCGACCACCACTAATATCACTGTGAAACCTCTAGAAGGAGGTAAACCAACTATAAAATCCATAGATAAATCTTCCCAAATCAAATCTGGAATGTCTAATGGTTGGAGAAGGCCCCCGGGAGCCACAGTACTGGCTTTGCAGCGTTGGCACACATCACACTCGCGAATGAAGTTCTTGATAGTGGTAGTCATACCTGCCCAATAGATATTTGCCGCCAAACGACGGTAGGTTCGGTAGAATCCGGAATGACCTCCCGTTGCAGTGACATGAAATTCATGTAAAAGGGCGGGAATAAACTTCGAATGACGAGAGATGACCAGTCTGTTTTGATAAAATAAAACACCCTGTCTGATTGTGTACCCTGGATGATCATCTGGTGAGGACAAACATTTGGCAGCCAACGCTTGAAGACTGGCATCTTGTTTAGCTTCCTCAATTAATAAAGCCCCATGTAACCAAATTGGGGATGAAAGAACTTGATTAAATTGACCCGAATCAGCACGACGAGACAGCGCGTCTGCGGCTCGATTTTCGCGTCCCGGTTTATATTGGATGTCAAAATCGTACCCCAACAGTTTGACTACCCAATTCTGCTGATCGGAAGAAGAAATACGTTGTTGAAGAAGGAATTTCAGACTCTTTTGGTCAGTACAAACTATGAACTTTGTACCCAACAAATAAGGTCGCCAGTGTTGCACCACTAGTACCAGGGCCATTAACTCCCGTTCATAGGCCGATTTGGATAGATTTCGATCGCTTAGGGCTTTGCTGAAATAAGCAATTGGTTTCTTATGCTGCATAAGAACTGCTCCAATGCCACACCCGGAGGCATCGCATTCGACAACGAAAGGGCTATTAAAATCAGGTAACGCGAGTACGGGAGCAGACACCAGTGCATGTTTTAGTTGTTCAAAAGCTTGTTGGGCTGCTGAAGTCCAAACAAAAGAGTCTTTCTTAGTTAAAGCAGTCAAGGGGCGAGCAATACTTCCATAATCTCTAACGAACTTTCGGTAGTACCCTGTCAAGCCCATGAAACCGCGGAGTGCTTTGATGGTTTTTGGAATTGGCCAGTCGAGAACAGCTGTGATCTTCTCGGATCCATTGTCACCCCATTACCATCAATAACATGTCCCAAATAATTAATGGAGTCTTGTCCGAAACAACATTTAGCAGCATTTACTTTGAAGTGATTAGTTGATAGAATTTGAAAAACTTCCTGTAAGTCACATAGATGATCATCCCAAGTGGGGCTGTGAACTAGGATATCGTCAAAAAAATAACAACTTTACGTCGTAAAAGAGGTCGAAAAATATCATTCATCACTTCCTGGAACGTAGCCGGGGCATTCATAAGACCGAACGGCATTACGAGATACTCGTAATGACCATCATGAGTATGAAAAGCTGTCTTCTCTATGCTCTCGGGACGCATTCGAATCTGGTTGTAACTCGATTTCAGGTCAAGTTTAGAAAAGAAAATAGAGCCATGTAATTCATCAATGAGTTCCTCGACCACGGGTATAGGGTATTTATTAGGAATGGTGGCGTTGTTTAGAGCGCGATAATCCACGCACATACGCCACGTATTATCCTTTTTGCGAACTAGAATGACGGGGCTTGAGAAAGCGCTTGTACTAGGTCTGATCATCCCCATACTCAACAACTCCCGAACTTGACGTTCGATTTCAGTTTTCTGGACATAGGGATAACGATAGGGGCGTACACAAATTGGAGTATGGCTGATTAGATCAATCCCGTGATCATGTGAACGAACTGGTGGTAGAGTAGATGGGGGCTGAAAAAGAGAAACAAATTGTTGTAGTAAGGCTGCTAACCCTGGTTGTTGATGAGTGGATAATAAGGAGGAATTTTCAGTAGGTGTATCACTGATAGGGGGGAATAAGAAACTAGCATCCATGGACAATCATTGATGCAAAGCTGTCAAGGCTGCTTGACCTGTGGGAAGCCCCTGCAATTGTACCTGAGTGCCATGAAATTCAAAACGCATTTGTGAATTTTTCCAATCGTGTACCACCTCTCCTAACGATCGCAGCCATTCAAATCCCAAAATGAAATCCAAAGATCCAGTGTCAAAAACTAAGGCATCAATGGAGAAAGAACAGGGACCAATTGTGATCGGGAGATCCACGCATCGTTCCGAAACAAGCACGTAATGACCATCGCCTAATTTGATTCGGAGACCACTGAATTTAGACGAAGACAACCCCAAAGCAAGCACTAAGTGGCGAGAAATGAAATTGTGTGATGCCCCACTATCTACGAGCATAAATATTGAGGAACCTAACAAGGTACCTTCCAATCGCATAGTAGCTGAATGTTCCGGGGCAGCTAGAGTGCCGGCAAATTCCAAAGCATTGCAAGTGCCCGATGGAAGCACAGAGTCTGTCGATGAAACCATATTCGAATCAGACAGTAAGACCCCTTTTTCTCCTTCAAGCGCATCATCTTCATCATCGCCCAATAGGAGTACACGTAATTTACCTTCCGGGCATTTGTGAGTTGGACCGTATTGCTGGCCACAACGAAAACACAATCCTTTCTTGCGACGGTCCTCCCACTCTGTTCGCGATAAAGAACGAAACCCTCGATCTCGAGGAGACCCCTGTCCCGTATCTGCGAACGAAGGAGAGTATGACTTAGAGATGGAGATTGATCGGAAAGAATCCGATTTGGGAAAGAAAACGCGATCGCTCGATTTAGGCGACACCCCCGGTTTATTATCAGAACGGCCCAACAGAGGAGGCCCATCACGAGATCCAATAGGAGAAAGCCCACTGGTGGTGAGATAACGAAAGCGATTCATCATTGAATGGCCGGAATCAGGTCGGAGCATGTGTTCGACGTCCTTTGCCAGGTACATGGCATCTAATCTGGATTGAGGGCGATGTAGACGTACCCATTTCTTCACATCATCCTTTAAACCAGCTACAAAATAGCCAATCGTCTGAGATTCCGGTAAGGGAGGGACCAAAGATAACAGATATTCGAAATCATCTATATAATCATAGATGGAATCTGCTTGTGTAATTGTCGACAACTGTTCATACGGATTTTGGATTTCTAACCCGCTGAATCGTTGTAAAAGCTCCGATTGAAATTCAGGCCACGAAATCGAAGGACGAACCTGTGTAATGATTGTGAACCAGTGTTGTGCAACACCGATCATACTGAGACGAGCAAGTTGCAGACGATCGGTGGGAGAAGTATGGTTCATGTCGAAATACAAAGTAGCTTTCTGAATCCATCCTTGTGGGTCAAAACCACTGAATTCTGGAAGTTTTACCTTCTTCACTGCCACGGAAGATCGGAAGGAGGGCCCAAAGAGGATTTGCTACCGGAACCTCCGGAGGAGTCGAAGTCGATCCCGGAATCACCTGAATGATGTTCCGATTTCTTGTCAAATTGTTTCATCCACCCCATTAATACTTTGCGAAACTCGCCTGCTTCCTCTTTTTCATCTTCTAATACTTTCAAGGTGGATTTGATGTCATGGACATCGGACTGTAACTGTTTGATGGCAAGCTCTTGAGCATCGATGCGAGCGGTGGTGCGGGTTTCCATTACGAACACGGCAGGTCACGAGCAGAGTCGGACCAATGATAGGGTTTATGTTTCACTTGAATTAACAACAAAAGATGGAGATGAAAAGGATTAAACAGATAGCAAGAACAAGAATAAGAAAGGGAATGCTTGATGAATTTGAGATAACAAGAAAAGAAAGGAAACGATTACAATCCAGGGCTATGCCCTAATCCTAGACCAGAATGTCAGGACCACTAACTAGCACTCAAAAATCATAACTAACTGTCATACAATATTCCCTTTCTATTTATTATAACTTTCTCTTCAAGGCAACATTTAGCCACTTTCCCTTTTCCCCCTTCTAGTATATACTAATAGTTCTTTAGGACCTCCTTGATTTGTATCATATAGCCATCCAAACTTATGATTAAGTAGTTTAAGAAACAGCAAGGAAAATTAAGGTTTCTCATTTCAAATTGTCACATCGTTGGAGTCATGCACTAACCATGGTAGTCTAGCAAGATCTCAAAGAAGAACCAAATATCCCAAACCATATTCGCTATAAATAACAATAATGATATCAGCTTGGGTCTCTTGTAGTTCACTGATGAACATGCTACATACCTTTTTGGTAATCTTACTATGAACATTGAAGTAAGATTCCTCTTCCATGCTGTCCCGAAGAACCTCAAGAGAGCAAATTCCGTTTTCCCCACAGCACCTTTGAGATTTTTCAGGCATGAGTTCAAGATTCTCTTTAGGGTCTCCTACTTTCTGCTTGATGCAGTTGCCCGCATCAGAATATGCAGCACCTGGAATGGAAGGCGAGATATTTATCTTAAATTGGTATACTTTCAAGAGTCAACTCTTGATTATCATGTAAAAATAGCAAGTACTTGTCTCAATGATATTAGTTGATAAATAGAAGCCACTAGCAACAAATTAAGTCCACGCCAGATATTATGCAACAACTAATATCTATACAATAACAACCAAACAAAAAAAAACAAGCACAACCAAATCCCACTTGAAGGTAGGGTCTAGGGAGTGAGATGAGGGCAAACCTTACCTCTATCTCATGGGATAAAAGAGGCCACTCCTAGAGAGACCCCAAGCTCATGCAAGCCTCTTTTTGTTTTTATTAATGTAAGTGTACAAACCACAAGAAAAAACAAATATCATACCAAAATCTATTAGTCGCTGAAGATAAAGAAACATAAATTTATACAGCAAACACCAATCTCTAAGACTAAAGTAGTCAAAACTAAGAGGCACCCCTAAGAGTAACCATAACCATACCCAGTAATTCTCGTGTATTTCAAAGCTATTGACAAGATCTAGGGAGGGTGAGATGTAGGCAAACCTTACCCCTATAACAAGGGATAGAGAGACTGCTTCCAGCGAAACCCTCAGCTCCAATGAACACACTAAGTTATAACACACAATAAGAAGCTAACACAATACTAAACCTTGCAATCAATATACAATATATCATAACAATCACATACTGGCAATACACGAGGAAACACATAAACAAAGACACCTAATGATCAAGAATAAACAAAAATCAATGGCGGACCACTATACAAATGTCAACAAAAAGCACAAGATGAACAACAATATATCTTGATCAAAAAGGAGTAAACGGTGATCAACAATATACAAGGATCAATACTTGGACACTATATAAATGTCAACAAGAAGCACATGATAAACAATATACAATTATCGAGAGGAGGCAAACAGTGATGCTAGCTAGTGACAATGAGCAATCGTCTAGAACTACTAAGCTTATGTTTGAAGGAGTTCGCGACCTAATTCTGGGTGAGGACATTAGGAGGAGCACTGGCGAGTCTTTTAATTCCTTGTTGAGCACCGAAGGTAGAGGAAGGAAGAATGAACGTGGAGGTAACAAAGACCAATATAAATCAAGAATGGGATGTAAGTAGTATGGTTATGGTTATGGTACTTTGTTTTTGTCTAAAGAAAAACTTGTTGGCTCACCTTTTTTTTAGTTCAAATAATAATTACTATTATTGATATAATTGTATTTACAACAACAGTAGTATTGGTAAATTTTAGAGTTCTAAAACATAATATGAAAGGGATATAACTAATTAACTATTGATCATATGTAAAGTTTAGGGTATTTTGGTTATCTTAAGAAATTTGGGATTGAAAAAAGTTGGATACTTAAAATAAAGGAGCTGTTAAACATGGAATTAAAAAATCGAGCAAAAAAATACTGTTGAATATAACCACAATCAGGCATCAGCAAAAAATGATAGCCAGACTCCTCGATGCCAAAAACAACTGATTAACTATTTCAGGTACCCCCAATCTAGAGAAAAAAACTCACCAGGAAACCCTATATATAAAACACCAGCAGAATTACCAAAGATCAGTATAGACATTGGTAATTTTGTATGTTGTTATTAACAAGAATAACTTCATTTGTTAATCACAATAATTTACTGTGAGAACCTGCCACAACAACCCCCTCCTTTATTTGTCTATACATGTAGATCCACCAGTGGTGTGGTTGCGGTGTAAAACAAGCGCAGTCCCAAACAAAGCGGTAAACCAAATACACACATATGGGCTTGTCTTCATAGAAAAAAGAGTATGTATAAAGGCTCATTGTTTCAAGTTTATTAAAAAACAGGACCAAAGAATTATTTTTGAAAGTTCTAGAATAGAAAACCAGGTTTTAAGAACTTGGTCCAGATTGAGATCTGCACATCCCTAATTGTAATAGCATTATTGTAGCATCATCTGTGAGCAGTGAACCAACAAGTTTATATGCATTAGTTACTCTGCAGACATTATTGCTTATCTCTTAATTAGACCTTTCTGTTCTAAGTGCATGTTCCGTTCTCTCTCCGCTTCGTATTTGCGTTTCCATTCAGCAGCCTCAGCTTCAGCAGACGCTTTACCTTCTGCTGCTCGTCTTAAAACCTTGCTAACAGCTTTTAGACAACATATATGACAAAATGATCAGCATCATATCCTATCCTGCAAACAAATTCTACATGCAAATGAAAGGTGCCACAAAATCATACTTCTCATTGCCTCTGAAAATTCCACAAGATGATCTTCAATCCCGTCAACAAGTGGTCGCTCAACCATTTCCTTTACTACTTTCTCCGAGTTTGCAGCCAAATCAATTAAACTATTTTCATGTGCCAAACTATGTGTGTTCCCCTATTCAAAAAGCGCATAAAACTGACATCAGCACAAGTGAATGGAAATGACAAGATATTAAGTAGGAAAAGCATTCTACAAAAGGATCAAGACAAAACTACCCGATTCATATAGCTCATTTCTAAGCTCAATATGGTGTTCGAATTACTATATGCAATTAAGTTTCATCAAGTCGACTTAGGTTGTTGCTATCGGCATTCCATCTATAATATCAACATTAATTTTCTTTATGGCATTCCGATCAATAGATTGGATTTGGTCCATCAATCAAGCTTTGTCAAGTCCATCTTATGGAATTCCAACCCCATTACAGTGGGTTCAGCTATCATCTAAGGCCTTTCTCGGTATTAAAGTCGATTCGAGGTTCTCACGTTCCTATCTCAGTTGTTCAAATTCAAGTGTCCTTGTTTAAACATGTAAGTTGAAACTTCAAAATTTCAATCATCATCTTCATCACCCTCAAGTTAATGGCAAATCATCCTTATAACATGTTCCATATATCAAGCACCCATCACATCACATTCGAATTGATAAAATATAATTATGCAACCCACACAAAATAAACATCCGTGATCAAACCCAATTTTTCAGAAAGTTATGAGAACCTAATTAGAAATTAGCTAAGTATTAATCAGAAGATTTAGAGTGATTAAATTGAACACAAAAGCTTGAGGATGGAGAGAGAAGAAGCGTACTTTAGAGTTAGGGTTCATGGCTGTTTGATCGATCTTGAGAGGGTTGCGACCGAAGGTGATACGTGTGGGAGATTCGAAACAGAATTGAGGAGAATTCGGTAATCAACTTCTTTCTTTAAGTTTGTTTGGGCACGTGGCTAGATGAGCAGGTGGCTCCAAAAGTTGTTTGGCCGTTTTTGGTTTTCTTTCATTTTGATAGTATTCTAAGAGCATATTCAAATTACATTCTCGATACTAGGTTTGTGACTCGTGTATTATACGAGTTGACAAATACTTAAAATAACATATGAGAAAATAAATTACAGTAATATGATATATATATATATATATATATATATATATATATATATATATATATATATATATATATATATAATAACAATTTCTTATAAAAAATGTCAAACAAATTAAAATTAATAACTGATCATAAATATAATATTTATTGTTATTGATATGAGTTAATATGTAATTGATATGAGTTAATAGTTTTCAAATTTATAGTAACTCAAGATTACAGGATGTATCTTATGTGGCAATGCACATGTGGCGCTTAGGTGGACGTGCTAGAAAGACGACATGTGTACACATAATTAGTCTTTTATTATAAGTTATAGATTTATACGAGCGTGTTTTTCATATTTTAAAATATTGTTGAAAATGATTGTAAGTAGATAAGAGCAAAAAAATATTGTTTATAGAAATCAATGTTCAACCTGATATGAATGCTCAAACTAATAGTATCATTTAGTACTGTTTAGAGGTATGGCGGTTGAAGATAAAACGACACCATACGATGTAAAGCTAGCAATCAAGAATGACCAGTTTGCAAATGATGCGATAGATCTCGCATTCGAGATCGGCGGTCTCCCAAGCAAACTTAAAATATAAATATGTAAAGTAAAAAATTTTGCTGCAAAATTTATGTTATATCTTCCAATGATAAGTACAAATGCTTAAATAGAGAAATATTCGTAAAATACACTTTATTTGCTACAACTCAAATAAGACGTGGGTTACTCATGATACATGTATGAAATATGGAAACATAGGTATGCATAATGGGAACATGGGTATGCAATAACAAAATAAATAATGCAGTGACTTTCAAGCTGGCTTTAACTAGGTTATCAGGTGAAGTCGGGTGATCTGTATCATGATGTGTGATGCTATCAAACAATGGGTTACTTCTTCTGTGAACTACCATTATACACAAGCAGATCTTGTAGTGTTTGACGAAGAGAATCATGATGGAATGAAATCCGTACATTTGGTCATGGAGACAAGAAAGATGAACCATGGTAGCCCCAACTCAAAACCCAAGACGATTTAATTAGAATTATCTTAACCATCATATGGGTGGCTTCTGGTCATTATTCAATAGTCAATTTCGGACAATACAATTTTGCGAGTACTTCCCCTATAGGCAAAAGTTGCAAAAATTAAATGCCTAATAAAGATGCAATAGAGGAAGAATGGGAGTCGTTAAAAAACAACCCGAGGATGTGTTATTCAATTATTTCCCATCCCAAATTCAAGCTGCACAAGTGATGGTAATGAATTTAATATTAGTTTTTATACAACGACCCGAGGATGTGTTATCGTATTATTAATTTAGTTGCTTAAAATATCAGAGTTGATTAAAATGAAATTTTAATTTAGTTGTAAAAAATAATAAAATTACTGATTATTTGAATAAAATTTGTAATGAGTTTGGGATAAAAATAAGGGTGAAGATGCACTATATGATGACAAATATAAATTTTCTACTCTTTTATTGTTGTATGGATGCAGTATATGTGTTCAAATTGAGATTTACAGATTTTTGAATATTTGAATTTTGGATTTTCTTAAATATTGGATTTAATTTATGATATCAAAGTTCTAAAACAGTTATTTATAGTTTAATAAATTTTGATGAAATTTAAATATATATATATATATATATATATATATATATATACATATATATATATACATATACATATATATATATATATATATATATATATATATACATATATATATATATACATACATATATATATATATATATATATATATATATATATATATATACATATATATATATATATATATATAGGGGAGGGATCAAATGAGAACTCACTTTTTTTGTGAGAACTCTAGGAACCAATGTGAACCACTAATTTTCAATGGCAAAATTTTAATTAATAACAACATAATAAAAAAAATCATAAAATAAAAAATAATAAAAAAATAAAAAAAGTAAAAACACAGAAGTGTTTCGCTCGTTTCCCTCTACCATTAAAAAATAAAAAAAAAATTATAAAAAATAAAAAAAAATCTCGTTTTTTTTACGAACGTCATTTTACACATATGTAATTCTTGGAATTACACATGTGTAAAACATAATTTACACATATGTAATGACTAATTTACACATGTGTAAATAACGGGTGGACGAATTTTTTAAAAAAAATATATCAATATGGTAGGCGTTGGAAAGATAAAAAATAATGAAATTAATGGTGAAATTTTTATGAAAAAATATGTCATGAAAAAAAGTTATGAACGTTTTAAAAAAAAGGTGGAAGTGGCATGTGACTTGCATGTGACTAAAATGTGTGGTTGATATTGGTTCTTAGAGTTCTCACTAAAAAGGGTGGTTCTCAAGATAACCCTACCCTATATATATATATATATATATATATATATATATATATATATATATATATATATATATATATATATATATATATATATATATATATATATCTCTATATATATATCTCTATATATATATATCTATATCTATATATATATATATCTCTATATATATATATATATATATATATATATATATATATATATTACAAATTATTTTGGATATCCGGTTTTTAAACATATCCAAATATTTGAAAAAATCTAAAGTTTGTAATTATATTTATTATTTAGTGGTTTTTGGAAAAATATTTCGGATAATCGGGATATCAAAAATATACGAATATATTCAAAAACCCTATCCAAATCCGAATTAAAAAATTATAGATATCTGAAATTTTAAATATTTTACACGATTTGTATTAAAATATTAGATTAAATACTTAGAACAAAAAGATAACTATAAAATATCACTCGTATTTAATAGTAACAGAACTTCATAGAATCAGAACAAAAAAATAGTTGAGTTTTAAAACAAATTTTGTAAAATTGAATTAGTTAATCTATCAAATCAGAAAAAGTTATTTATTGTTTAATAATTTCTGATGAAAAAATTTAATTATTTTTATTAAAAATTTCTTTTGGATATTTTGCTGGACCGTTAAAGGGTATGCACTTACAACACAACAACACAATGAGGAGAGTTCTTTAGAACACTTAAAGATCAAATAGGAAATTGGTAACTTATATGAAAGATACTAAGAACACATGTAAATATGTGAGACAGAACAAGATAGCAAACAACACAAGTGTATGGTTTTCAAGAATACTATAGATTGCTTCTCAAGCTCTTTTACAAATGTTACAAAGCATAGATAGAAAGTTACAAGTACTTGAGATACTTTATACTACATCCTACAGCCGGCCATACTTTGAAGGTCAGCTGGATACATAAGACTAGACAAATACAAAATCAAATGTAGAGTCAAAAGGCAGATTGCTTTTTGACTAGTGACATGACATGCCATAGCTCACATCATAATATATTACAAAAAAGAATAAAAGTACATAAAGTAGAAAGCTCAGACTCAAGACCTCAATGTACAGTTACCAAAAGCATGGACCTTTTCACGAACTCATGTAAGTTGGTGACTGAACAGAGTTGCAGCGGAAAGGTGGTCCAGCTATGGTAAAATACATCAGATAAAAGCATGTTCATAAAAGTCTTCGAAAGACATCTGTCTTCACTCTTTGGCTTCGGAAGACTTCACTTTTAGCTTCGGAAGATGTTGGTCTTGGCTTCGGACTATTTTACACTTAGAATATTTTCTAATGCATGGTGTAAATATTCCGAAGCATTTCTACTTCTATTCTTCAGTGCATGCATACAAAGAGACTTTGGATGTTTTGGCTGCATCAGACTTATAAGAATCCTTACAAACTCCTTCTAGGCTGATGCTACCAAAACATTTGAAGATCTTCAGCTGCTGACAGTCCTCATTATGATAATGGCCATGCCCTTCTTCATTACATGGTCAGATCACTCAGACTCTCATAGCATCTTCTCATCTCAAAGAGATCATGCAGAGGTACGTTGAATAAGTCTTGCCATGTGCAGACATCTTCAACACCTTGATTTCTGATCACATGCCATCTCTCTGGATTAGTTGTGAAGGTCCAGGATAAGATGGGTCTCTCAGATGCAAGAGGAGCCACTTGAATTGGAGTTGATGGGGATGCCTCTTCATGCACTTCCTCAGGTTGATCTGATTCACCCTGAGGCTTGGAGGTGGATGATTCAGACTTCTTCTTCTTCTTTGACTTTGGTTTAGAAGCCATCATCTTCCTCCTCTTTGAAGACTTTAACTGAGAAGACTGGCTTGCAGCACCTTGTTGATCAGTCTTGTCTTGCTCAGTTAGGTGTTCCTCCCTCACAAGTTCAGAAGGAGAGGGAGTTTGACCCTGATGTGGATCAGAAGATGAAGCTTACTGAGACTCAGCAGGAGGTCCAGGTTGTGTTGTCTTAATTTGTTCAACCTTAACCTCCACTTCAGGAGGAGCATGACTTTGAGGGGAATGTAAGTCAATGATCTCTCCACGTTTGATCTTCTGCTTGATTACCTAATGTACTCATCCATTATGGATAGAGACATAGGGCCAAGTCTCCTTCCGGAGAATCCATACAACTTCAAGAAGCTCATCATCCTTTGTCTGTCAGCAGACTTCTTCATACTCTTTTGGATGATGGCTCTTGACTTTGCAGCCTCTTCCTTCATCTTTCTCTTTGTTGCCTTTTGTTCTTTGAGCACTTGAAGTTCAAGCTGTTTAAGATGCTCAAACTCAATGTACTCAAACGACAAGGGAAGAAAGTGCAGATGTCTGGTAGAGACCTGTGGCACTCAGGTAGTTGATCATATTTTGCCTATTTGTTTCTTTGTCTACCTGAGGTTCTTGTGTAGCTGCCACAATCTCTTGAACAAGGCTTTCTTGAACTGGAGAGAGAGTAGGAACATGCTTGTACAGTCTTTTCTGTCTCTTCTCTTCTTTGATTTGGAGGAGCAGCCTTGCATCCTCTCCTTCCTTCATCTCTTTTGACACTTCATGTCAGCCAGTTCATTAAGTTCCTTTAAGGGGAGAGATATAATCTCATTAATGTCACAGTTCTTGGTCTACAGGTAAGTAATCCTAACTGTTCCTCAACTCATCATCTTGAGTGTTTGGTCTGGGGGCAGCCCTGATTGCAGCTTGCATGAAGCCTGAAGACCCAGAGGAACTTTCTCCACTTAGCTTCCTCTTCCTCTCTCTCTCCTCCTCCTCAATCTCCCCTTAACTTTCTCCAATTAGGTAATGTCATTGCTTGGTGTAGCATCCAAGCTCTAGCCAGAGAGAGGTTGTGATACACCTTCACCAGCAGGTGTTTCACTGAGGGAATGAATTGCTTAAGTAGTTGTTGGTGTGACAGGGCTCTCAGGCTCTATCACTGGACTTTCAGCCAAGGTTTTCCCTTTGAAGCTAATCTTAGGGTCTGTCTCAACATCCAGTTGACCAATGACATTACCTAATTGCCTTTGTCTCCTTCTTAGGCTGAACTCTTCAATAATTCTATCTTGAATCCTTTGTGCCAGCCTGCCAGCTTGTCTAGATTTACTTGGGTTGACAAGTGGCATGTTGATCAGGTCAAGACCTTCATAGTAGTTCAAGGTCTAAAAGTTGAATACCTCTTGCTGCCCTTGAAATCTTTGAAGAATGAGGGCTCTTCTATCAGCATCATACCTCCACCCAATCATGTAGTTTGAAGTTCCTTGGGGTGGGGATGACATAGCCCTTGGAATGCCTTCCTCAAAGAGACTCTGAATGAAAGAGTCTAGAGAGTCCACATCAATGTGAACTTGAGGAAGTTGTTGAGTATGCACAATTGCAAATGAGGATGGTGAGTCCTCAATGTCCATACTCCCTGAAGAACTCCCAGGTTCTGTGATTGCAATGACTTTCTCCCCTTCTTTGGTAGCATCACCCTCTTGCATAGGTGAGCTAGAAGTTAGGTCAATCACATCCACAGGTTCTTGTGTTCCTAATTGAGCTCTCCTTAAAGGTCTCCCAGCTAGTTTTTCCCTAAGATAAGATATCTCAAGTTACTGATCATTGACCTTGTTTTGTAGGGTAGTCACCTGAGATTTAAGGTGACTAACCTTAGAGACTAGATAGGTGCATGTTTTTGACAGTTTTTGCACCCTTAGTCTCAAATTCCCTCATCTTCATCAGAAGTATTACTAGGGGATGAGAGAATTGGACCAAAGTCCTCACTCTCACCACCAGCTTCAAGTTCTTGGCTGCTGGATTTCCTCTGCTCACTGACAGCCTCAGTTGAAGTGTCAATGGGCTGAGTTGACATGGTTGAGGTCTTAATGATGTAATCACTTGCAAAAGTGAGAGCCTTTTCCATATGGATCTCCTGAACATGTTCAGATAGATCCACCTTAGTAATGGGTGACTGATGTGGGCTAGACAAAGGAGATTCAGGAGCACTCATCTCTCTTTGAGTAGGGGAAGAGTAGAGAGACTCATGGTACTCACTAAAACCTAAGTCTTCATCAGTATAGAATTCAAGGTTAGGAATGGGTTGGTTTAAGTCTAAAGGCTGGGGATGGTAACTTTCCCCTGAAGGTTGTTCACTTGAGTGTTGAGACTCAGAGTGAAGGCTTAAGGCAATTGGGCTTGTGAGCTCATCAGGCTGAGCATTAGGAACCGCAGCACTGATTCTTGAAAAAATGGGAGTGGTTTTCTCCTTAGGGGAAGTGGGAGCTCCAGTATCCACTTCCTCTGTATTAGTTTGAATCTGGGGGCCTGCACAAGCTCAATAGCTTGAGCAAGGGTTCGTTTGGATTTTCTTTGGTAGGTGAGGGTGATTTGTGGCCTTTTTGGTAGTTGAGAGGTAGAAGGTATGGGTTCAACACTAGCTTGTGTTGCTAGGTTGTCACCTTGAGCAATGAGCTCTAACATTTTGGGGACAAGGGCTGTTTCTACCCCTGAGAAGCCTACAACTGGCTTCTTCATGATTTTAAAGATGTCGGGCTTCATCTTTGCCAATATAAGAATATTACCTGTTTCCCTTAACTATGAGCCCAGTTCACACTTAAGAATGTATTGAACATATCTAGGAAACATGTAATACTCTAAGGAGTCCAAGTTAGCAAGCAAATTTGTGTAAAAAAAACTGAGAGTACCTGAACTTGACCCCTTGTACCATTCCATGTACTATGAAGGAGAGATCCTCAGGGATGGTATGGTACAAGGGGTCAAGTTCAGGTACTCTCAGTTTGTTTACATGGAGAAGTCAGGGTTGTTTCTGTGGTTTAGGTTGGCCAATTTTGAGAAGCTTAAAGGTGAAGGAAGGTGAAGAACAAAGGAAGTTTGATTGAATTTAGGTTAGAGGAACAGTTCAGATGAAGAAGATAGTGAAAGAGGGGGGGGGGAACCGTTGGGTATTTATGTGAAAAGGATTTAAGACAAAGTTATGGAAAGAGGATAAACTATGGAATCGGAATGTCGGTCCCACCTCTAAAAAAGTAGTTTACTTTTGCCCAAAAAGTAGTTTTCTTGGAAGTCGAGAAATCTTCCAAAGGTTATTTTGCTTCGGAAGTTCTGAAGAAAAGCTTCCAAAGGCAAATTTGCTTCGGAAGATATTCCAAAGGTTTTTTGAGGATTTTGCTTCGGAAGAGATTTATTACTCAGAGTTTTTATTCTAAGAAGAATAAAAACTTCCGAAGGTAAATTGCTTTTGGAAGAAAATTGTTCTTTGAAAACATATAAGTACTTTAGTTAAATTTAAGCGTCAGAAGATATTTTAGAAATTTCTTCCGAAGGTAAACTAACTGAAGTAGTTATTTGTTTTCTGAGACATAAGTTTCTTTCGAAGGTAATGATAAATCTTCCGAAGGATAAAAAGATCAAAATTTTTCAAAAATCTAAGGAATGTCTTTAAAAAGGATTTTTCTTCCAAAGAGAACAACGGCTTATGAAGGTGATAAAATAGAAAACTTAGGACACACAGGTTCTAGAAATAATATGATTAAGTTTTAAGAAAAGCTACTCAAAGTTAATCATCCCAATAGTTGATACAAGATATTTGAATCTCTGTTCATCAAAGGCTTTGGTGAACAGATCAACATACTGTTCATTTGTGTTAACTATGACTAGTTTCATTAATCCCTTTTCAAAGTTATCTCTAATCAAATGATACTTGATGTTGATGTGCTTTGTCCTTGAATGCTGCATAGGATTCTTTGTGATAGAGATAGCATTGTTGTTGTCTATGTGGATGGTAGTCTTCCCTTGAGGAAGAGGACATAGGTTTCAAACCTTTTGCCTTCTTCTTGAGTATACCCTTGACCAACTAGTCTTGCCTTGTTTTTGATAACAAATCCTCTATCATCCTTCTTATTCCTGAACACCCATTTGGTTCCTATGGTAGTCTTCCCTTGAGGAAGAGGACATAGGTTCCAAACCTTTTGCCTTTTGATTTGAAGCAGCTCCTCTTGCATGGCTTCAACCCGACTTCCATCCTTTAGAGCCTCATCAATCTTCTTTGGCTCTATCTGGGACAAGAAACAAGAGTGAAGACAAACATTTGCATCATGGGTTTGTCCTCTTGTTCTTACCCCCGAATCAACATCTCCAATGATGTTTATGGTAGGGTGAGACTTGTGGATCCTTAGTTGAGGGATCACAACAAGTTGCTTAGACAGATCTAAATTAGAGAAATTCTGATCTGGCAAAGAGGATTCACTCTCCACATCAGCACACTTATCAAGATTAACTTTATCCAATAAGTGTGTGACATCATTGATGGTGTCTTAAATGGAGTGGTTGTCAGCATCAAGGAATTCTTGATTACTTTCACCACCACCATTTTCTCTAACATATGAAGCTCCTTCATCTGAGTTTTGTGCCTCTAAGCTGGAATTTGAAGGCACCCCAAAGGTATCAACAAGATTTGTCATTGATGTGCTGGTAGAAACTTCATTTGCAGGATTAGTTACCACTGGAGCTGAAGTTGTGTAGCTTGCAGGTCTTCTCAGCTCAAATCTTGGGTCAGGATTACCTGTAGGTAGTATATCTATGGATCCTGAAACATGCTCACAAGATTTGTTAAAATAGTTGGTAACTAAATCAAGATCAAATAGCCAATCAGGACCAGAACCTTTCACACTAGGAGCGTGCTCATTGAAAGTCACATTCGTTGACTCCTCAACTACTCTAGTTCTGATATTGTATACTCTATAAGCCTTAGCTTGAGAAGAGTATCCAATAAAATGTCCATCATCTGATTTCTCAGCAAATTTGGCAATTTGATCTTTGGTATTCAAGATGGTGCAAGGACATCCAAATGACCTGAGAAAACCAATGAAAGGTTTCCTCTTGTGCCAAAGTTCATAAGGAGTCTTACCATGTGTTTTAACTACTAAAACAGTGTTCACTGCCTCTGCCCAGAAGGTGATAGGCAGTTTAGAGTCAGATAACATAGTTCTTGCAACTTCAATTAGTGTCCTGTTTCTCCTCTCAGCAACACCATTTTACTGAGGAGTCCAGTGAGCACTTAATTGTCTTGTAATACCTTTTTCATCACAAAATGTATCAAGGATTTGGTTTTTGAATTCAATTCCTTGATCACATCTTATGGTTTTGAACTTGTGATCACATTGATTCTTAATCTTTAAGATGAAATTCTTCAGAATCTCAGGGGTCTCATCCTTAGTTCTAAGGAAGAAAACCCAAGTGAATCTTGTAAAGTCATTTTTGATCACCAAAAAATAAGAGGTCATTCCTAGACTCATTACACTGGTGGGGCCAAAGAGATCCATATGTAATAAGTGTAGGGAAGTAGTGTTGGAGTTTCTTTTCTTTGGCTTGTGAGATACTTTGTGTTGCTTCCCCTTCAGGCATGCAACACATTGGTAATCACTTGTAAACTCTTTATTTGGCATTCCATTTACCAAATCATTCTTAATTAATTTTATTCATGTTTTTAAAGTTTACATGGCACATTCTTTTATGCCAAAGAAAAGACTCGTCACTATTTGCTTTAGATAGAAAGCATGAAACTTTTCCTGAGGGAGATGTTTCTTGCAAATCCATCTTGTACATGTTCCCTTTCCTAGGGGCTCTGAGCAGGATATGCTCATAAGAAATGACCACCCCGGGCCTGAGAACAATGCAGTCATGCTCAGTAAAGAGTATGTTATGACTCTGATCACAAAATTAGGATATACTCAGGAGATTATACCCAATCTCCTTGACAAAGTTTATCTTCTCAATGTTGAGCTTACCATTTGTGACCCTGCCCCTTCTTGTAATGTAACCTCCTGCATCTCCTCCAAAAGCAACTGGTCCTCCATCAATTCTTTCAAACTTTTAGAGTAGTGACCTATTGCCTATCATGTGACTGGAACAACCACTATCAATGATCCATACATATTTGTTTGTCTTGAGCTGTTCCTACACAAAAGAGATGGTTAGTTACATTTGGAAACCCAAGCCTTATTGGTCTTGGGCTCATCAAAAGAAGTTGAAGACAATGCAACAGTAATTGATCCTATAGTCATGCTAGGAGGATCATTTGCTGATGTTGATGAAGAACTTGCATCCACTTGGTCTTTCTTTGACTTCCACACCACCTTTGGAAGCTTAAGACTTGACCTTCAATACTTCGTAAGTTTTGATAACTTCGGAAGTTTTGATGAATGGACCTTCGGAAGATCTTGCTTTCACTGCAGCAGGCTTTAGTACTTTGGAAGTATTCCTTACTTCTGAGACCAAATTTTCTTCCGAAGGCAAGTTTCCACTTGTCTTCTTCTTCATTTTGGAGCTTCCGAAGGAAAAAGATTTTCCATCTGAAGCTTGCTTCTTCTTCTTGAAACTCTTAGAAGTTTCTTTCTTGGTCATGTGGAGAGTACTTTTTGGATTGTAAACACAATCCTTAGCAAGATGAGAAGTACTCCCAAACATAACACAGTCCATTTTCTTCCTTCTAGGAGTCTTCTTTTGTGAACAGGGCTGAACCTGATCACTTTCCTTCTCCATCTTCATCTTTGCAGATGCTGTGGCAATTCTTGTGGGGAGAGAAATACCTTTGGAGCTGGATGGTTCAGGTTGTATAGCAGTGGTGCACAACTGATCAGCCTTCTTCTTGATGATGGGATGATTTGGATATGAACTAGAACTCTTGTTTTTGGAGTTCAAGTTTCTATCCTCAACCTTAACCACCACAACTCCTGCAGAGATGAAGACTTGTTTCTGTGCAGAGTTGAAGGTGGCCTTGATCTCTTGAGCCTTCTTGGACTTTCTTTTGGACTTCCTGATCGAGTTTTTTCTCTTGGACTTGGTCATCCCAATAGCTCTACTCTCCTCAGAGGGATGGTGACCCTTCTTAGAATGCTCTTCTTCACTCTTCTCAGAGCCATTCTCCACCATCTCCTCTTCATCCTCTTCGGTCATGGGGTCAATGAGGGGAAGCTCATCTTCACAAGTTCCACACCTAGGAGATCTTACAGACAAGATTATGTGTGGAGGAGCTATCTCACTAGATCCCAGTCCCTGCTTATTTTGATAACAAACTTTTGCATGCAAGGATGAAGATATTATGTTCTTGAAGGTCTTTTCTTCAAGAACACATTTTTCTGCCTTGGCTTTGCTGATCACAAGCTCAGCCTAATACTCAATCAACTTAGTTATGAGATCTTTGATCTGAGTCCTATAGTTTGTGTGCTCATGTTTAAGAGTTGAAATGGTTTTCTGTAAGTCCTCTATTTTTAGTTTATAATCATTTTCAGCTCTTTTAAAATCACCTTTTAAGATATTTAAGGACTCAAGATTAGATCTCATTTCTAAATTATAGGACCTGTATCTATTTACTTTAGCAATACATTTGAGAGTTCAAAGATGTTCCGATACCTTGGCTTCATCGTGGTCTGCCATGAGTGCTTGGTTTGGAGAAGCATCTTCCACCTGAAAGCTCCAGTCAAAGCCTCTTTCTTTAACAGCAACTGCAGCTTGCTACTTTGGCTTCTCATTCTTGGGAGCTCTATCAATGTAGTTTGGTCTGGCTTGTGTTTGGCCACCATTTGTCCTTGGTGCCTTACACTCCCTTGCAAAGTGTCCCATCTGGTTACAGTTGTAACACTTTACTTTGTTTTTATCTAGCCCAACTTTCCACTGGTTGCATTGCTTGGAAACTTCCTTCCTGTCCTTTTGTAGAACTTCTTGGCTCTGTGAGTGAGAAGAGCCATCTGCTGAACTATCTCTATGTACTCCAGATCATCTGGATGGATACAATCCAGGTCTTCAAGGGTAAAGAGAAAGTTGCCTGTGCTCTCATCAACAGAGACAAAAAGCATGAGAAGAACTTGTCTCTTGGAATGGACTTCCTTGAGTGTAGCTTTCTCTTGGAGTCTCTGGGAAGGTGATGAAAGGACTCTTTTGTGAGTTGTCAGGGTAGCATATAAGATGATGTTATGGTTTAATGCTTTCCTTTTCAACCACATGGAGGGCTGAACTCAGTTGATTGATGGAGTTACCATATGAGTTTTGCATGTTCATCTCCATCTGGTATCCACTGAGAATACCATACAACTCTGTAAGAGCAAGAGTCTTAAGGTTCTCAGTCCTCTTGATAACAACACAATAATGTGTCCATTGTCTAGGAATAGAGGACATGAACTTCCTCATAATGTCCCTGTTCTCAAGAGTTACTCCAACATCCATTAGAGTGTCCACAATCTCAACATACCTGAAGTATTGTTGAGTCATGGTCTTACATACCTTGAAGGTGAAGTTTTCAAACTGCTACTTTAGGAGATCCTTCTTATTCTCCTTTGCTTCATTGGACCCCTCATATATAAGCTTCAGTGCTTCCCATAGTTGCTTGGCAGTTTTGCACTTCTTGAAGCCTCTGTAGATGGAGTTTGGAAGAGCAGTTTGAAGGGCTGTCATAGCTTTCTGATCAATCTCTATTCTTTTTCTGTCTTCTTCAGAATAATCAGCCACAACCTTTAGAATCATACCACCACCAGTAGCAGAAGTGGTTCTTGGTATGTAAGGTCCCTGAACACAGAGTCCCACATCCTGGAGTCTTGAGACTTGATGAAGCCTTCCATTCTTTGACACCAAATGTCAAAGTCTCCAGGAGTGATCAGTGGAGACTTGGTCATAGTTCCAGTTTCCATATTAGCTTTAGTAATAGCTACCATTTGAGTTGTTAAGTATTTTGTGTGTGTGAGAGGATCTTAAGATGGCGAGATCTTATATAAAGAGCCTGGAATGCTGTGATACCAAATGCAGGACCGTTAGAGGGTATGCACTTACAACACAACAACACAATACGAAAAGTTCTTTAGAACACTTAACAGATCAAATAGGGAACTGGTAACTTATATGAAAGATGCTAAGAACATAAGTAAATATGTGGGACAGAACAAGATAGCAAACAACACAAGTGTATGGTTTTCAAGAATGTTGTGTATTGCTTCTCAAGTTCTTTTACAAATATTACAAAGCATAGATAGAAAGTTACAAGTACTTGAGATACTTTATACTACATCCTACAGCCGACCATACTTTGAAGGCCAGCTGGATACATAAGACTAGACAACTACAAAATCAAATGTAGAGTCAAAAGGCAAATTGACTTTTGACTAGTGACTATGACAGTCCATAGCTCACATCCTAATATATTACAAAAAGGATAAAAGTACATAAAATAGAAAGCTCAGACTCAAGACCTCAATGTACAGTTACCAAAAGCATGGACCTTTTCACCAACTCATGTAAGTTGGTGACTGAACATAGTTGCAGCGGAAAGGTGGTCCGGCTTTATGGTAAAGTAAATCAGATAAAAGCATGTTCATAAAAGTCTTTGGAAGAAATCTGTCTTCACTCTTTCGCTTCGGAAGACTTTGTCTTTGAAGCTTCGGAAGACTTTATTTTTGGCTTCGGAAGATGTTGGTCTTGGCTTTGGAAGATTTTACACTTAGAATATTTTCTATTGCATGGTGTAAAACTTCCGAAGCATTTCTACTTCTGTTCTTCAGTGCATGCATGCAGAGAGACTTTGGATGTTTTGGCTGCATTAGATTTATAGAAATCCTTACATATTTGGTTTTTAAACATATCCAAAGAGGCATTTAGGAGTCATCAAGGGGAGTTTTGGGAAGCAATTACGTGGATGTATTTAGGAGTCATCAGGGAAGATTCTTAAGTGCACTTTTGTGGGGCATTTAAGGGGCAATGAATAAGAGAACAAGTGGGGACTTCATATGATTTTTCATTATTTAGGAATCATTTATTTTGGTTTTAATTATGTGAGTTTTCTTATTTGTTTCGACATTAACCTAGTCGTCATGTCCGGCTAGGTCACTTTTAATTTCAACATTAGGGTTTAATTTCTTTGATTTGATTTGAACTTATGTGAAGAGTTTATAAGATGTTTTTATTTTAATGATTTATTTGTTTGATTCTTGATCTTAAGCACGGATCTAATCAGGTATATATTAGATTGTTAGTAAAATTGGTCATGTTATTAATTACTCTTATAATGTTCTTCAAGATTTAAAACCCTAATCAACTTTTGATTTTTGATATAAGGAATAATTAACGGTTTGAATTTGTCTATGAATTCATTCTCGTTATAGAATCACACAATCTAGTTAAGCATACCGAACGTCGTGTGTGTTTAATTATAATCGATACTCCTATCATTGCAACCCGCACGCTAAGATCCGAATGGTGTGAGCTTAAGTAGCGGGTTGGATATAATCAACGAACTACGATTGATTGGACATTAGATAGAGTGGATGTCCGAATGGCGTGATGTCTAGTATCGATACAAATCATTAATTAAAAATAGTCATTGCGCTGTAATCGTTAATGATCATAAGCCAAATAGAATCAAGAAATTACCTTAATGTTGGAATTAGTTTTCATATTTGAATTTATTTCATAATTTAACTTGCGTTTTTAGTAATTAATTTTCACAATTAAAAAGAAATACAAAAAGTGTCAATTTTCGTTTTTCTGGCAGAACCTTAACACGGCAGCGTGGAATTTCCTTTTATAGTTGTGACACGACCGTGTCAGGTTGCTGGAATTTTTCTACTTTTTACGATTTACTTGTAGTTTTAGTTTTTAATGAAAACCCCCACATTTCTTAACCCATAAGCAATCAAAGTAACTGTGCTAAAACGTTTTTGGTATAAAATAATTGACACGTGTCCCTGAGGACACGAACCCTACTTTTACTCATACTATTCTTGTTATGTGCATGGTAGGTTCACATTTTTATTATTTATTTGCTGGATTCAACACCCAACAAATTGACACTGATTCCGGGGATACGGCGATTCTAATCGTTTTATGCCAAGATCTTTTCGTACAGGTACACCACTCGAGATTGACTCGAAGATAGAGAAAACTGTAAAGAGGTTAAGGAAATAAGCGAAACTACGAAAGAAGTTAGCAAGTTCCCCAACATCTATTACTTCACCTCTAGTCACTGACATTTGGCAAGATATACCCTTGTTAAGTGAATTAGAATCCAAATCCGAATCACCACAACCCTCTCAAACAACCACCACTCCACCACAATCACCTACCCATCAAGAACCACCCTTACCCGAACCAACCATGGTAGCTCCAGCCGAAAACCCTTAGATAATGGGCAACCCATGATGTTACCCCATAACCCCTCTGCATAAACTACCCCGCTATGGTGAACTTTGAACTGAAATCCGGCCTCATCCACTTGTTACCACTCTTTCGAGACCCTGAGAACGAAGACCCTCATAAGTTTCTCAAGGAATTTCATGTTGTGTTTCCTGAATGAAGCCACACAAAGTTACTGAAGACCAAATCAAGCTTAGGGAATTCCCCTTTGCTATGCAAGATTCGGCTAAAGAATGGTTATATTACCTACCACAGGGGTCGGTAAACACATGGAATGATCTTGTAAAACTGTTTTTAGACAATTACTTCCCGACACTTAAAGCCTCTATTCTACGCAAGGAGATCATTGGGATTAAACAAGCAAAAAGAGAAGCTTTGCATACTTATTGGGAAAGATTCAAGAAGCTATGTGCTCGATGCCCACAACATGGCATCTCAGAATATCAACTACTTCAATACTTCTGTGAAGGGTTAGCACCACTAGAGAGGCGTTTGATAAATGCCTCTAATGGAGGAGCTTTACTTGACAAAACACCAACTCAAATCAAAGACTTGATAACTTCCATAGCTGAAGATACCAAACATTCCTCTCAAGAAGATGGATGGTATGATGATATACCACGGGCAGTTAAAGAAGTGAGCACTCCTCACATTGAAAATCAACTTGCTAAATTGACTAAAGCTGTAATGCAACTTCCAAAAGGTAAGGAAGTTGAGCAAAAACCTTGAGCGTGTGGAATATGCTTACAATTTGGACACCCCACTGATATGTGTCCCACACTTCAAGTAGATGTTGAAGAGGCACAAGCAATAGGAGGTTATCTAGGACAGAATTCAAGATCCTATAAACAACAAAGAAAAAATCAAAATTAGGGACAAGCACCCAATGTTGGTTATCCATAAAGACCTCAACAATTTCACCAAAGACCTCCATTTCAGATGCAAAACAATCAACAAAACTTTCAGCCTCGATAACAACAAGTAGGGAGCTCGGGAATGTCTTTGGAAGACATAGTTAAGAATTTAGCAACTAGCACACACACATTCCAATAAGAGACAGACCTAGCATTAAGAACTTAGAGCAACAGATGGCTCAACTTGGCAATTCCATAAGTAAGTTAGAATCTCAAGCTAAACTACCCGCTCAAACCAAGACAAATCCTAAACATAATGTTTGTGCTATTAACTTGAGAAGTGAGGAGAGTTGTAAAGGCCCGAGAATATATGAAGTAGACGAGAAGGAAGAGACCGTTGATGCAAACAAGGATGATAAAAAGAATAAAACATCAAAACCAATTCAAAATGATGTGAGATTTACTCCTTTGCCTCCATTCCCTTCAAGACTAAGAGGTACACAAAAAGAAAGGGAAGAACAAGAAATCATTAAGACTTTTCAAAACGTATGGTTAAACATTCCACTTCTTGATGTTATTAAACAAGTTCCATGGTATGCTAAATTTTTAAAGGAACTTTGCACGTCAAAGAAGAAGCTAAATGATAATGAAACGGTAATGGTAAGTGAAAAATGTTTCTGTTGTTTTACAAAAAGATTACCCCCAAAGTGCAAGGATCCAGGTATCTTCATCGTTCCTAGTAATTTGAGGAATGTTAGTGTTCCTAGAGCAATGCTTGACCTTGGAGCCTCTATTAACGTTCTTCCATACTCAATTTTTAAAACACTTAATGTGGGGCCGTTAAAGAGGACCGGGGTAGTCATTCAATTGGCCGATAAGTCTATAGTACACCCAAAAGGCGTATTAGAGGATTTGTTGGTTCAAGTGAATGAACTAGTGTTCGCAGCTGATTTTTATGTGTTAGATATGAAGGATGATAACTCTCCAAATTCAAGTTCTATCTTGTTGGGAAGACCATTTTTAAAAACCGCTAGAACTAAGATTGATGTTTATAATGGTACACTTTCTATAGAGTTTGACGGGGAGATAATCAATTTCAACATAGATGATGCAATGCCTTACCCAAGTGATCTATAATCCTTAAACCATTTAGATATAATTGAACAACTAAGTGTTGAATGCATTAAGTTATCTAACATTGATGTTCCAACTTTAGTGTCAACCAAAATTATTGATAAGGATGCAACAAACGAGCATATTAAAAATTTTAAGCTTGGGAAGGTTTTGTTGGAGCTTGCACCAGACTGAACGAGACTTCAAAGAGTCTAGCCAAAGACGTTAAAGAGAGGCGCTACGCGGGAGGCAGGCCGTATTTTGTTGTTTCTATTTCTATCTTGTTTTAAATTTTTTTGGTTATTTATTTTCATATTTTGAAAAAATAAAAAAAGAAGGTGTCAAACAGACGGTCGAAACGGGTGTGTAACGATTGCTTTATAAGACAGACATGGCCGCGTAATCCTTCTGAGTTAAAAAAAATCCTTAAACTAGTCTCTAACCATAATTGCTACTTGGCTTCTTCCTGACCTCGACTTCACAACCAGATCTATCCTTCGTTCTTTCCACCACCACTTGCCAATGTCTACCACCATAGTAGAGTCATTTCATTATATTATTCAAGCCTCGAGGACGAAGGTGGATTTAAAGCTTGGGGAGAGGTATTTTCTACTTTATCGTTATTGTTCTTTTATCTTGCTTATATTCTTATTTTACAATTTTTTTTCAACATTGCATATAATTTGTATATAGGTAGACATTAGGGCAAACAAAATAAACAAAAACAAAAAAAGACAGGGTCACACCTTTATAGTCCCGGGAAAGATTTTAAAAACAACATGAAAAATGATATTACCCTTTATTATGCTAATCGTAGGTTGCATGTCAAAAAAGTTGATAGTAATAAATAGACAAGTGTGCCCTGTTATGCTAGTGCCCTTTGTTCTTAGGTTTATAGTGATAAAACGGGCCTAATAGCCATGTGTGCCTAATGCCGATCTGATCACATAAGGAGAGTGAGACCTAGCAAAACTAGGTTGAGAGCCGAGTCCATTTTAAAAAAAAGAGAGAGAGAAAAAAAAAGAAAGAGAAGTTAGTTATATGATAAATAAGCCACAATAATGGCATATCATTTGTGAATTCGCATGGTGAAAAATTGACCACTTGCACTCTACAGTCCTTGAGGTTAGGAAGGTTTCCACAGTGTGAAGAAAGTGTTGACATACATAAATGACTATTTTAACATGGATTAATTGATATGAAACAATAAATACGGAACTTAAGGGTTAGAGGATCATAACTAGCAAATTGGGTACATTTGTTAATAAAAATCTTGAAAACCCCATTTGTGCACGACAACTGAAAATTAGCATAATAAGATGATTTTATGCTCATACTTCTTACACGGGGCTAAGATAGGTGTTACCAATATCCTAATCACGTGACTGCTTGTTTTGTTTTCACTTCCCGGTTTATTCTTATTCTTGACTTCCTTGAGGACAAGGAAATGTTTAAGCTTGGGGAGATTTATTTGTTATATTTTTAGTCATTAATTACAGTAATTTTAGAGTATATTTTAGCTTATATTTTGCATTACTTGCATGTATTTTTTGTTTATTTTATATAGTAGTAGTTTTTGTGGGATGGAATATACTTTTGTATGTTTTCATTGGTTTTGTAGGTTCATGGAATTAGAAGAGAAGAAAAAAAAAGAGAGAGGCTTTAAAGAAAACACTATTAAGTATGGAGATTTCTATAGTCTTATAAAAGAATTCAAATTCAAAACCCTATACAAATAAGAGTTTATTGGAGGAAAGGGGGCAAGATATATAGGGCTGGAAAAGTAAAAGAGGGGCATCTTTTGGAGGCTGAAAGGAATCGACGAAGGGGGAGTTCTGAGAAGCAATTACATGGAGGCATTTAGGAGTCATCAGGGAAGATTCTTAAGTGCACTTTTGTGGGGCATTTAAGGGGCAATGAATAAGAGAACAAGTGGGGACTCCATATGATTTTTCATTATTTAGGAATCATTTATTTTGGTTTTAATTATGTGAGTTTTCTTATTTGTTTTGACATTAACCTAGTCGTCATGTCCGGCTAGGTCACTTTTAATTTCAACATTAGGGTTTAATTTCTTTGATTTGATTTGAACTTATGTGAAGTGTTTATAAGATGTTTTTATTTTAAAGGTTTAAGATGTTTTTATATTAGATTGTTAGTAAAATTGATCACGTTATTAATTATTCTTATAATGTTCTTCAAGATTTAAAACCCTAATCAAGTTTTGATTTTTGATATAAGGAAGAATTAACGGTTTGAGTTTTTCTATGAATTCATTCTCGTTATAGAATCACACAATCTAGTTAAGCATACCGAACGTCGTGTGTGTTTAATTATAATCGATTCTCCTATCGTTGCAACCCGCACGCTAAGATCCAAACGGTGTGAGCTTAAGTAGTGGGTTGGCTATAATCAACGAACTGCGATTGATTGGACATGAGATAGAGTGGATATTTGAATGGCGTGATGTCTAGTATCGATACAAATCATTAATTAAAAATAGTCATTGCGTCGTAATCGTTAATTATCATAAGCCAAATAGAATCAAGAAATTACCTTAATGTTGGAATTAGTTTTCATATTTGAATTTATTTCATAATTTAATTAGCGTTTTTAGTAATCATTTTTCACAATTAAAAAAATATAAAAATGTCAATTTTCGTTTTTCTGGCAGAACCTTAACACGACAACGTGGAATTTCCTTTTATAGTTCTGACACGGCCGTGTCAGCTTGCTGGAATTTTTCTACTTTTTACGATTTACTTCTAGGTTTAGTTTTTAATGAAAACCCCCACATTCCTTAACCCATAAGCAATCAAAGTAACTGTGGTAAAACATTTTTAGTATAAAATAATTGACACGTATCCCTGAGGACACGAACCCTACTTCCACTCATACTGGTCTTGTTGTGTGCACGGTAGGTTCATATTTTTATTATTAATTTGCTGATTCAACACCCAACAGACTAGTACTTAAGATACTTTATTCTAAATTTTACTGCCGGCCATGCTTTGAAGGCCAGCTGGAAATGCTAATCTAGACAACAAGATCAATGTAACGTCAAAAGACAGATTGTCTTTTGACTATTGACTATGATATGTCATAGCTTATATCCTTATCGAATATAAAATGGATAAAAGTACAATAGTAGATAGTTATAGACTGTAAGACCTTAATCTACAGTTGACAAAAGTATGGACTTTTTAGCAACTCATATTAGTTGGTGAGTCTTCAGAGATGGCAGCAGAAAGTTGTTCAACTTTTGTCAAAAGTGAGTCTGAGAAAGCATGTATTCTCTGTCTTTAGAAGAAACCAGTCTCATGGCATTGAAAGAATTTGTCTTGAAGCTTCGGAAGACTTCATCTTTAGCTTCGGAAGATTTGGTCTTTTGGCTTTGGACGATTTGATAGTTAGTGAAATTCCTTGAGTTATATCAAATCTTTCGAAGTAACTTTCCTTGTACTTCACATGTGCATGTTGATAGCTCTTTGGTTGTATCAGCCTCTAAGTATAATCTTTACAAACTCCCCCTAGGCTGATACTACCAAAGCTGAAGAAGAACTTTGAATCTTGATCTTTATATGATGACAGTCCGCATCAGAATCAAGACATTTCCCTTCATCATCAGTTGGTCAGGAATCCTCAAACTTTTAAAGTATCATCTCATGTCATACAGATCATGCAGAGGAAGGTCAAGTATGTTTTACTAGAAGTACACATCTTGACCCCTTGATCTATAGTGACATACCATCTTTCTAGGTTAGTAGAAAATGCCCAAGACAGGATGGGTCTCTCAACAGTAAGCGGCTCTATAATAAGTGGAGTTAGTTGAGCAGCCTCTTCTTGATCACCCTCAGGACCCATCCTGAGGTGTAGAGGTAGATGCCTTGGACTTTTTCTTCTTCTTCTTGTCCCTTCTGATGGCCACCCTCTTCCTCTTTCTATACTTTAACTGATAAGGCTGCCATTGAGTACCAGATGGTCCTTCTTTGTCCTTCTTAGTTGGGTCCTTTTCCTTCATAGGTTGAGAAGGAGAAGGATCAGGACCCTGCTGTGGGTTAGAAGATGAAGCTTGCTGAGATGCGGCACTAGGTCTAGGTTGAGTTGTCTCTTGTGGTTCAACCTTGACCTCAGCTTCAGGTGCAGCCTAACTTGGTGGAGAATCCAAGTCAACCAGCTCACATTTCTTGATCTTCTGTTTGATCACTGTAATGTTCTCATCCATGGTGGATAGAGACAATGGACCAAGTCTCCTTTCAGAGAACCCATACAACTTCAAGAAGCTCACCATCTTTAGTCTGTCAGAATATTTCTTTTGATTGGCTCGGATTGTGGCTCTCGACTCTGCAGCCTTTTGCCTCATCTTCCTCTTAGCAACTTTTGTTCTTTCAATACTTCTTGCTCAATCTACTTGAGGTACTCAAATTCTATGTACTCATAGGATAAGGAAAGTAGGTCTGTTGCCTGATAAAGGCCTGTGGGACTCCGGTAGGTTATCATGTTTTTCCTGTCTTGTTCCTTACCTACCTGAGTTTGTTGTTCAGCTACCACAGCCTCTGCCTCAAGGCTTTCTTGAATTTGAGAGAGGGTAGGAACTTTGTATAGTCTTTTTCTTCTTCTTTCTACTTTGATTTTGAGGAGCAACTCTGCAGCCTTCTTCCTTCCTCTCTTTTTACACCTCAATATCAGCCAGTTCATTGAATTCTTCTAAGGGAAGAAAGATGATTTCATCTATATTACAATTCCTAGACCCCGAGTAGTTCAATCTGGCTGCCCTCAACTCATCCTCCCGAGTGTTTGGCCTAGGGGCATCCCTGGTTGTAGCTTGCATAAAGCTAGGGATCTCACTTGAACTCTTTCCCCTTGCCTTCCCTTCCTCTCTCTTTTCTCCTCCTCAATCTCCTAAGAGGTCATAATCCTCTTCCCTTTGTCCGTCACTAATCTGTGTGACTTAGGGTGGAGAGAGCTTTGGCCTTCATTGCTTGGTGTAGCACTTGAACTCTAGCCAGAGAGAGGCTGTAAGACACCTTCACCAGTCCGTGCTTCACTAAGGGTACTTGGTGCTGAAGCAATTCCTGTCTCAAGGTTCACAGGTTCAACTATTAGGCCTTCAACCAAAGTTTCCCTATCAAAGCTAATCTTAGGGTCTACCTTAGTATCCAGTTGACCAACAGTTTTGCTATCTAGCCTCTGTTTATATAATTTGGATATCTTCTTGAACTCTTCAAGCACCCTTTCCAGAATTCTCTCAGCTAACCTTTCAGCTTGCCTGGTTTGACTTGGGTTGGCAAGTGGCAGGTCAATCAGAGAAAAGCTCTCATAGTATCTCAGGGTTTAAAAATTGAAGACTTCTTATTGCCCCTAAGATCTAGAGAGTAACAGGGATCTTCTATCAGTATCATACCTTCATCCTACTATTAGATTTTAAGTAGGGTAGGATGGGGTAGACATAGCCCTTGGTATTCCCTCCTCAAATAGGCTTTAAATCAGGGCATCTATATGAATGTGGGCCTGAGGAGGTTGTTAAGTATGGACAACTGCAAGTGAGGGTGGTGAGTCTTCTATGTCCATACTCTGGGCAGAACTCCCAGGTTTTATGATTGTAGGTAGGACTTTTTCCCCCTTTCTGATAGGTCATCTTGCATAGAGGAGCTAAGGGTTAGGTCCACCATATCCACAGGTTCTTGTGGACCTGGTTGAGTTTGCCTGACAGGTATCCCAGCTAACTTGCCCTTGAGATAGGTGATCTTAAGTTACTGATCAATGACTTGTCTTTGTAAGGTACACACCTAAGATTCTAGGGGACTTACCTTTGAAACTAAATAGGTGCATGTTTTTGACAGTTTTTGCACCTTTAGTTGCAGACTTCCCTCATCTTCATTAGCAGAATCACGGGGGATGAGAGAATAGGACTGAAGTCTTCTTTCTCACAACCGGCTTGGGGTTCTTGGCTGCTGGATTTCTCATGCACCATGATAGCTTCAAGAGAAGTGTTAATTGGCTAGGTTGCCATGGTTGAGGTCTTAAGGATGTAATTACTTGCAAAAGTAAGAGCCTCTTCCATATGGACTTCCTAAACATGTTCAGGGAAGTCCACCTTAGTTAGGGGTGGATGATGTGGGCTAGACATGGGTGATTAAGGAGCACTCATCTCTCCTTGAATAAGGGAGGAGTAGAGAGACTCATGGGACTCACTGAAACCTATATCCTCTTCATCATAGAATTGGAGGTCAAGGATAATTTGGTTTAAGTCTAATGGCTAGGGATGGCAGCTTTCCCCTGAATGCTGATCACTTGAGTTTTGAGACTTAGAGTGAAGGTTTGAGGCTTGGGCAATATGCTTATCAGGTTGAGCATAAGGAACCTCAACACTGATCAATGAAGTAAAGGGAGTGGTCTGTTCCTCAGGGGGAGTGGTGTGTTCCTCAAGTGGGAACTCTTGGTTCCACTTCGTCCTTCATAGGTGGATGTATGGGGACCTGCTCAATCTGAATAGACTAAGCAGGGGTTCATTTGGATTTTCTTCCATAGGTGATGGTCATTAGTGGCCGTGTGGGTGGTTTAGATGTAAAAGATGTGGGTTCAATATTGACTGGTGCTGCCAAGTTGTCACATTGAGTAATGAGCTCTAACATTTTTGGGACCAGTGCTGTTTCTACCCTTGAGAAGCTAGCAGTGGTCTTTCTTATTATCTTAAAGATGCCAGGGTTCATCTGTCCCAATTTAAGAGTATACCTGTTCCCTTAACTGTGAGCCCGATTCACAGTTAAGAATGTGTTGAACATATCTAGGGAACATGTATTACTCTAAGGAGTCCAAGTTAGCAAGCAAATATGTATAAACAAACAGAGAGTACCTGAACTTGACCCCAGAACCATCCTATGGACTATGTAGGATAAGTCCTCAGGAATTTGATCCTAATCTCCATGTTTGTTGGACAGAGAATGGATGACAACATGGATGAGGTACTTCAATTGTGAGGAAACCTTACCCTTTTTGAAGGTTCTCACTAAGTAGTCCCCTTCATAGCTCATCTACCTGAATGAGTTGTTTACAACAGACTTGAGGAAGGACAATTCCCCTTCGTCATCATCCAGCCTCAGATGAGAGTTGATGGTGGTCGGAGTGACCAAAATGTCTTCCTCTGCACTGTTGGAAACAGTGCCTTCTTATTGTCCAAGATGACCTCTTGGCAGGTCCTCCAGAACTCTAGTAGTTGATTTTCATACAAAGAAGGGTCTATGGTAAGTGTAGTGAGGTAGTTGGTGTGAGACAAGAAGCGGCAAACATACGAGAAACCTGAATCTTTCTCAAGTGATAATAGAGAAACTTGGTTGTGTTGCCTGTGTAGTTGTATGGAAATATTTGGTAGGTTTCGGGATCAGGGTTGGCCATTTTGAGTAGCGTAGAATGAAGAAAGGTAAGAACAAGGTCGGTTTGTGGGTGAATTTAAGGTTTGAACTTTTGCAGATGAAAATGAAGAAGAAAGAGGGTTGTTTCTACCATGAGAAGCCAACAATGGTCTTTTTATTGTCTTAAAGATGTCGGGCTTCATCTATCCTAATTTAAGAGTATTACATGTTCCCTTAACTATGAGCCTAGTTCACAATTAAGAATGCGTTGAACATATTTATGGAACATGTAGTACTCTAAGGAGTCAAAGTTGGCAAGTAGATTTGTATAAACAAACTAAGAATACATGAACTTGACCCCTTAAACCATTCCATGGACTATGTTTAAGTCCTCACAAATCTAGTCCCTTCCTCCATATTTGTTAGATAAAGAGTGTATAATAACATGGAGGAGGTACTTCCACTGGTAGGAGACCTTACCCTTATTGAAGGTTCTGACTGTGAAGTCCCCTTCATAGCCCATCTGCCAAAATGACTCATTAACAATAGATTTGGGAGAAGACAGCTCGCCTTCTTTATCATCCAACCTTAGATGAGAGTTGATTATGGCAAGGATGATGAAAACTGTCCTCCCCTGCACTGTGGTAGATAGTTCCTTCTCACCATCCAAGATCACCTCTTGGCAAATCCTCTAGAACTCAAGGAGTTGTTCTTCATATATTGGAGGGTCTATTATAAGTGCGGTAAGGTAGTTTGATTGAGAAAGGAAGTGACAAACATCTGAGAAACCTGGATATTTCTTAGATGACAACAAAGCAACTTGATTATGTTACAAGTAAAGTTGCATGGAAAAATCTGGTTGGTTTTGGGGTTTAGGGTTGGCCATTTGAGAAATCCAAAGCTAAGAACAAAGAGGGTTTGTGGGTGAATTTAGGGTTAGAAATTTTGCAGATGAATAGTAAGAAGAAAGAGGGGGAACCGTTGTAAGTATATTTATATGGTAGGAATTGAGACAAAGTTAATACAAAAGGATAAACTTTGAAATCCGAATGTCGGTCCCACCTCTTAAAAAATGCCCAAAAAGATAGTTTTCTTGGAAGTCGAAAATCTTCCGAAGGTAATTTGTTTTTGGAAGTTTTTTTGGAAAAACCTCCGAAGCCAATTTGACTTTGGAAGATATTCCTTAGGTTGATACAAAATTGCTTTAGAAGAAAAATACTTAGTGTAATTTTCTTTCGAGATATATTTGGTTTCAGAAGATATTAAACTTCAGAAGTTTTATTCCAATGATTAATAAAGCTTCTAAGATTTAATTGCTTTAAGATGAAAATTGTCCTTAAAAACATACAAGTACTTAGAAGCATATTAAAGGGGTTGTTTGGTTCATAGAAATCCTTGGAATTGGAATTGGAATTGGAATGTTTTCATGTAAAAATTATGTTTGGTTGGCACAAATGGAATTGGAATTTGAATGTTTTTCATCATTTAATGGAATGTTACTTTCCTTCCCTTAATGGATGGAATGTTTGAATTCCATTGGAATTTCTCAATCTTCACTAAAATACCCTCACACACATCTTCCATCAATGTTTTCCAGATTTATCAATCATCATCGTGAAGATCATGTTAGGTTGGACTCACTTTAGTATAGATGTTTACTTTACATTGTAATAGGACTTTTGTTAGTTTCATTTTGTATTTTGTTAGTAATTAGCAATTTTGGCAGTCCAGCGAAACTGTGAGCGAATCTATAGTTTCGCTCACAGTTTGCTGTTTTGGTTTACCCGGCGAACTTGTGTTCTGCCGGGCGAAACTATAGTTTCGGCATGACAGTTTCGCTGGTAGCGAAACTGTCAGCGAAACTATGACTGCTATATATACTATTGTCATTTCACTTTGTATGGTAAGTTTGCAAAACCCTAATCGTGGAATTCTGTTGCAAACTATCATTTCTAAGCAGTTACTTCATTGAAATACAATTGTGCTTATTGTTATTGAGTGAGTTTGTTCATTTGAATATCAATTATGTCTTGATTCATCATATTCTCTTCTCAATTGTTAGTTATTTGGTTTGTGTATTTGATATTGATCAAATTATCCTATCAATTGTACTGTTCATCGATCACATGGACCAACAATATGGTATCAGAGCCTTAGTGCTCTTGATTTGTTGAGTTTTTGTGGTTTTGGTCAATATCTAGTTTCAATCAATTGTCATTGGATTATCAGCTGTTTTTGGGATGGAAATTGATTGAATTATGCTTGTTCTTGATTGAGGAAGGTTCTACAATCATCAGATCTCAAATTCATTGAGTTTTGGATGATTTCAGATTGATTTTGAGGTGAAAAAGGGTTTTGAGATCGACCAGCGAAATTACTGTTCTTACTGCGAAACTGTCATCTTCATTCAGCGAAATTATGAGTTATCTTGGATCAGAAGTTGTTTTCTAGAGTTTCAGCGAAAGTATTTCCTTGAACGAAAGTTCAGTAGTGTTTTTGACCAATTATCAAGCGAAAGTGCTGCCGAATCTATTTCTGAACGAAAGTTCAAGCTTGTTTCCTGCGAAATTAGCAGCGAAACTAAGCAATTGTTGTCTTTGATTCAAGCGAAAGTGCTGCTGAAATTGCAAGCGAAAGTGTCTGTGCTTGCGAAAGTGTTTGCGATAGTATTGTTTCAGCGAAACTGTTAGTCAAGTCACCTCTTTCAGCGAATTTGTTAGCGAATTTGTCAGCGAAATTATCAATCTTTCTGCCGAAACTATCATGTCGAAATTAACTACTCTTACACTTGCGGATCTTGAAAGTGTTGCTCCTAATAGACCTCCAAGACTCATTAATGGAGATAATTTTGAAGATTGGAAGAGATGTCTCAAAGCTTTCTTTTTCTACACAGATCATAATCAATGGGAATCGATTATTTCAGGTCCTCATATACCTACGGTTACGGTTGGTGATGTCGTTTCTCAGAACAAAGATCCATCTTCTTATACTGAAAGAGATCTGAAACTGATTGATCGTGATCAAAAAGCTTTTGGTGCTCTAACTCTCTGCTTGGCTCCAGACATCTACAATCGTTTTGCAGAGCATAAAAATGCTAAATCCCTTTATGATGCTCTCTGTGAATTCTTTGATGGGAATGCAGATCTGGTGAAAGACAAGAGTATTCAAGCTGAAAAGGAGTTCAATTCGTTTGTAGGATACAAGAATGAAAGTTTGACAGATCTTACAAATCGTTTCTTAACCGTCTCAAGCACTCTGAAGAAGTATGATGAAAGACTCTCAAACAGTGAACAAGTTAACAGGCTTCTCGATTCTCTTCCACCACAGTGGAGTCTTCAAGTGAGGATGCTCAAACAAGAAAGAGGTTTTACAGATTATAAGTTGATGGATATCATTAACAAGTTGAAATCTTTTGAGTTGGATATGAAAAGAAGAGAATTTAACCAGACTATGATGCCCACACCTGGTTTTTCTCAAAATGCTGCTTTGTTGTCATCCGCTGCAAACTCTCATATTCAAAATCCAATTCAAGGAGGGAGCAATACAAGTAATTTCTCAAGTGGTAGTAATCATGTTGGAAAAGAATTGGGAAATTCTAAGGTGAATGCTGAAACTACAATTCCATCTGAAACAATGGCTCTATTTGGAATGTTTGTTCAGAGCTATGAAGCTCTTGTTGCTGGTGAATTGAAAGGTAAAGGAATGACTATGGAGGATATGTATCAGGTTGATCCTGATGATTTAGAAGAAACTGACATTCAATGGCAAATGGCAATGTTAACTTTAAGAGCCCGGAGATTCATGGAAAGAACAGGAAGAAAGAATTTTGGTGGTCAATCATCAACCTCAAAACTAGGATTTGATAAGTCAAAATTGAGGTGCTTTAATTGTAAACAATTGGGACATTTAAACGTGAATGTCCATTACCAATTGTCACAGATCCTAGTAACACTGGAGTACCAAGATTGACAGCAGAGAAAGTAAAGGAAGAAGGAAATTCAAAAAAGGAGTCAGCCTTGATCTCAAATTTTGACTGGAGTGCAGAGGTGGAAGAAACAAGATCTGAAATAAATCACGCGTTAGTTGCTGAGATTGTGGAAAGTGATGAGATGGAAGTTGATAAAGATGAATTTGTGTTGTTTAAAGAATTCAAAGGAGAGAATGAACCTTCAGTAAAGGAGAAAGAAGAGAAGGCAGATGGAGAGAAGAAAGAGGAAATTACAGATTCAAATGAAGAAAGAAATTCAAAAGCTGCGAAAGGAAAAGAGAAGGATGATGCGGCTGCTACTGTTGAGGAAAGGAAATCAAGTACTCCAGTATGCATGTGCGATAAAGCTTTAGCTGCCGAAAGGATGGTAATGGGACTTCCTTATGAGGTAATACAGGATATGTGTTCATCTGCTTGCAAAATTAGACTTTTTGGGGTTTATAAGGCTAATCGTTTGTTAATTGATAATGAAAAGGATTTAAAACGAATTAATGATGAACTTAAAATGAATGAATCAAAATATTTTGTGAAATTAAATGAGGCTTTAAAAGAAACTGATCATTTAAAAAGAATTGTTTTGGAAAGGAATGTAGAGGTTAATACTTTGACTGAACGGGTTGCTCTTGCTGAATTTGAAGCAAGCAAACTTCAGTCAAAGTTAGATAAATGGACTATTTCTGGAATGAAACATGATGATCTTTGTAAATCTCAACGGGGAGCAAGAATTAAAACAGGTTTGGGTTATGAAAATGTACCGGTTTATCCTCCTCCTAGTACATACTGTTATTCTCCTATGCCTGTTCCTCATCCTTCTAATGATTTAATCAAATCAGATACTGACAGTATGTCTGCAGGTTTAGTTGGGAATAACTCTAAGTACATTCGTGAAGACTACGACTATGGACCAACTAGTGGGCTTGGATGCACTAGTTCTAGTACACCTGAAAATCAGCAGTCTGTTTTAGATAATAAGTCTAGTTTAAATTCAGTGTTTGTTTCTAGTTCAAATGTAACAGACTTGAATGTCTCATGTTCTCTTGATTGTTCTATTTCATCTTGTAATTCAAATCATGATAGTGATGATTTTTGTTCTGGTAATGAATGCAATGAATCTGATGTTTCTCCTAAAACAACTGAGCAACTTAAAATTAATTCTTTCGAAAAGTTCTTTTCTCAACCTATTCCATCTTTCATACCATTAAATATGACATCTTCAGAAAAATGCAGTTCGTCTTTATCTGAAACTGGTACCAATGGTACGAGTTTTACTGATTTATCAGAAGAATCAAGTTCTGATTTTGTAAAGAATAACTCTGATTCAAATAAACAAAAACATCATGAGATGTATGAGACATTCAGTGATGTTGATTCTAGTTTGTCTGAATGTGATGAGGAGATTATTATTGATCCTATTTTTACCTCATCACATCATCGACCTAGATTCAAACATCATTGTTTCAGGTGTGGTGAAGAGGATCATCTTATCAAAAATTGCCCTTTGATTGAAAGATCCTCTAATAGGAATTGTTTTGGGAATAAATTGACAAAATTGGTTAATAATTTCTTTCATAAAAAATCAGCTTCTTTAAAAACAAAAGTTGTTCAATCTTGGGTCCCTATTACTCCTGGCTAAATGATTTGTTCATTCATTTCAGGGATCTTCTTCAAAGATTGTACACAGTCTAAGGCATGTTGATAGCGGCTGTTCCAAGCATATGACGGGATTAAAGGATTTGTTGACCAATTATCGGATTATAGATGGAGGATATGTAGCATTTGCTGGAGATAAGAAGGGTGGAAAAATGATTGGACAAGGAGAAGTTACCAATGGTTCTCTTACTCTAGAAAAAGTCAATCATGTTCCTGAATTGGCATTTAATCTTCTGAGTGTCTCTCAAATTTGTGATAAAGACATTCCTGTTCTATTTAAATCTGACGAATGTTTATTTTTAAAATCAGAGATTGCTATTCCGGAGGATTTAATTCTCATGCGTGCTCCAAGGAAACATGATACATATCTTCTTGATATGAATTCTAATGAGTCAAAGGCTACTGCAACTTGTCTTCTCTCAAAAGCATCAACCTCTGAGTCACTTTTGTGGCATCGTCGCTTAGGCCATGTCAATTTTAAGATAATTAATAAATTAGTAAAGAACAATCTTGTTAGAGGACTTCCTTTAAAAGATTTTTCTGTTACTGAAAAATGCATGGCATGTGCCAAAGGGAAACAACATAAGAAACCTCATAAGCCTAAACTTTTAAATAGCATATCAAGTCCTCTTGAGTTGTTACATACTGATTTATTTGGGCCAATTAGTGTTAAATCGATTGCTAAAAAATCTTTTTGTCTTGTTGTTACAGATGATTTCTCACGTTATTCATGGGTGAGGTTTCTTGCACACAAAAGTGAAGTTGCAGAGGAATTGCAGAAATTAATCATTTCTATTGAATCAGTCAGTAAGAAAAGAGTTATGGGATTAAGAAGTGACAACGGCACTGAATTTAAAAATCAGATTCTTGATTCATTTTGTGCTCAAAAAGGGATTGTGAGACAATTTAGTGCTGCAAGAACACCCCAGCAGAACGGTATTGCAGAAAGAAAGAATCGCACTCTTGTGGAAGCTGCTCGTACAATGTTGATAGAATCTTCATTACCAATTATTTTCTGGGCTGAAGCTGTTAATTGTGCATCTTATGTTCTAAACAGGGTGCTAATTGTGAAAGATAAAGTGAAGACTCCTTATGAACTTTTTCATAAGAGGAAGCCACTAATTGATTTCTTTCGCCCATTTGGTTGTTCTTGTACTCTTCTGAATACTCAAGCTCAAAAGACAAAATTTGGTGCTGTTTCTGACGAGTGTTATTTTGTTGGATATTCTTCTTCACAAAAGGCATACCGAGTTTATAACAAGAGAACACGTATTGTTCAAGAGTCATTCTATGTTGATTGGCAAGAATCCAATCCTTCTGAAGTGAAATCTGAACCTGCATGGTTCTTTGATTCCGATACTGTGTTCAATTCATTTAACTTGCCAGTTTTCGATGATGATACATCAATTCCAAGTACTCAAACGAATATTATTCCATCATCTTCATCGTATGTTCCATCCATCCCACATGTAAATGATGCTGTTTCAACTGATATTAGTTCATCGTCTCCAATGCCTGATCAAGCTCCATTATCTGATTCTTTATCTCCTACATCTCCTAACTTACCTGATTCAACACCTGTCATTGATACACCTTCATCTACTCTTTCTCCGGCAATGGCTGACACTTCTTCAACTATCTTTCCTTCTTCAAGTGATTATAAAACTTTAAAAGATCATCCGCTTGATAATGTGATTGGATCTGTTTCTGATGGTGTTCGCACGCGAAGTCAATCCGGTCTGATTAATGTTTGTCTTTTCTCATGCTTTATTTCTCAAATTGTTCCAAAAAATGTTCATGCTGCTTTACAAGATCCTTGTTGGGTAGAGTCTATGCAATTGGAACTTCAACAGTTCAGAAAGCTTAAAGTTTGGACTTTAGTTGATTTACCTCCCAACAAATATCCAATTGGTACAAAATGGGTATTTAAGAACAAACCAGATGATCAGGGTGTGGTGGTGCGAAACAAATCTAGACTTGTAGTGCAAGGCTTTGCTCAAGAAGAAGGAATTGATTATACAGAAGTCTTTGCTCCAGTTGCTCGTCTTGAAGCAATCCGAATATTTCTTGCTCATGCTGCTCATAAACAGTTCAAAGTGTACCAGATGGATGTGAAATGTGCTTTTCTCTACGGAGACATTGATGAAGAGATATATGTGTGTCAACCACCAGGCTTTGAAGATCCTGATTTTCCTGATAAAGTGTATAAGCTTGATAAATCTTTGTATGGCCTTCATCAAGCACCCGGAATCTGGTATGAGACTCTTACGCAATATCTTTTAAGCAATGGTTATTCTCGTGGTACCATTGATATGACCTTATTTAAAAGGGAGGTGAATGGTGAAATGATCTTTGTTCAAGTGTATGTCGATGATATTATTTTTGGATCCACAAACTCTCAATTGTGTAGAGAGTTTGAAGAAGTGATGAGCCAAAGGTTTGAAATGAGTATGATGGGTGAAATGTGCTTCTTTCTTGGCTTGGAAGTTGAACAACAGAAAGAAGGAATTCTTATTCATCAAGAGAAGTACATTAAAGATATTCTGAAGAAATTTAAGATGGATGATGCGTCTACTGAGATGACTCCTTTTACTGCTCAGACCTGTCTCACTCCAGATGAAAATGGAAAACCAGTTGATCCTCATCTTTTTCGGTCTATGATTGGCTCTCTCATGTATCTTACTGCAAGTCGTCCTGATATCACTTTCGCTGTTGGTTACTGTGCTAGATATCAGTCGGCTCCAAAGGAATCTCATGAGAAAGCTGTCAAACGAATATTTCGTTATCTCAAAGGATCGTCTCGTCTCGGACTGTGGTATCCATATGGTGGAAATTTTGATTTACATGCTTATTCTGATAGTGATTCTAATGGTTGCAGGTTAAACAGAAAATCTGTGTCTGGAGGTTGTCAATATTTGGGAAATTGTCTGGTATCCTGGCAGAGCAAGAAACAAACTACTGTTTCTCTTTCTACAGGGGAAGCTGAATATATTGCTGCATCTAGCTGCTGCTCTCAAGTTCTTTGGATCCAACACCAAATGATTGATTATGGAATTAATTTCCTTCATACACCTTTATTCTGTGACAATGAGGCTGCCATTGGAATTGCTAAAAATCCCATTCATCATTCTCGCACAAAGCATATTGAAACCCGAATTCATGCGATTCGTGATGCTCAGGAGAAGGGTTTCATTAATATTATTCCCATCGATACAAAAAATCAAAAAGCTGATCTTTTCACAAAAACTTTTGATAAACCTCGTTTTTATGAATTGATTTCTATGCTTGGGTTAATATCTTTTTAAATTTTCATTTTCTATTTCTTTGATAATAATTAAAAAATTAAAAAAAATTGAGTTAAAATTCATTTATAATTATAGAAATAAGAAAATAAAAATTTGGGGGAGTAATATCATTATTCTGAGATCGGATTTAACATGATGAGAAATGATTGTATATTCTCTAAATATTTTTATTTACATGACCAGTAATTCTATGAGAAATGATAGTAACTGTTAATGGATTCTGTTTCACATTAAAATAAAAAGAAATGGATCAGATTCTTTGACGATATGCTTGATAGACTCAGCCGGATAAATGAAGTAGACAGCAGCTTTATGATTAAATTAAACTTTATGCTTAAGAATGTCTGGATTTACTCATTCATTTTGGATTGCACAAAAACTGAGTCCTGACAAAATTGGATTGAGAATGAATCTTTCATTCATTTTGCTTTGTTATGTCATCATTCTCTACTTGTTTATTTTGTGTCAAGATGTCTTGTGTCTGTGCTTATCTCCTCTGCTGTACGTGAGTACTGACCTGGAGTGATGATCTCCTCTGCTGTACGATAGTACTGACCTGGAGCTCTCATCAGCACATGTTCAAATGGTTATCTCCTCTGTTATACGTGAGTATAGATCTGGAGCTCTCACCATTTTGATATAATTATGTCAAATCATCTTATCGATGAATTTCTCTCAGAATGAAATATTCTGCTTATAATCATTTGCACACTAATGCACAAACCTTGTTCTATGAAGATTGATTCATAATTCAAGAAATCCTGAGGTTGGGTGAGGGTTTTTACCAAATGATTGTGGGGTCTTAGCATTCTAAAGCATCTAATTGAACCTTAAATGAATCATAAGCTGTTTGTTGAAAAAGGATAAGGCATGAGTTTAAGTGGACAATTATATCAGCAATCGTTATTGATTTGTTCTAATTTCAGTTGTTTCTGTGCAGATTGTGATCAGATCTTGTATTCAGTATGATCTCATGACTGGTAGATGATTTTTGATCATCTTTATGTTCTAAAATATTTAGAGAATGTGATCTCTGATTATTTTAGATCTCATTATGTGATGTGCTTCCTTTGAGTAAAATAAAAAAAAATAATAAATAAAAAAATATAATAAAAAAAAACACATATAAAAACAAAAAAAAAAATAATAATAATAAAAATAAAAAAAAAGGTGCGAAATTATTCTTTCGCTAACAGTTTCGCAAAGCGAAATTGCAATTTCGCTAGGTTTGCTAATAAATTTTTAACCAGTTATCTCCTAGCGAAATTACAGTTTCACTGGACGAAACTGTTAGCTATATAAGTCATTGTTGCGAAATTTCTTTCATAATTTCGCGACATCGTTCAGTTTCTCTTCTTAGGGTTTTTCCGTATCATTAACGGCGATTTTGATTTGTGGCTGTGTTTTGGACTGATTGTTAGTAGTTTTCGCTTCGTATGTGAGTTTCGAACCTAGGTTTATGCTTTAATCTAGTTAAAATCTCTTATTCTTAAGTAATCATGATTATGTCTCTTCGGTGGTTTCGCTGTTCGTTCAGCGAAACTACTGAAGTCTCTGCGAAATTGAACGAAAGTTCACATCTTTTCAGCGAAACTGTAAAGTTATACTGTCCGAGCGAACTTAACAGTTTCGCCATATCTTTTCTAATTTCGCAATGACTGATCCTTAATTTACTCAGTTTCGCTTGTATTTTCATGAGTCAGCGAAACTAATTTGTAATAGCGAAACTAAATTAATATTTGGTGAAACTAATTGTGAAACTACTTTGATTCATTCTAATCTTGTCGAAACTACTTTTTGTTCTGCGAAAATAACAAGTTTCTATGAGCGAAATTATAGTTTCGCTCGTCGAAACTGTTTGTTTTTCTTGTCGAAACTGTCTTTGATTCAGCGAAACTATCATGTCTTAGTGAGCGAAACTATTGTTTCGCTTGCCGAAACTGATTGTTTCTTATGTTTTTGTCTTATTTTCTTATTTTCAGTATTTCTTATTCAAATTTATTTGTTGTTCTTTTCAGGTTATTATGGCGAATCTCAAGTTTGATGAGAGGAATAACATCACTGCCATATTAGACGATACTCTTCCAAAGGCGGCCGGATTTCGTGACTGTATTAGATGGCTCCAAAGATCACCCATTGCATATGCTATCTCTTACTCACCCACTATCTATGATCTTCATATTAGAGACTTTTGGAGATCAGCAGAATACAACACTGGAGGAGATGTTCAGAGAATCACAGCTAGAGTGATTGATCATGATATTACTATTACTGCTGAGAGCGTGTCAAGGATTCTTAGACTAGAAGATGATACTGGTGATGAAGTTGATATGACAGAATCTGAAGTATTCCAAGCTTTCCGACAAATAGGATATGAGGGACCAGCTTTTGGTTCGAGGAAGGAGATTAAAAAGTCTTTTTTATCTAAGGAATGGAGATATATAGCTCACGTTTTTATTATGTGCTTAGATCACCGTAAGGGTGGATCTGATGGACTTAACCTTGACTGGGCCAAAGCTATGGTGATATGTTGTAAAGGGGAGAAAGCAAACATTGCTAGATTGATCTTTGCGTGTATGGCAGAAAATGTGATGGCTGTGAAAAAGGATAAATGGTTGTTATATCCTCGCTTTATTCAGATGATTATTGATGATCTTGTTCCTGATGTTCCTAAACATGGTGAGGTTAAGAGATTAGTACAGATGAATCCTCGGATATTTGCTGATTGTTGTGCTATTCGCCATGATTTCAGTGGTAAAATAACCCATCTCTGGGAAAATATGTACCCACCAGAACGATGGAATTATATCAGACGGGTCGATGAGTCTGAAAACAAAAGGGCTGAGGAAACAAGGGTGAAACAAGCTGATGCAGCTAAGAAGAGAAAGAGATATGCAAAAGAGAAAGATTATGATTTCGAAGAAGACATAGATACACAAGCAGAGGAAATAAGGGTGGAGAAAGAACGGAGGTCGAAAAAGAAAACTGACTTTGTTGAGCCTGAACGAAGAACAAAACATAGACACGAGGGTTTCACAGCAGGGAAAGAGGGTAGTGCTGGTCTTGATGAGGATGTGATTCGTAGTCTAAATACTTCATTGGCAAATGAGTTAAGTATGATAAAGACTAAACTGACGAATCAAGAGATTAGAGAACAACAGAAAGATGAGGTAATTGAGGGAATGAAAAAGATGTTGGTTGATCAGAATAATTTGATTAAGAGATTGTTTGAAGAAATTTCGCAGATGAAAGCTGCTGCTGGCCTACCTAGTCAACTAACTCAATCTGAGTTAGATGATATGACTGATATATCTAAGTACTCATTCTTGAATGTGGGTACTTCATCCAAGGTAGGAGAGGGCACTTCTGGAGCAGCTGATACTGAAGCACGGGAACAAGAGATCCCAAGAGAAGATGCTGGGAGAAATGAGGAAGATGATATTATTGAAGCAGGGTTTGTTAACCTACAGTTTGATTTTGATAAGGATATTGTGGGAGAAGAAGTGGTTGTTACAGCTACTAATGAGGAAGTGTCAGATAAAGGAAAAGGTTTGATTGATGAAGAAGAGGAGGATGAGCAATTGGTTGATTATGATTCTGAACCGGAGTTCTATGAAGTAGATGAAAGACCTTTGGTGTATGTTGCTAAGAAGGGAGATGATGAAAATGATGTGTTTGAGATGGACAAGAGTGATTGGTTGGTGAAGGAGAAGGAGGCTGAAGAACTTACTCCTTTGTTTCAAAACATGGAAAGTTTAAGCAGGAAAGAGGCAGACAAGAAGATAATAAGTTGGTGTTATAATCCTTTCTTAAAGATGTTTTTGATTAAAAGAAGAGGAGGTAATATTAGTTACATGCTCAAGAGGAAGGCTTTTAAGACCTTGCCTAAATGGGATCTGAGACGGTTGGCCACCTTGCCTTTGATTAATGCTCATTTAAGTGAAAGGGCAGTATTTCTAGAGAAGGAAATTAAAAATGGCCTTAATGATAATTTTGAGTCATTTGGATACATGAAGGCTGAACGAAAGAGATCGAAGAAAGATAAAGACTGGGAGACTGGCAAAGGGAGGATTGTTTTGAGAGTCAAACCACCTAAGACTGTAAACAGAGTAAGATTGGCTGATCCTCTTCCTCCACGTTTACAGGACTTTGAAAAGTGGTTCTATGATAATAACACTGGCGAGGCGGTGATTAGAGCCAAACAAGGAAAAGAGTTTAGGGTGTTTGACCCAATGGAGTTATTCAGCTTCTGTGATGAAGATCTCTTGATTCTTTGTGAAAATCATATTAAGGCTGGGGCAGGAGAGGAAACACGAAAGGAGGCAAGCTTGTTTATGAATGTGGCGAACAAAATAAGAGGAGTACGGGCGGAAGTAAAGAGTTTGGCTGAAAAGGTGAGAGCACAAGATGACTTTGCCATGGATGTTCAAGACATGACCAGGCAGTTTGCTAGAGCTAGTGGTCATTCGGAGGAAGCTGGTGATGCAGGAATTAACCTTGGAGAATCAGTGGCTGAAGCTTCTAAAGATGTTGCTGCAGGAGGTGATGAAGATAGACCAACAGCAGCTGAGGAAACCGGAGCTGACGAGTCAAACCAAGAGAAGTGAAGACAGTGAGGTCCAACCTAGGGGGAGTATTGAAGATCATGTTAGGTTGGACTCACTTTAGTATAGATGTTTACTTTACATTGTAATAGGACTTTTGTTAGTTTCATTTTGTATTTTGTTAGTAATTAGCAATTTTGGCAGTCCAGCGAAACTGTGAGCGAATCTATAGTTTCGCTCACAGTTTGCTGTTTTGGTTTACCCGGCGAACTTGTGTTCTGCCGGGCGAAACTATAGTTTCGGCATGACAGTTTCGCTGGTAGCGAAACTGTCAGCGAAACTATGACTGCTATATATATTATTGTCATTTCACTTTGTATGGTAAGTTTGCAAAACCCTAATCGTGGAATTCTGTTGCAAACTATCATTTCTAAGCAGTTACTTCATTGAAATACAATTGTGCTTATTGTTATTGAGTGAGTTTGTTCATTTGAATATCAATTATGTCTTGATTCATCATATTCTCTTCTCAATTGTTAGTTATTTGGTTTGTGTATTTGATATTGATCAAATTATCCTATCAATTGTACTGTTCATCGATCACATGGACCAACACATCGTAATCGTCTCTTTGGCCAATTCATGACAAAATCAAAGTCTACCAAAATTATTCCAGATTCACCATAATTGTTTCAAGTTCACCAAACTCATTCCAAACTCAAGACAAAGTCATTGTTTCATATCATTAAAATCATTCCAAATTTATTAAGGTAGTTCCAAATTAAAAAAAGTTTATATTTGAAATCCACAATCGATCGAAGCTTTTAACAATCAAAAACAATTTCATCGAACCCGGACTTTCAAACATCAGATCTGGAGGGTTTTCAAACGATCAATCGAATCTTCTAACAACAAAGTTCGAACGATGATATAGACTTTCAAAATGATGTTTTTGATGATGAAATCGAAGTTCATACAATAGATATAGACTTTCAAAACCAGTCCCCAACTTTTGATGAAGGGTTTCGTGGATGACGATGATGATGAAGAAATCGAGTGTTAATGGAAAAACCGAGCTCGAAATCAGATCTGGACTTTTGATTAGGGGTTTCGGTGTTGTTGTTGATGATGAAATAAAGTGTTAATGGTGAAATTGAGCTCTAATTAGGATCTTGACTTTTGATAAAGGGTTTCAGGTGATGATGATGAATGGTTTAGGGCTCGATGATGGTGAACGTGATGAACAGTCATGAATTGAAGGGAAAAGGGGGAAAATGTGGAAATGGGGAAGGGTTTTGATGGAGGTTAATTTAGTCATTTGATATTTTATACATTCCAATTCCTATATCAAATTTATCAACCAAACACCATAAAATTTTAAAAGGATTTCATTTTAATTCCAATTCTAATTCCAATTCCAATTCCCTCCTAAAACATTCTGTGAACCAAACGGCCCCTAAGCTTCAAAGATATATCAGATTTTCTTCCAAAGGTAAATTTCTTAGTAAGTAGAGTTTTGAAGGCATAATTTTCTTCCGAAGTCAACTTAATGTCTTTCGAAAGAAAATATATCTTAAATTTTCAAAATTCTAAGGAATATCATTTTGAAAAGATTTCTCCTAAGGTAAACTTGGCTTATATGAGTGATGATATAGACAAGTTAAGACACACATATTTGCAAAAGAATCTTGAAATTAATTTAACAAAATCTACTCAAAGTTAATCATCCTAATAGCTGATTCAAGATGATTAAATCTCTATTCATGAAAAGCTCTTGTGAATAGAGCAACATATTGTTTATTTGTGTTAACTTTGACTAGTTTTATCAAGCCCTTTTCAAAATGATCCCTTATCAAATGATACTTGATATTGATGTGCTTTGTATTTGAGTGTTGCACAGATTTTCCGTAATAGGGATAACATCGTTGTTGTCTATGTGGATGGGAGCTTCTTTGAAGTTGAATCCATAGTCCAACATCTGATTTTGAATCCAAAGCACTTAAGCATAGCAACTTGCACCAGCATTGTGTTTCTTGCATTGCCATGAGACTATCCTTCTACCAAGGATTTGACATCTCGCTGATGTAGACTTTGCAGTCATGTTGTAACCACTATAGTCACTATCTGTATAAGCATACAGATTGAAGTCAGAATTCTTTGGATACCAAAGGCCCAGTTTGGGAGCTCCTTTGAGGTATCTAAGAATCCTCTTGATAGCAACCATGTGTGACATCTTAGGGTTGGCTTGATATCTTGCACATATGTAAGAAACTTGCCTTTATGGATTACAATATCAAGTGAAAAGAAAAAAACTCAAATTATATGAGAAATACAAGGATGCGAGAACTCCAAGATGATGGATAAAGATCTTATCGCACGAAAACTTGGAGTTGCCGCACACATCCGTCTTAATTTGATTATCAAGTGCAATAATATGTGGAATCAATCGTGATGAGTACTTTATATTTGGTATTAGAGCAAGGTGTTGCTCTTGATACACAGATTTCCATTCCGCAATCATCCGTTTAAGACGTTAAACATGGAGGTTGAAGATCTAAAGGGGATATTAAGTGTGGACGGGTTTCAAAGGAAGAAGGTGAAACCAAGGGTGGTGAACACATATGAATTCAGCTTTGTTACATTATTACGCTCGATATCTTCAACTTTTGATGATGGAAACGAAGATTTGAGATCGTAGCAGTGATTCAAACTCATAAAAGTTGATTTTGGTCTAAGTTTTCGCAGGAGTAACTGAATCGTGTGAGAACTTCAAAAAAATAACCGTATTTTGCGAGAACTTTTTCGTGAGAGAACTTTTCATGAGAAAACTTTTCATGCGAGCACTTCATACGAGAACTTTCATGCAAGAACTTTTCATGAGAGAACTTTTCATGAGAAAAATTTTCCATGAGAAAACTTTTTATGAGAACTTTTTCATGAGAAAACTTTTAATGAGAAAACTTTTTCATGAGAAAACCTTTCATGCAAAATCTTCGCAGCAATAACCGTCATTTGCGAAAATGTTCTCTTTCAAAAACTTCACCATGTTAAAAATTCATCATCCATGATTTCAATTTTCGCAAAAATTTTGCAAAATGCGAAAACATGATCCAGATGCAAAAAGTTGTTAGTATTTGAAGTTTTCGAACAAGGGTTTTTGCCTATATCTGGAAGATGCTGCATGATATGAAGTTTGGTACTTAAACAAGGGTTTTTGTGTTGTTTGATCAAGTTCAAGATTCTATGTCTAAAACATTTGATTTGGGTCGTTCTTTAATTGAAACTTGACAATGTGGGCTTATCTTATCTTAATGATAGGGACAATGATCGCAAGGGTTAATTAAGTGAAGAATCAAGATTGTTTGGTATTCTTGCTCTGAAAATATGGGCTTATTACATCTTACTTAGGAGGAAGAGTACTTTAGACGATCTACTTTGTCGTCGCATAATCTTGCCATCGGATTGAAGAATCGAGTTTTTCGAGAATCCTAGATAGAAGATTTGAGATTTCTTTGTCATATGCCTAATACATCTTAAGTTGTAAGTAATAAATATTGAACAACTTAATCTTGATTCATATGTGATATACTTTATGAAGCTATACATTAGAAGGGGGTTAAAGCTGAGGGGGAAGACTGAAGTGACAAATATCAAGTGAAAAGCAAAAAACTCAAATCATAGGGGGAAGACTAAAGATAAGTGATTGAAGTCAAATATAGCTTGATATCATAATTCATAAGGGGAAATTATAAGGAACTAGACTTCATGGATTACAATATCAAGTGAAAGCAAAAAACTCAAATCATACGAGAAATACAAGGATGCGAGAACTCCAAGATGATGGATAAAGATCTCATCGCGTGAAAATTGGTGTTGCCATGAGAGAACTTAATGTTCTCGTGCGAGAACATAATGTTCTCGCGCGATAACATTTGGATAGTATATATATATGTTTTCCTATTGTATTTCATGATGTGTGTGTCATTTGTAAAGGTACTCTGAGTGTGAGAGAGCTGAGGGTTATCTAATAGGCCGCCTGAGGAGAGCTCACCTCGGGTGGATCAAGCTTAAACGATGTAAACTCATTTGGTGTTGTAATAGTTTGATTAATAATATTTGATTGATTTTGTTTGAAGTTCGTTGATATCACACATGCACACATCCGTCTTAATTTGATTATCAAGTGGAACAATATGTGGAATTGATCATGATGAGAACTTTACATCCTCAGATTCATTTTGGGCTTTTAGTTGAATGTTATTATCCATATTTCATGAACTACGTGGCCTTCAAAAACAATTCACCCAAATCTCATCATGGTTCTCAACCGAATGAAGTTCAATAACACAAATATTAACATGATTAATGTATTTGCAATTTTTTAAAGTCATGTGAGTTCACTTAGTAAATAAGAAAATAATATATATAATAAGTTTTAATATAAGTTGAATCAAAATTCACTTAACTCAAATGGTTCATTTACGTTTACAGTGGTATTTAATATAGTTTCTCATCTTTGCAATTATAAAGTTGATTTTATATTCATGATTTTAACCATTCCTCAAATTCGAGTTTAGTTTAGTAAATATTCATATTTTTAGCTCGTCATCTTTTAAGACATTAAAAATTCATTTATAAACCAAAAACTATTCAAAAGAGTTGAAAATATTTATACAACCTATATATAAATTAGATCGTATCGTGTACCCAACCATTGCGTTGGCCTTTTCCAAAACCCCGACCGACCAAAGAATTCATGGTTCAAGTTTCAACGGCTTTAATGCTCACATTCATGGTGTTGAACCTTCCTATTTCCTTCTATATTGATGAACATCAGTTTACTAGATATGTATTCCTTAGTTTGCTTCCTAGTGCATTCGTCGAAAGCCTATAATCTTCCCACAACCTCTTAGAATAGTATTGTATTAAGATCAACAAATTGTTCAATTACATCCATAATTTTATGAACTTTTTTGGTACTGAACCAAAAAGTTATCAACCAGTCATTTATTATCTAGTTTATGCTTGATACTGCTTGCTTGTGATGCAACCTTGTCACACCTCACCAAGATGGCAACACAAGGTGCAACTTTCATGGTTCACACTCATTGTAAACATTGAACTACATCTAAATGAGTTATACCAAAAGGATTTCTAGGTTTACATGTTACAAAATCTAAGATTATTTCCTAATAACAAATTGAATTGTTTCACAAAATATGAGTTTTACGGCTATGGCCTACAACATAGACTATAAAAGGGAAACTCCAAAAGCTTTCTAGTATGCATATCACTACATGGAAATGCTTCACAAAATGATGAACTTGGTGTGCTTTAATTACCTAAGAATAACATGCTTAAAAATTCAATGAAATGTTGGTGAGTTCACAGGTTTAATGTTCAAAAAAATAGTTACCATTAGGACCACAAGGTTCCATTGTCAATTAAAACAATGTATCAAGTCTATGCTAGTGTGATCTCCCATAACCTATGTTTGACAAGTCTGAGTTATGCCCCAGCCCAATGTTCTATCATGAACATTGTAATTGTAAGGTTTACACTTAAAGGCTGATGCAGCCAAAGCAACCAAAGAACTCTCAGCATGCATGCATGAAGTACAGAGGAAAGTTACTTCCGAAGTTTTACACATCTCAGGAAAAAATAAGCTAAGTGTAAAATCTTCCGAAGCCAAATGACCAAATCTTTTGAAGCCAAAGATGAAGTCTTTCGAAGCTTCAGAGACAAAGTCTTCTGAAGCCAAAAACTAATTTTTCCAAAGATAGAGAAGACATAATTTCTTTGATCACCTTTTGACAAAAGCTTAACAACTTTCTGCTGCCATCTCTGAAGACTCACAAACTTAGATAAGTTGGTGAAAAGGTCCATACTTTTGTCAACTTTAAATTAGGGTCATTGGTTTGTAGCTTTCCACTTTTGTACCTTTTATCCTTTTTGTAATATATTAGGATGTGAGCTATGGCATGTCATAGTCACAAGTCAAAAGACAATCTGCCTTTTGACTATACATTGATCTTGTTGTCTAGATTAGTGTTTTCAGCTGGCTTTCAAAGTATAGTTGGCTGTAGAATGTAGTATAAAGTGTCTAAAGTACTTTTCTTTATCTTCATGCTTTGTAACACTTGTAATAGAACTTGAGAGCAATATACAACATTCTTGAAAACCACATACTATCTTGTTCTTGCTCTTGTTCTATCTCATAATTACTTGTGTTCTTAGTATCATCAACATAAACCGGTTCCTTATTGATCTGCTAAGTGTTTTAAGTCTCTCCTCACTGTGAAACTATTACATTGACCCCCTTCAACAGTCCTACAATTGGTATCATAGAATTATAGGCTCTTGATTGTAAGATCTCACTATCTTATATCCCTTCAGTTTCACAAAACACTTAACAACTCAAATGGCAGCTCTTACAATGGCTGATATGCAAACTGGTACTATGACAAAATATCAACTAATCACTCCTGATGACTTTGATACTTGGTGCTAAAGAATGGGAGGCTTCATCAAGTCTCAAGACAGTAGGATGTGGGGATTTGTTGTCTCAAGACCTTATGTACTATGCACCACTTCAGCTACTGCTGGTGGTGGCATAATACCAAAGGAAGTGGCTGACCACTCAAAAGAAGAATGGAAGAGATTGATGTAGATCAAAAAGCCATAACCGCCCTCAAAATGCTCTTCCAAACTGTATCTACAGAGGCTTCAAGAAGTGCAAAACTACCAAGCAACTATGGGATGCTCTGAAGCTTATGTATGAGGTGTCAAATGAAGCAAAAGTGAACAAGAAGGACCTTTTGAAACAGTAGTTTGAGAACTTCACCTTCAAGAAAGCTGAAACCATGACTCAACAATACTTCAGGTATGTTGAGATTGTGGATACTCTAATGGATGTTAGTGTAACTCTTGAGAATAGGGACATTGTAAGGAAGTTCATGTTCTCTCTTCCCAGACAATGGACACACTATTGTGTGATCATTAAGAGGACTGAAAACCTCAAGACCCTTACTCTCACTTAGTTGTATGGTATCCTCAGAGGATACCAGATGGAGATGAACATGAAAAATCCATCTGGCAACTCCAACAATCAGCAGAGTTTAGCCTTTCATGTGGTTGAAAGAGATTGCAGAGAACCACAACATCATCTCATATGCTATCCTAAAAACTCATAAAAGGGTCCTTTCATCACCTTCCCAGAGATACCAATGGAGAGACATACATCCAAGGAAGCCCATTCCAAGAGACAAGCTCCTCTCAAGCCTTTGTGTCTACTGATGAAAGCAGTGGCAAAGTTCTCTTCACTCTTGAAGTCTTGGACTGTATCCATCCAGATGAGCGAGAGTATATGGAGATATTCCAGCAGGTGGCTCTTTTCACTCACAGAGTCAAGAAGTTTTACAAGAGGAGAGGTAGTAAGTTCCCCAGCAATTCAACTAGTGGAAAGTTTGGGCCGGATAAAAACAAGATGAAGTGTTACAATTGTAACCGAATAGGACATTTTGTTAGAGAGTGCAAGGCACCAAGAACAAAGGTGGCCAAGCATAAACCAGCCTAAACTAGATAGGTGGAGCTTCACATACTAAGCAGCCCAAGCCACAAGTTGTAGTTGCTGTTGAAGAAGGAGGCATTAATTGGAACTTTCAGATGAAAGATGCATCTCCTAACCAAGCACTGATGACTGATCATTAAGAAGCCAAGGTATTGGAACATCTTTGTACCCCTAAATGTATTGCTTAAGTTAATATATACAGTTCCTACAACTTGGAAATGAGTTCTGATCTTAAGTCCTTAAACATCTTAGAAGATGATTTTAAAAGAGCTGAAAATGAATAGAAGATCTAGAGAAAACTACTTTAACTCTTAAGCATGAACATACCAACTACAGAACTCAAATCATAGATCTCATTACCAAGTTAACTTAATGCCAAGCTGAGCTTGTGATCAGCAAAGCCAGAGTAGAAAAATGTGTTCATGAAGAAGAGACCTTTAAGAACATTATATCCTCATCCTTGCATGCAAAGATGTAACACCCGGAAATTTCCTTTGAAGCCGACGAAAGAAGAAAAAGATATAAAGTCCGAAGTCGAAGGACCTAACCCGCCAACGAGAGAAACTTCGATGCACGGGAGTATAAAAGGGGGGAGACACCCCCATTCTTCCCATTTTCAGCCAAGAGAGGAGGGGAGAAGAGAAGGAGAAAAATAGGAGAAAAGTTGGTTCGGGTGGATTCGAGCGTGGAAATCGACGTGGAGCGAGTCAAATTGAAGCTCTACTCGTCGGGATCGTTAAGGTGAGTTCTACGACCCCTCTTTTACACGTTTTCAACTGATTTTGGGGTTGGAACACATCTAAAAACCCATTTTCGAGTTTTGGGTGAAAACCCGTTTTTATGCATGTATGTATGTGTATGATGCGTTTGAGGCTCGATTTCTTGCTATGTTTGAATGAGGTCGTGGTATGTTTCCCTAAGGTTTAGAATGGTTGATTTGAGCTTAAAAGAGGTTTGGAAGAGGTTGGAGGCCGAAAACCCGCGGCTGCAGTCGGGTTGAACTGCATTCTGCATCAGCTAGGGCTAGGCCACCGACTGAAGGGCGATTGGAGGCCATTTGGCCGATTGGAGTGCGACTGAGGTCCATGCGCACGCTTGCCATGCGACTGAGGTCCATACGCACGATGGTCATGCGACTGAAGTTCATGTGCTGGGGAGTCATGCGATTGAAAGATTGTGCGACTGAGGTTCATTCGCACGAAGGTTATGCGACTGAAGTCCATGCGCCTGGAGGCCATGCGACTGAGGTTCATTTGCACGAAGGGTATGCGACTGAAGCCCATATGCCTGAAGTCATGCGACTGAAGGCCATACGCATGAAAGCTATGCGACTGAGAGTCCATACGCATAGATGTCCATTCGCCCATAGTCCATTCGCATAGGGTCCATTCGCATAGATGCCCATTCGCCTAAGTGTTCAGTCGCCCTGAAGGCCATGCGACTGGAGGGTGTCCATACGCCCGAATAGGGTTTATGCGCACAGGAGTTTTGAGGGACTTTGAGAGATGATGGTCGAGATGGATTTCCTCGATGATGTGATGGGTATGGACGGTATAAGGTGATGCATGATGATGAGCTAATGATGATGATGATGTTGATGATGATGACATGTATGACGTTATGTGTGATGTTAGGCATGGCGATGCGTGAGATGCATAGTATATATGATGTGTGTGATGTGATGTATGATTGATGCGTATGTATGATGATACTGTATGTTTATGTTTATGTTATGTTCCTTATTATGTATGTTTATCTTTCTATGGCTTTGCGTTGAACGTTAATGAATGAAATGAAAGTATTATGTGACGTAAAGTGAAAGATAAGGAAAAGTGGAACGTAATGAATAAATGCATGCATTAATGAATGAATGAATGAACGAATGAAAGGCTTGCAAGCATATGTAAGAGGTGAGCGACTCTGTGTCGCAACAGACTCGAAAAAGGTCGTAGTTGCGTACTCCGGTACTGTGCCAGTCTCCGGACATGAGTCGGGGGTTTGTGAGCAGGCCCCGACACAGTATCAGTCTTCGGACATGAGTCGGGAGTATTGCATATGATGAAAGTGACGGATGATGAGATCTGTGTCGCGTATCCCGGTACTGTGTCAGTCTCCGGACATGTGTCGGGGGTTTGTTTATCAGGCCCCGGCACAGTATCAGTCTTCGGACATGAGTCGGGGATATTGCATGAGACGAGATAATGAGGTGAGTGACTTTGTGTTGCAACAGACTCGGATAGAGTTCAATCCCTGTGATTGACTCATAAGGGATCTTTGTCGCGTATCCCGGTGTTGTGTTAGTCTTCGGACATGAGTCGGGGGCTTGTGAGCAGGTCCCGGCACAGCATCAGCTTTCGAGCATGAGTCGGGGATATCGCATGAGACAAGATTCGGGTAATAAAGAGTAATGAGCAAAGAGATGAATGAAAGAACAAAGTATGGAATGAACGTTAATGAATTATCGTAATAATGTACTAAACAGGATCCTTGTCATTCGACCTCAGTAATCGTGGCTGAGTGCCACGAAGAGGGTAAAGTCTGACAGGATCTAGAAAGAAGTGAAAGATAATGATGTACGATGAATGATGAATGTAACGAACGTAATGATGAAGATAATAATGATATTATCTGTATGTACGTATGATGTGTGAACGCATGTATGTAACGAATGTTTTTATAAAGAAAGTAAAGAACGGTTTTACGAAAGAAAAGTAAGTTTTATTATAAAACTAGAACTCACTCAGCAACGCTGACTTTGATGTGTTTCCAGTTGGCAGGTATGTTGCTGAGGATGGCACGGGGCGGCTACTCAGTGTATTTTGGATGGCATCTTTATGTTTAATGCTTTTGTAATAAATGTAAAATGATATTGTTAAAGGAACGATTGTACTATTGTGCAAAAGTATTTTGATGGAATGAAATTGTGTTTTTAATGTTTCTGCTGCAACGATTTATGAAAGGAAAAATGTAATTATATGTTTTATGTGCGATGAATAACCAACTGTAGGCGTCCCGGGAACGGGGCCTTACAAGTTGGTATCAGAGCCAAAGTTTAAGTGAAATGGGTAAATTTTCAAAATAAACCTAATCTTAAACTGAAAATGGGACGGAAAGGGAATGGGATGCCAATCTGAGTAGCTGCGTGCCATCAGGTATTTTCGTAAAGTTAACCGGTTTTACGTGCGCATGTTATATGGTTTATGTGTTGCTGGTAGATTTAGATACTGATGTAGTCAGGACAGGTAATGCTTGGGGTATGAAGAGTAAAGTAAGTGGCTAATCACAACTGGCCACTCTAATTAGGGACTTACTATACTTGACATAAACTGAGCTGTTCCTTGAATGACCGTGTTAGTGTTTGAATCTTTCAGTGTGTTTAGAGAATGACTGGTAGAAGATCTTCGAAAGCTTCTCGTGGTGGAGGTGGTGGTGGACGTGGTGCTAAACCACGGGTCACAAGAGGAAGGTCTAAGGCTGAAAGAGTAGTTCATGAAGAACCCGAGACCCCTCATCCTGAGGGCGGTGATGAGAATGCTAATCAGAGGGCCTCGATGAGAGAGGCGGTCGTGGAGGAAGTGCATCAGGTCTTGCAGACGATCCTATCGTTTGTGGTGACCGAAGTGATAAAGACTGTTAGGAATGAGGAGAGGAAAGAAAGGGGTAGACCTTCGGGCGAAAGGAGACGGCACGAGACTGAAATGGTTCTCTCCGATGACGAATAGATGCCCATACGTGCGATGAATGACCAACTGTAGGCGTCCCGGGAACGGGGCCTTACAAAAGATTTGTTATCAGAATAAACAGGGTCTAGGATATATTGAGATAGCTCCTCCACACACTCTACTATCTGTAAGATCTCTAAGGTGTGAAACTTATCAAGATGAGCTTCCCCTCATAGACCCCATTCAAGAAGTAGATGAAAATGAAAAGGACACAGTGAAGGATGGATATGAGATGAGTGAAGATGGTCATCCTAAGAAGGGTCACTATTCTCCTAAGGAGAGGAAAGAATCAGGAATGACCAAGTTCAAGAGGAAGAACTTGATTACAGCAGCCAAGAGGAGATCAAAGAAGGCTCAAGAGATCGAGGCCACCTTCAACTCCAAGCAGAAACAAGTCTTTATCTTTATAGGATTTCAAGTGCTGAAGGCTGAAGACTCAACTATGGACTCTAGTACTAGGAGTTCTGGTTTATGTCCAACTCATCCCTGTGTGGAGAAGAAGGATGATTAGCTATGCACCATTGCTACACAACCTGAGCCATCCAGTTTCAAATGCAAGCCTCACCCTAAGAATCCTACTACATCATCCTTGAAGATGAAGGTGGAAGTGGAAAGTGATCAAGTTCAGCCTTGTACTTAAAAGAAGACTCTCAGAAGGAAGCCGATTGATTGCATCATGTGTAGTAGTACTTCTCATCTTGCCAAGTATTGCCTCTACAATCCCAAAAGTACTATCCCCATAACCAAGAAGAAAACTTCTGAGAAGAAGAAGAAGAAGAAGATAGTTTCGGAAGGAAAGTCTTTTCCTTTTGGAAGCTCCAAAGTGAAGAAGAAGATAAGTGAAAACTTGTCTTCGGAAGAAAATTTGGTCTCAGAAGAAAGGAATGCTTCTAAAGCACTAAAGTCTACTACAGTGGATGCAAACTCTTCTGAAGGTCTAGTCTCCAAATCTTCCAATGTAATTAAAACTTTCGAAGTGTTGAAGGTCAAGTCTAATCTTACAAAGATGGCGTGGAAGATAAAGGAAGACCATGTGACTAAAAGTTCTTTATCAACACAACTGATGATCCTCAAAGCTTGAATATAGGATCAATTACTATTGTATTGTCTTCAGTTCACTTTGACAAACCCAAGACCAATAAGGTGTGGGTTTCCAAATGTAACTAACCATCTCTTTTTGTGCAGGAACAGTTAAAGGCCAAGAGGAATATATCGATCATTGATAACGGCTATTCTAGGTACATGACAGGCTATGGATCTTTGCTTTAAAACTTTGAGAAGATTGATGGAGGGCCAGTTGCTTTTGGTGGAGATTCAGGTGGTTACATTACTGGAAGGGGCAGGGTCATAAATGGTAAGCTCAGTATTGAGATGATAAACTTTGTCAAGGAGCTTGGGTACAATATACTAAGTGTATCCAAATTTTGTGATCAGAGACATAACATGCTTTTCACTGAGCATGAGTGTATTGTTCTCAAGCCCGGGGTGGTCATTCCTTAAGAGCACATTGGCTTAGAGACCCAAGGAAATGGAACATATACAAGATGGATTTGTAGGAAACATCACTTTCAGATAAGTTTCTTGCTTTATATCTAAAGTAAATAGTGACGAGTCTTTCCTCTGGCATAAAAGAATGTGTCATGTAAAATTTAAAAACATGATTAAATTAATTAAGAATGATTTGGTAATTAGAATGCCATAAAGAGTTTACAAGTGATGACCATTATGTTGCATGCCTGAAAGGGAAGCAACATAAGGTGTCTTACAAGCCAAAGGAAAAGAACTCCATCACTACTCCAATACACTTATTACATATGGATCTCTTTGGCCCTACTAGTGTAATGAGTTTAGAAAGGACCTCATATTATTTGGTGATCACAGATGATTTCACAAGATTCACTTGGGTCTTCTTCATTAGAACTACGGATGAGACTCCTGAGATCTTGAAGAACTTAATTCTGAAAATTGAGAATAAATGTGATCACAAGGTCAAAACCATAAGATGTGATGAAGGAACTGAATTTAAGAACCAAATCCTTGATACATTTTATGATGAAAAGAGTATTACAAGACAATATAGTGCTCCCAGGACTCCTCAGCAAAATGGTGTTACTGAGAGGAGAAACATGCCACTTATTGAAGCTACAAGAACCATGTTATCTGACTCTAAACTGCCTATCACCTTCTGGGCAGAGGCAGTCAACACTGCCTGCTATGTACAGAATAGAGTTTTAGTAGTGAAGACTCATGGTAAGACTCCTTATGAGTTGTGGCACAAAAGGAGACCTTTCATTGCTTTCCTCATATCATTTGGATGTCCTTGCACCATCTTGAATACCAAAGATCAAGTAGCCAAATTTGCTGAGAAATCAGATGATGTACACTTTATTGGATACTCTTCCCAAGCTAAGGCTTATAGAGTCTATAATATCAGAACTAGAGTAGTTGAGGAGTTAGTGAACATGAACTTCAATGCGCACACTCCTAGTGTGAAAGGTTTTAGTCCTGATTGGCTATTTGATCTTGATTTAGTTACCAATTGTTTTAACAAATGTTGTGAAGATGTTTCGAGATCTATTGGTAACTTATCAACAGGAGATCTTGACATAAGATTTGAGCTGAGAAGACCATGCAAGAAAACTACTTCAGCTCAGTGGTAACTAACCCTGCAGATGGAGTTCATATCAACACAACCATGACAAATTCAGCTGATACATCTGAGATGCCTACAAATTCCAGCTGAGAGGCACAAAACTCAAATGAAGAAACTTTCAATGTAAGAGGAAATAGAGGTGGTGAAAGTGATCAAGAATTTATTGATCCTGACAACCACTCCATTGAAGTAAACATCAATGATGTCACACCCTCATTAAATCAAGCTTCTCTTGATAAGTGTGGTGATATGGTGGGTGACACTCCATTGCCAGATCTTAATTCACAAATTTGGATTTATCTAATCAACTTGCTGTGATTCCTCAACTTAGGATCCACAAGTCACATCCACCACAAAAATCATTAGAGATATTGACATAGGGGTGAGAACAAGAGGACTCACCCATGATAAAAATGTTTGTCTATACTCTTGTTTCCTGTCCTAGATGGAGCCTAAGAAAGTTGATGAAGCTTTGAAGGATGGTAGTTGGGTTGAAGCAATGCAGGAGGAGCTGCTTCAATTCAAAAGGCAAAACATTTGGAACTTATGTCCTCTTCCTCAAGGGAAGACCACCATAGGTACCAAATGGGTATTTAAGAATAAAAAGCATGATAGAGCACTTGTCATCAAGAATAAAGCTAGACTAGTTGTTCAAGGATACACACAAGAAGAAGAGATTGACTACATAGATGTTTTTGCTACAGTGGCAAGACTTGAAGCTGTTAGGATATTCTTTGCTTTTGCTGTATCCAAGAATTTCAAGGTCTACCAACTTGATGTAAAGTGTGCTTTCTTATATGGGGTGATTGATGAGGAGGTGTATGTAAAACAACCACCTAGCTTTGCAGGCCAAATCATCATGATTATGTCTTCAAGCTTGATAAAGCTCTTTATGGGCTGCACCAAGCTCCAAGGAAGTGGTATGAGATACTATCTCAGTATCTCTAGCACCATGGCTACAAGAGGTGTAGTATTGATAGAACACTCTTAACCAAATGAACAGGGAGTGACTTGATACTGGTTCAAGTTTATATGGATGACATCAGTTTTGGGTCAACTAATCCAAAATCTGCAAAGACTTTGAGAAGCTATTGAAGAATAGATTTTAAATGAGTGCCATGGGAGAGCTCAATTTCTTTCTAGGAACTCAAATGAAGCAGGTTGAGAATGACATCTTCATAAGTCCTCAAGGTATGTGTAAGACATACTCACAAGATTCAACATGACTGAATGTAAGGTTGCAAAGACACCCATAGCAAGAAAGCGCTCCCTTGGACCTGATCTTGAGGGGGAGTTTGTGGATGAACATCTCTACAGGGCTATAATTGGGTCTCTTATGTACCTCACAGTAAGCAGGCCTAATATTATGTATGCCACATGCATTTGTGCAAGATATCAAGCCAACCCCAAGATGTCACACCTAGTTGTTGTCAAAAGGATTCGTAGATACCTCAAAGGTGCTCAAAAACTAGGCCTTTGGTATCCAAAGAATTCTGACTTCAATCTGTATGCTTATACATATAGTGACTATAATGGCTGTAACAGGACTGCAAAGTCTACATCTGGGGGATGTCAATTACTTGGTGGAAGGTTAGTCTCATGGCAATGCAAGAAACAATCCTGTGTGTCTACATCAACTGCTGAAGCTGAATACATTGCTGTTGTTAGCTACTGTGCTCAAGTGCTTTGGATTTAGAATCAAATGCTGGACTATGGATTCAACGTCAAAGCAACTCCTATCCGTAGACAACAACAATGCTATCACTATGACAGAGTACCCTGTCCAGTACTCAATGACAAAACACATCAACATTAGGTATCATTTAATTAGAGATAATTTTGAAAAGGGATTAATCAAACTAGTCAAAGTTAATACAAATGAACATTATGTTGATCTATTCACAAAAGCTTTTGATTAGAAGAGATTTAAATATCTTATATCAACTATTGAGATGATTACCTTCGAGTAGATTTTCTTAAACTTAACTCAAGATTATTTTTAAAATATGTGTGTCCTAAGTTGTCTATATTATAACCTACATAACCTCGGTTTACTTTGGAAGAAAACTTTTCAAATGATATTCCTTAAAATTTTGGAAATTCCAGACACATTTCCTCTCGGAAGACATTAAATTGTCTTCGAAGAATACTATGTCTTCAAATCTAATAAGTACCTCTAAGACATTTACCTTCGGAAGAAATTATGATATATCTTCCAAAGCTTAAATATGCTTCTAAGTACTTACTGTGTTTTGAAGGACAATTTTTAACTGAAAGCAATTAAGCCTCAGAGGATTTATTCTCTTGTGAAACTTCTTAGTTTTAATCTCTTCCGAAACTAAGTATTTTTTTGGCTTCAGAAGCTTCTATAAAACTTCTGAAGACAAATTACCTTTAGAAGATTTTTGACTTCCAAGAAAAATACCTTTTGGGTGTTTTTTCAGAGGTGGGACCGACATCCAGATTTCAAAGTTCATCCTTTTGCATTAACTTGGTACCAAATCCATTTCATATATATACACCTTTAACGGTTTCCCCTCTTTCACTTTCCTCTTCATCTGAGAATCTTTCTAACCTAAATTCACCCATAAACCGCATTTGTTCTTACCTTTCTTCATCACAAAGGTACTCACAAATGGCCAACCTTGATCCACGAAACCAACCATATTTTTCCATGCATTTACACAGGAGACATAATCAGGTTGCTCTATTAACATCTGAGAAAGATCCTGGTTTCTCAGACTGATTACTCTGTAAGAACCTTCAGGGAAGGAAAGGTCTCCTCCCAGTGGAAGTACCTCCTCCATGTTTTCATCCACTGTCTTTAAAACAAGCATGGAGGCTGGGATCAAATACCAGAGGACCTTTCCTATATAGTCCATGGCATGGTTCAAGGTGTTAAGTTCAGATACTCTCAATTTGTATATACAAATTTACTTGCTAACATAGATTACTTAGAATATTACATGTTCCTTAGATATGTTCAGCACATTCTTAACTGTGAACTGGGCTCACAGTTAAGGTGAACACGTAATAATCTTAAAATGGGATACATGAAGCCCGACATCTTCAAGATAACGAGAAAGCCAACTGTGGGCTTCTTAGGGGCAGAAACAACCCTAGTACTAAAAATGTTAGAGCTCATTGCTCAAGGTGACAACCTAGCAACACTAGCTAGTGTTTAACCCACACCTTCTACATCTGAACCACCCACACAGCTACAAATTGCCCTCACCTACACAAGAAGACCAAAAGAAACCCCTACACAAGCTACTTAGGTTGTTTAGCCCCCCATATCCTCACCTATGCAGGAGGAAGTGGACACTAGAGATCCCACTTCCCCTGAGGATCAAACCACTCCCATCACTTCATTGATCAGTGCTGAGGTTCCTCATGCTCAGCCTGATGAGCTCACACTTAAGCCTTCACTCAGAGTCTCAACTCTAGTGAACAACCTTCAGGGGAAAGCTACCATTTTTCCATCCTCTTGATCTTAACCAACCAATTCCTAACCTTGAATTATATGATGATGAAGACATAGGATTCAGTTAGTACGATGAGTCTCTCTTCTCCACCCATGCTCAAGGAGAGATGAGTGCTCCTGACTCACCCATGTCTAGCCCATATCATCCACACACAACTAAGGTAGATCTCCCTGAACCTGTTCAGGAGGTCCATATGGAAGAGGCTCTCACTTCTGAAAGTGATTACATCATTAAGATCTTAACCATGGCAACCCAGAACATTGACACTTCAACTAAAGCTATCATGGTGCGGGGGAAATCCAACAGCCAAGAATTCAATGCTGGTGATGAGGAAGAAGACTTTGGTCATGTTCTCTCATCCCCTTGTGATTCTTTTGATGAAGATGAAGGGAGTTTGAAACTAAAGGTGCACAAACTGACTCAAACTTACACCTATTTAGTCTTAAAGGTTAGTAACATGGAATCTCAGGTGACTACATCATAAAGGAGGGTCTATGATCAACAATTTGAGATCTCTGATCTCAAGGGCAAGCTAGCTAGGAGACCCCTAAGGAAGACTCAACCAGTAACACAAGAACCTATGGATGTGGTAGACCTAACCTCTAGCTCACATATGCAAGAAGGTGGTGCTACCAAAAAGGGGGAGAAAGTCCAACCTGAAATCACATAACCAGGGATTTCTTCTTAAAGTATGGACATAAAGGATTCACCAACCTCACTTGTAGTTGTCCATACTCAACAACCTCATCAAGTCCACATTGATGTGGACTCACTCATACAAAGTCTGTTTGAGGAGGGTATCCCAAGGGCTATGCCTACCTTACTCCATGAGAGAAAGGAGGGAGAGGATGCAAAACTGCTCCTCAAGATCAAAGAAGAAAGGAGGAGGAAAAGACTCTACAAGCATGCTCATACTCTCTCCCCAGGTTCAAGAATGCCCTGAAATAGAGGATGTGGTAACTGAGCAACAACCTCAGGTAGACAAAGAAGCAGATAGACAAAACATGATCAACTACCTAAGTGCCATATATCTCTATCAGGCATCTAAACTTCTTCCTTTGTCCTATGGGTACATAGAGTTTGATTACCTCAAGCACCTTGAGCAACAAGTAATGAAAGAACAAAAGGCTGCTAAGAGGAAGATGAGGGAAGAAGCTGCAAAGTCAAGAGCCACCATCCCAAAGAGTCTAAAGAAATCTGCTGATAGGAAGAGGATGTTGAGCTTCTTGATGCTGTATGGATTCTCAGGCAATCTGCCCTAAAGAGTCTAAAGAAGTCTGCTGATACTCACAAGTCAAAAGGCAATCTGCCATTTGACTATACATTGAATTTGTTGTCCACATTAGTGTTTCCAGCCGGCTTTCAAAGTATAGTCTGCTGTAGAATGTAGTATAAAGTGTCTCAAGTACTTGTCTTTATCTTCAAGCTTTATAACACTTGTAATAGAACTTAAGAACAATATACAACATTCTTGAAAACCATATAATATCTTGTTCTTGTTCTGTCTCATAATTACTTATGTTCTTAGTATCATCAACATAAACCCGGTTTCCTATTTGACCCATTAAGTGTTCTAAGTCTCTCCTCAATGTGAAAATGTTTCATTGACCTCCTTCAACGGTCTTGTAGTAATGAAATGAACAATTAGGCACCCGGTTAGTACATGGTTGTAGCTATCAACCATGAGTGGGGGTGTCAACCAAATAGATCTATCCACAACTTTCACACTTACCTAAAATTAACGATTATATAATAGCGGGGATTTAATGGGATAAAATGTCTACTTATGTAATGATATCGTCAAGTACGTGTTCCCAAACATATATATCTTAGCATGTATTGCCCTACCCCCAAATAGTTAGAAGACCATTCAAGATAGGGGTCGTGAGACTCACCTAATACGTCTAGAAGTAAATCAAGCAACAAAAATGTGTAGCAATGTCCATATGTAAACCGACCTACTTGTGCCCTATATCATAATTATGATGATGGTTGGTCATGTTTCCCATTTAGCTAACTAGGATTTTACACATAATTGTTGTGTTTAGAACGTTTTGGCTCGACCAGCATTAGTGATTTGATAGGTTCTTTGGAAAATATATGTATATATATAGATATGTTAATACCCATTGTGTATGCTAAAATTTTTACATGAGTCTTTGAGTCATTGTGTCAATTTTAAGTCCCAATTATAAAATAATATTTGTTTCCACTTGCGTCATGACTCGACTTGCATAATATACTGATATATTTCATCTATCTAAATATAACATGCATTTAGGTAGAAATAATACTTATAATAATTTTACTCAACATAGTTATAAAAATACAATGCTTGGAACGTATGTTGATTTTACTTTATGATTATATATTTGTTTATTTAAAAAATTAATATAAAGTTTAGGTGCAAATAGTTTTCATAATCACACCAAGTTAGCTTTACTCTGTAATATAATACACCTAACTTGTGGTCCTTTCACACAAACCATAAAAAAATATTTATAAACTTTTGGTGTCTCTTTCAAGACTAGGATTTTGTGTGCGTAATACTAGTAATGATATAATGTAATTTACCAACATTTAATACCCAATATACTAACTATTTAATTTAATATTGAGTATTTTTTCTAACAATCATAATAGGTTAACTAAAGCCACAAATCATGTGTGCTTTAATTACCGAATTTACAACACATTTTTCAAATACATACTTTACTCCATGATAGTTCACCTTTTTTTTTTTCGCATCGTCCTACATTTTATAAACATAACTAGTTTTCTTTATAATAATTAAAACTAGTGTACCATATCCCCCACTTGAGACTTTCAAATACATACTTCACTCCATGACTTCATTTTTTTTAATCTTTAAATGAAGTCATATTTTATAAGTTGTGAGTTACATTTTTTTTCATTATAAAAATTTTACTAGTATCATTCCTTCTTTGATGTTATTACATCGTCTTGAAAGCATAGAAAAAAGCTAGAATTTAGTTGAGTACAATCTCACTACTAACAAGTAGTTAGCAACTAGTATACCATATCATCCACTTGAGTCTTTTGAATTAATTGTTGTAGTTAGCAAAATGTAGGTATGTTGAGTATTTTAAATAAAGTCATGTAGTTAGCAAAAATTTTACTAGAATAATTCTTTCTTGGGTGTTATTTCATCATATTGCAAGCATAGAAGAAAACTAGAATTTAGTAGAGTAGAATTTCACAAAGAACAAGCAAAGGAGAAGGTAGAAAGATGTAGGATACTTTGAACACTTGTAATCTTCTTGAATTAACTTACAAGAATCACTTGAGCACTCAAAATATTGAGCTTATTTATGAAGGTGAATGAAATGTGTGTTGTCGTGAAGTTTAGAAAAGAAGGAAGGAGAACAGGTTTTGTGAATTGAGCGGGGGTAATACCACATATTTTTAAAGTCAAGATTTGAAGTTACTAACTAAGTAATACTTATTGGTCTAATGGGGTTTAAGGAGACAAGAAGTAACCAATGAAAGACATGAGAAATCTAGTTGGTAAGGTGGTTGTACTATGGTTCTTTGATAGAAAAGGAAATGAGAAACATAATTATTAAAATAAGTCAGCTGCAACTTAATTGAGAGGGGGGCTATCAACGTATAATGGTGATGGTGGTGTGTGATAAATGTGTTAGGTGGTTCTTAGTACTATGATAGATATAGATATATAGAAGATATATATATATAGATATAGAATGAGAATATAGATATATAGTAGAGAGAGAGATACATATAGATATAGATATATATATATATAGATATAGATATATATATGATATATATATATATATATATATATATGTATATATGTATATAGGTACTCTATATAAATAATAATAAATAAATAAATAATATATATATTATATATATATATATATATATATATATATATATATATATATATATATATATATATATATATATATATATATTATGTATATATAAGGAAAATATATGCTACAAAGTCTATTGTTTGTGCGAAGCATACGAAGCAACTATAGGGCACCGCATGGCATACTGATAATTTGGATGGGTGGGTAGGATTGTAATTATAACCATTATAGGGCATTATTAATTTTATTCTTGAATGATTTATGATCAGCGCATGGTTAGAGAGTCGTGATCCGCTATATTAGTTATTGTATATACGATTTTTAAGTTGTGATAGTTGCTTTATTGAGAATGGTTTAAAATGGTTTTTTATGTTAATTAACTACTTGAAAGAACAATCCCACATTTTGATTTTATAACTACAGAGATGATCGGCCAGAGGACAGTAACTATTAATCGTTTTAGTTGATTTTTAATCCATTTGATGATCGATTGCAATGTGATTGTTGTTTGATCATGTTTCATTTGTTATGATTGGTGTAAATTTTTCAATTGATAAATAGCATTATGAATGTTTTATTGTTTGATCTTGAAAAGGGTTATTGTACGATTCATTGTAACATGCAAGCGTGAGGTAATGTAATTTTGTTATGTAAGTTTGTGATGTAACTGGGTGTTTTATCGTAAACGTGTAATCCTTGCATGATTAGTTCATGTGTGATAAATGAATTATTGTTGCAAAATTATGTAATTATGTATGCATAATTTTTTTGAACATGCATTGCATAATGAGGTAAAGTTTTATTGTTGTTGCGTAGTTACAATATAATGGATGTGTGATTTATGGATTTTGTGATAACACGTTTGGGTGTGTTAGTGTAAATGTGTAATACGTGTGTGATAACTAACAGTTCATGCGCAATAATGAGTTATTGTTGTGTGATTGTGTAATTATGTATGCGTAATTTTTCTTGTATGTGCCATGCGTAATAAAGATAAAGTGTTTTTGTTGTTGTGTAATTAAAATATATTGGTTGCATGATTAATGGATTTTTTTTATATTTGTTTTAGAAAGTTGCTGAGAAGTTTCTTATGAGTTTAACCAATGCTTTATCTCGAAAGTTCCAATGACATATAAATCGGTTGTGAGAATGAGATTTTCATCCATAAATGATGCCTACGAATTTTACATGGCTTATGCTAAACAAGGAGGATTTTATGTTTAAAAAGGTGCTAAACACACGAGCAATGGTGTATTAAAAGTGAAATATTTTACATGTTCGAAGGAGGGGAACAAACCCTTTAAAAGATATGATTCAATTGATACTAGTAGTAAGAACAAGAAAAGGTATGCTATTAGAACGGGGCATAAGGCTTTCATTGCTTTTAACTACTCTCATGGTAAGACTTTCCACATTTATAAGTTTTGTGAAGTGCATAATCATGAGTGGTGGCCGAGAAGGATATGCATCTTGTACGTTCTAATCGGAAGTTGTCTTATGTACAATAAAAGATTATTTATGATTTGGCAACCCTTAATTTAGGTCCAGTGAAGGCATTTAATATGATGAAGACTAAATATGTTGTTTTAAGCATGTAGGTGTGAGAGTCTCTGAGTGTAAGAATTTTAAGAGTAAGTTCAACGGTTATATCAGGGAATATGATGCTGAAATGATTGTTCAAAGGTTGCTTAACAAGAAAGAGCGTCTTCCTGACTATTCATTTGAATACACATTTGATGGAAATGGTACACTTAGTGGTTGTTTTGGGCTAATGAAGAATGTAAGAGGAACTGTGTTGCATTTGGAAATGTCATTTCATTTGATCCAACATTCAATACCAACAAGTATGTATGTTTTCATTTGATATTTGTTCTTTATTAGTATATTGCGTAATCAAAGTTATTGTTTGAAATTTTGTAGATACATAATGGTTTTTGTTCGATTTATCGGCATTAATAATCAATTTTGGAATGTTACTTTTGGTGTTGGACTACTATCTTCTAAATCATTTAATCATATAAATGATTGCTCACTGTGTTTTTTGAAATCCCACGGTCGTGAGCCTAATTTTGTTGTCACTGATCGGGATCTGGCTATGAAGATACCCACTGAATGCATCTTCAATGAGAACCAACATTGGTTATGCATGTGGCATATTATGAAAAAGGTTGCTGACAAGGTATAAACTGATGCATTAACATTTTTTTGTTTTCGCAAATCAAGACACTCGCTACTTGATTCAATTTGTTCTTGCGCTATTATTTGTTTATTTATGCGTGATTAATCCTATTGTCTACGTGATTGTTAGCCAACTAGTTTTTGCGTAAAAAGTGATTATGCTTGCATAACAAGATTATCTTTTTTTCTTTTTGTTGGTTGAAGTTGTGTTGTACAATAATAAAGATTTTAAAAAGAAAATCTACAGTATTGTATGGACAGATTGAATTAGTCCTGATGTTTTATATGGAGTGGTTGGATTTAATTAAAGAATTTGAAATCACCTTTAATAATTGGCTGTAAGATGTTTTTTATGTAAGATGTTTTTTATACGAGATCAATGTGGACACCCGCATTATACCGTGATGAGACTATGTCCGGTCTTATGTGAACAACATCTCGTCCTAAAACTGAAAATCACTTCTTTTGTTAGGTTGCAAATTCACAATTGACTCTTGTTGAGTTTTTCTTATTACTATGACACTGCTATAGAAATTCATAGGAATAATCGCCAGAAAAACGATCATGAATCATGATACATCTTTCCAGATCTATGGTCAGAGTTTCCTTTAGAGGAACAAGCATCAAGGATGTTTATAGGGGGTATATTTAATGATGTTCAAGAGCAAATTTATGCTGCGTATGAGAAGTGTATGTCTCTTATAGTGTATGTCATTTAATGTTGCAACCGAGTAAGAGTATTCTAAGATTTTGGTTAAAGATTTTGAGCATATGGTGATGGTTTATTTGAGGCATGTTTATTACATGTAACCGTAATTAGTAGTATGTTTGTGTTATTTTAACTAGTGGATTGCGTATGAAATCTTATTGCAGCAATAAATTTTAAAAGTTTATAGTTAACGCTTGTGTTATTTCTTTAACCTTTGCATAGTAACTTAATTATACTTATGTTTGTTATTAAATAGATTATGTTTAGAAAATATTATAGTGTATCATGCAATTGCAAAAGGTTTGAGGGTTACGACTTGCTGTGTTGCCATATTTTTTATATTTTCAAGATTTTCCAAGTTCATGAGTTTCCTGAAAAATATGCTAGTAAGCATCGGACAAGGAATGCAAATGGTAACACCACAAAGAATTCTCGTGTCATGGAAGATATTGATAACGAACGATGTTATTTCTTTAACCTTTGCATAATAACTTATTTATAGATCGTCTAGTCCCTGATATTGATGCTTTGACCTTGAAAATGACGAGTTTAATCAGTTAAAGCAAACGATGTTAAAGGCTGAAGAAGAATGTTGCAAATTACCTCCTCAAACAAAGAAAGACAGGTATGCTTCTGTTATTGATTTTAATCAACCAACAGATGCTACTATACGAGTACCTGGTGGAATTAGAAATAAAGGTCGCAGATCTCACAAAAGGATAAAATCAAAGAAAGAAAAAGCAACTAGTGGTGCTGGTAAGACACCAAGTGGTGTCACATTTGTGGTTGAAGTGGACATGATAGGAGAACGTGTACCGGTGGATTAAGACCAGGAGAAGGGAGTGGAATGCATTAAATAAAATGTTATGTTATTAAATAAAACACTTTGCGTCATTATCTAGTTCATTAGCATTATTATCCGATATCGTTTGCGTTATTATTATTACAATATTACGTTATTGTACTAAAGCATTTTAACTATAGTGTTATTGTAGGACCGTTGAAGGGTATGCAATTACAACACAACAACATAATGAGGAGAGTTTCTTAGAACACTTAACATATCAAATAGGAAACTGGTTACTTAAGTGAAAGATGCTAAGAACTATTGGATTCTTTATGCCCAAGACACATAGAACATTGATGTGGTTAGTACGTTATGATCCAAGTCGGGTCATACCCAATAACAAGCTTAGCAAACACCAATTAATATTTAATTGATGATATGATCATGCAATTAAATAAATACATCAATTTAGAAAATGGGTTTTCTAAATAAGTTGCATATGAGATTGAACAACTTATATGGATATTTTGTTCATGGATATTATTTGTAATGTTGTTTAATTTGGTTAAATAACATCAAATAATAGGAGTGTGTATAAGTTATATAATTAAAGGGGTAATTACATAACTTATTAAAAACTTTTGTTTAAAAGTATAAAAAACGTTTTGGGGGGAAAACCCTAATAAAACAAGGGGATTCGGCCGCCCCCTTATGGCAGCCCTCTCCCTTCTTTTTGTTTGGTTCTCTCTTGGTTTTTGCCTCTCCTAGAACATACACACTCTCCATTTCAGATCTCTCTCACTCTCTTATATGCAAAAGGGTCACAAGAACATCATTTTTATTTTGGAAGAAAGATATCATGGCTGGAACAAAGTCCTAACAGCCTTGTTGATGTTCACGGCTGGAACAAGGTTCCAACAGCCTTCTTGATCCGATTTGGTGCTCAAATCCTAGCAAGAGTGGTCTTTGCTTGATGCTTGTGGGTATAGATGCTTGAGGACACCTCTCCTTGGTGTCTTGGTCATTCAAGAACCTCATTGTAACGCCCGGAAATTTATTATTTTGAAACCGGCGAAGAAAGAAAAGAAATAAAGTCCAAAGTCGAGGGACCAAACTCGCCCACGAAGAAAAGTCGGGAAGTGAGGTGGTATTAGTGGGGAGAGGGCAGCCAACCTCCCCATTTCCCCACATTTCAGCTCACAAAGAAGAAGAGAGAAGAGAGAAAGAGAGGAGAAAAAGGAGAGAAAAGGGGTGTTTCGGGTGATTCGGGTGTCCAAATCCGTCGAGTAGCAAGCCAAATCGAAGCTCTTGTCTTTGTGCTCGATTGTGTGAGTTCTAGGACCCCACTTTTACTGTTTTCAACCGATTTTGGGGCTGGAAAGTGTGCAAAAACCCGTTTTTATGTGTGTGTGTGTGTTTGACCCATTTGGGTGTGTGATGTGTGATGTGTTTAGAGTATGTTTTCGGGCTTGGGTGTGCTTGTATGATGTTAAGGTATGCATTCCTAAGGTCCAGGAGGGTTGATTTAGGCTTAGAATGGGTTTGGATGAGCTTGGAGGCCGAAAATGGCAGATTGGGTTCGGGATGAACTCCATTCTGCATCAGCTAGGGCTAGGCGATTCCGAATGAAGGCCATACGGCCGAATGATGAGGGCGATTGAAGGTCATTCGCACGATTGGGACTCAGTCGCACGACTGGGAGTCCAGTCGTGCGAGGGATGTGCGACTGAGGGTTCAGTCGCATAGATGCTTAGTCGCATGAGTCCATACGCATGAGGTTAGTCGCATAGGTGCCCATTCGCAGTAATCCCATTCGTACAAGGTTCATACGCACGATTGGATGTTCATTCGTATAGGTGTTCATCCGCATGAGTCCAGTCGCATGATGTTCAGTCGCATGGAGGCCATGCGACTGAAGAGTGTCCATACGCCCGAATAGGGCTGTTGCACTCGAAGAAATGTGTAGTCTGGCTTTTGGTCTTCGGGGAAAGGTGCAGATGTAAGTTTTGACGTAAGGTAACCCGTAAGAACATGTAAGAGAATGATTATGGCCTTAGAGAACATGTAGGGCATGATGATGATGATGTTGCATGTTTATCCATGTTATGTACGTATGATGTTGCCCTGTATGATGATGATGAATGTATATGATATGTTCCTTATTATGATGTATGCTTATCTTTCTTATGGCTTTACATGTCATGCTAATGAATGAATGAATGAATGAAGTATTATATAATGTAAAGCGAAAGATAATGAAAGAGGAACGTGAAGTAAGAATGCATGCATTAATGAAAGATGAATGAACGAAAGAAAGGCTTGCAAGCATATTTATTGGGGTGAGCGACTTTGTGTTGCAAAAGACTCGGATGAAGTGCAATCATTAAATTGCCTATGAGGTGAGCAACCTTGTCGTTGCAAAAGACTCGAGTAAGTGCTATCGTGATGTTGCCTTGGGGTGAGCAACCTTGTTGTTGCAAAAGACTCGGATAGCTTGCTATCGTGATGGGCAATTGGGGTGAGCAACCTTAGGGGTGCAAAAGACTCGGATAGCGTGCAATCATTGAGATTGCCATTGAGGTGAGCGACCATGTTGTCGCAAAAGACTCGGAAGACAGAATGAACGAAAAGAATGGAAGATAATAATGAGATGAGATGAAGATTATAATGAAATTATCTGTGTATACGTATGTTTGCATGATCGCATGATAAAGGAATGGTTTTTAATGAAAGTAAAGTATGTTTATTATTAACTAGAAACTCATCAGCAACGCTTGACTTTTATTGATTTTCCAGTTGGCAGGTAAAATGTTTGCTGAGGATGGCACGGCGAGGCTATCAGCTCTTTGGGATGATAATGATGTATTATTTGGCAAAAGTAATTATAATGAAACGTGATGTCAGTTTTGAATGTTTCCGCTGCAATGATTTCTTATGTAATGTAATTATATGTTCTATGCGCGATGAATGACCAACTGTAAGTGTCCCGGGAACGGGGCCTTACACTCATATTCTTCCTCTTTCATCACGTTTTCAGCAGTATACTAAAGGTAGTATGTATGGCTTGTTTTGGTTGTTATTTGTTGTTGATAGCTAGCTCAAACACATATAAACGATCCTATGTTCTTGGGTTTGTTGTTGTTTTGTTATTAGCCTTAATGTTCAGATTACTAATGATAATTTTAAGGATACATTCCGCTGCGTTTTTCATAGTTTAAAAGGTTAAACTACTTTGATATAGTCCAACAAACCCAACATTGGCATCTAGAGCCGGATATGTGGATGACTAGTTTCATGTGTTCTTGTAAAATTGGTTTTATGAGGCTTTAACAACCATTTTGGGGCTGTTTTGTGGTGATGATAATAAATCCCCAACCTTTCAAGGTTATATCTAACATGCTAGTGATTAAACCTTGAAAGTAAGATATCAAGTAGTTGATTATGTTTTTGTTTGGACAAAAGACCCTAAATTCATGGTTTATGTTGGCTGAAAATTTAGGGTCATATGGGGATTTATTTGGTTCTTGAATGTTGTAAATGATGTATATGGATACATATTTTAGTGCATAACATAGCCTTGACCATGTGTGTTTTGGATTTGGTTGATTGTGATTTTGTCATGTTGGTTGATTTCATTCGTAAAGGGTTGTAATATTATTCTTTTGTGTTTGTATTTGGGTTGTAATTTATTTATTCATTTGGTTATGTAATAAATAGAATAGGTGCATTTCTTTTATTAGAAAATTGTATTAGGATATGATTTTGTAAAAGAAGATGCACAAGATGAAGACACAAAAGGAAGGACACAAGAGACATGGACACTTGAAGCATTTGGATGTGGAATCAAGTGGGAGTTCATGGACACATATGATGTGTCATTGTTAACCCTTAGGAAAGACCTTATGACAACACTTGTGATGGCAAACAAGTGTAGTCAACTTAGTGGCTATGGTTATGCACATGTGGTTGTATGAAATATGCTTGTTTGATTATTCATTTTATGTTGATTGTTTGATATATGGATATGCTTAACAATCAAAATAAATTATCATAACAAGCTGAATTTTTGGTTCCTAATCATTAAGTGACTAATAAAAGGTTATTAAAAGGATTAATGATTTCAAAATAAAATAAGTTTTATTAAAAGGGAACCATAGGGTACCATGTATTTGAAAGCATGCGAATACAAGGTACATAGAGTTTTCATAACTAAAATTAATGGAAACATAAATCCCTTTGGTAACAAGTCTAACACCATCCTTTTACACGACACTCGAATCACTTGGGAACTATTTGTGGGATAAAGGTCACCTAACCACTTGTAGGGAACTTGTATCTAAACATATGATGTTTAACCGATCCCATAAGACTAGAAGTTGCAATAGGTTGCAATTGTCACCGTTGACTACCTTGTTTAATTTAAATAATGCGATAAAGGTCACCTAACCATCATTTAAATGTAACGTTGGATTCTAGATCTTAATTATTAATTGTCTGTGAGACGTGTAAAGGGTATTAATAGTTAAAATGCAATTTTTCAGAAAACTAAAATGAACTTTGTAATTTTGTAGTAATGGCTGCAAACCACGATGCTACTACCCCGAACGTCCCTACCCTATCACCTAGAACCATCTTAAAAGGGGATCGTCTTCACCATAATAACCTTATGGACTCAATTTTGAAACTTGAGAATCGTTCTCAAAAATGAGTAAAGGCCTATGTCCTTGACGATCCCATACCTCACCTACCAACGCTGTTGATGTTAAGGCTTTTTTGACGATTGGCTTAGGCACACTAAGGATTCTGTGCAAGTATCCTACCTCATGTGGGAATATGATTCCCGAACTCCAAAAGGGTTTGGAGCATCATGGGGCATATGACATGATAATCTAGTTGATGGAAATGTTCCTTCAACAAACTTTAGTAGATTGCTTCGAAACGGTTCGAGCACTTTATGCATGTCACATGGAAGAAACCCAATCGATATCATCTTATATATTCTTAAGATGAAAAGCCACATTGATAGCCTCAAGATGATTAACTGTCCTGTCTCAAAGTAGTTGGCGAAGGATTTGATCCTTGATTGCCTAGCTAAAGGTTTGAGACATTCATAATAAACTGTAATATGAATGGGTGGGACAAGAGCATTGGTGAACTTCACGCAATGCTCAAAGCAACCGAGGCAGGGATGGGTAGAGAGGTTCTACCTATTCTCTCAGTCAATGAGGGAGGCTATAAGAAATGGCCAATCCCGATCCTAAGGCAATTATCGCCAAAGGAAAGGAATACATCAAAGCAAAGTTTAAAGCGAAACCTCGAAAAACCTAAGCTTATGAAGCCTAAGGTAATGGAGAACGATCCATGCTTTGAGTATGGAGAGATAGGATAATGAAAAGGAATTGTCCCTCCTATCTCAAGGAGTTGAAAGACAAGAGGGATGTTGAGCAAACCTCAAATACAATTTCCATGATTCATACATTGTATTGTATTAAATGTCATTTCTTCAAACACATAATTAAATGGTCATTTCTTCAAACACATTGGGTATTGGATACCGGATGTGGACTCATTCTTGCAATTGTTTGCAAAAGGGTTCAAAAGAAAAATGTGCGCTTCAAGGAGGAAAACCTTTTTTGAGACTTTCAAATGGTTTGGAAGTTGTTCTCAAAACATTTTGTATGCACCTAGTTTGACTAGGAACATAATTAATGGTTCCTATTAAAAACAATGTGATCATGATTTAAAGTTTGTAAATAATGGTATTAAGTTTTATGGATGATGTATTTCATTTTAAGGACATGCCTTTTAATGATATCCATGAATTGGTTCATGATAATTCGTCCTATAATAAACTCTATACACATTAAGCACCAAGAAAACTTAAAATGGGTTTAAGTTATTATTATCTTTGACATTATCGTCTTAGTCACATAAAACAAATTGGATTCAAACACTTCAAAAGAGTGGTCTTTTGGAAACAAATGAAAATGTTTCATTGATAAGTGTGAACCAAAAGACTTATTAGGAATGATACATTTGGATGTATGTGGTCCTTTAAGACAATGACAAAGATTGGTGAAAGATACTTCATTATTTTACCGACGATTACAGTCGCTATTGTTGTGTGCACTTGATGACGCATAAGTATGAAGCTTTTAAAATGTTCAAAATCTTCAATAATGAAGTAGAATATCAACTCTACATAACTATCTATGTTCTTCATTCTGATAAAGGAGAAACTAAACCCTATTCGGATATGGTTCAATTTATTATGGCTATGAGCTTACCATCTTTATCATTTGGGTTTTCGCATTGCTCTTTAAGGCTCATATTATGAATATGACCCGGACCAAGAAGTGTAGATTAGTTGAATATCCTAGAGACTGTATAGGATACTGTTTCTTCGACTCAATAGAGCAAAAGTATTTATTGCTCGAAAGGCTAAGTTCTTGGAAACCGAGTTCTTTATGGAAGGAATGACGTATAGAACTGTGGAACTTGATAAGGATCAAAATCCACAAGCCGGTACACTTTTGGTTGACACTAGCTACCACAAGAGGGTTGTTGATGATAATCAAGAGGTTGATAAATATACACAAAAACGTTCACAAATCTGGTAGAGTTAGTATTCCATCTAAGTGATATGAATATTCCAAGAATGGATGCTATGTGGGTTAACCCCTGTAGGCTAACCATATACCAAGATGCTATGTCCAATTTGGATTGGACAAATGGCTAGAAGCCATGAACGTAAGGATGCAATCCATGTATAACAACCAAGTTTGGGAATTGGTTGACCCTCCACTTAACTCCAAACCGGTTGGATACAAGTGGGTTTTCAAGATGAAAACAGATAGACATGGAGACTTGAATATTTATAAGTCAAGACTTATAGCATAAGGTTTCCATCAAACTCAATTGGTTGATTATGATGAAACTCTTACGCCCGTGGCAATGCTAAAGTCGATTAGGATACTATATGCCATAACTGCATATTTTGAATATGAGTTTTCGCAAATGGATGTCAAAACCGCTTTTCTTAATGAACATCTCGAAGAGACTGTCCATATAGTTCAGCATGATGGTTTTGTCGATCCATGACATCCTAATAAGGATATAAGTTAAAATGATCAATCTATGGATTGAAACAAGCATCGAGAAGGTTGTGTATATATGAAGGCTAGTGGGAGCATAATTGTATTCTTAGTGTTGTATGTGATGACACACTACTATTTGGAAATAATATTCCAACCTTGGAAGGTGTTAAAACCTAGCTTGGAAGATTTTTTCATATAAGATCTCGTTTAAGCCACCCATATTTTGGAATAAGGATCTAAAAAGGATAGATCGAGGTGGTTGATAGGGTTAAACCAAAGTGCATATATATTGATAAAATCTTGAAAAGGTTCAAGATGAAAAACTCTTAGAAAGGTATGGTACCTATTCAAGGAGGGACAGTGTTGACTACGTCTCAATGTCCAAGCTCATAGAATGAGCAAAATCAAATGAAGGATATCCCATACGCATCTGCTATAGGATCCATCATTTGTGTGATGATATGCACTAGACCGGACGAGTCATGCTTATTAAGTATGACAAAGTAGATACGAATAGAAATAACCATCGGATGGCTCTTAAAAGTATATTGAAATACCTTAGTAGGACTAAGGATATGTTTCTAATATACATCTGTTGAAAAGGAAGTCGTTGTAAAGGGTTACACGGATGCAGGCTTCCAAAACTGATCGAGATGATTTTCGATCACAATCGGGGGTACTTCCATTATGAATGGAGGAGAAGTGTCCTTGAAAGGTTCAAAGCAAGACACGGTAGCATTGTTCACTACAAAATCCGAATACATAGCCGCTTCATTGGCAGCTTGGGAAGCTGCATGGATAAATTGTCCATTGCTTATCTAGGGGTGGTCTCTACCATTCAAGACCCCCTAGAAATCTTTGGTAATTACGTGGGTGGGATTGCTCAAATCAAGGAACCCCGTACTCATCAAAAGACTAAGCACCTTGAGCGGAGATTCAACATCATAAGGGATGGAGTTGAAAAGGGTAAAGATATGTATTCGTAAAGTTCATAAAGATCAAAACATTGTTGATCCACTAACGAAGCTCCTTGTTGAGGGCAAAGTATGAGGGTCATACTTGTGCCTTAGGACTTCGATTTACTGGTGATTAGAATTGATCTGTTTTGGTATCATTACGGGATGGAGGATGTTATTCGTATAACCATTTCGTCTTATAAAGATCAAAACATTGTTGATCTACTAACGAAGCTCCTTGTTGAGGACAAAGTATGAGGGTCATATTGTGCCTTAGGACTTCGATTTACTGTGTGATTAGAATTGATCTGTTTAGCAATATAAAATATGGAACAATTGTAATAGTTAACTCTTTTATATATTTGAGTTATGTTCCCTTTTAGCATGTTTATATCCATGAATATGTTTATAATTCTAAATGTCCGTAGTCGGTCATATTTGTGGGAACAAATATGAATGTAAGACTATTATGAACATGGATTGGTAGATATTCATAAGGTATGAATATAGAGCAATTGGTTGCTACCAAGGTTCATAGATATTTGTGGGATGCAAATATTGGACTGACCCGCGTCTCAAAATTTTACTACATAGAATCTCTTTGATTGATCATAAGTAATTTGAGTAAAGGCGAATATCATTTAGTATCCTGACCTGAGATGCATATTGGGTTTTGATATCACCAAATGTTATACCTTGAGTTAGTTCTTCACTGTTCTGAAATAATGGACAGTACATAAGGCTATGTTCAGGTGTGACACAAGGTGATTGTGAGAAACGTATGCAGTCAAGATGGGATTTGTTCCTCTTATTCGTTGAGAGCAAGATGTCTAAGGCCTGATTAAGTTAAATCAACAAGGAATGATCATTCTGTGTCTTTGGATTAACAGGACATCTGTAACAAAAAGGATAGATGATCGATTCACCTAAATCATTTCAAGTTTGGAACTTGAAGGGGATGATGTTATTGAATGGCTTATAGTCATGCGTATTAAGGGTAGTAAACTGTTGTTAGGCGGTATTTACTGCTTGCATCAATCTTCTATGTATCTTGTGCAAGTGGGAGATTGTTGGATTCTTTATGCCCAAGACACATAGAACATTGATGTGGTTAGTACGTTATGATCCAAGTCGGGTCATACCCAATAACAAGCTTAGCAAACACCAACTAATATTTAATTGATGATATGATCATGCAATTAAATAAATACACCAATTTAGAAAATGGGTTTTCTAAATAAGTTGCATATGAGATTGAAGAACTTATATGGATATTTTGTTCATGGATATTATTTGTAATGTTGTTTAATTTGGTTAAATAACATCAAATAATAGGAGTGTGTATAAGTTATATAATTAAAGGGTAATTACATAACTTATTAAAAACTTTTGTTAAAAAGTATAAAAAAGGTTTTGGGGGGAAAACCCTAATAAAACAAGGGGATTCGGCCGCCCCCTTATGGCAGCCCTCTCCCTTCTTTTTGTTTGGTTCTCTCTTGGTTTTTGCCTCTCCTAGAACATACACACTCTCCATTTCAGATCTCTCTCACTCTCTTATATGCAAAAGGGTCACAAGAACATCATATTCTTCCTCTTTCATCACGTTTTCAACAGTATACTAAAGGTAGTATGTATGGCTTGTTTTGGTTGTTATTTGTTGTTGATAGCTAGCTCAAACACATATAAATGATCCTATGTTCTTGGGTTTGTTGATGTTTTGTTATTAGCCTTAATTTTCAGATTACTAATGATAATTTTAAGGATACATTCCGCTGCGTTTTTCATAGTTTAAAAGGTTAAACTACTTTGATATAGTCCAACAAACCCAACAAGAACAAAAGTAAAATGAGAGATAGAACAAGATAGCTAACAACACAAGTATTTGGTTTTCAAGAATGCTGTATATTGCTTCTCAAGTTCTATTACAAATGTGACAAAGAATAGATGGAAAGTTACAAGTACTTGAGATAAATTATACTACATCCAACAGCCGGCCATACTTTGAAGGGCAGCTGGATACATAAGACTAGACAACAAAATCAAATGTAGAGTCAAAAGGCAGATTGCCTTTTGACTAGTGACTATGACATGCCATAGCTCACATCCTAATATATTACAAAAAGGATAAAAGTACATAAAGTAGAAAGCTCAGACTCAAGACCTCAATGTACAGTTACCAAAAGCATGGACCCTTTCACCAACTCATGTATGTTGGTGACTGAACAGAGTTGCAGCGGAAAGATGATTCAGCTTTATGGTAAAGTACATCAGATAAAAGCATGTATCTAAACGTCTTCGGAAGAAATCTGTCTTCACTCTTTGGCTTCAGAAGACTTTGTCTTTGAAGCTTCAGAAGACTTCACTTTGGCTTCAGAAGATGTTGGTCTTGGCTTCAGAAGATTTTACACTTAGATATTTCTAGTGCAAGGTGTAAAACTTCCGAAGCATTTCTACTTCTATTCTTTAGTGCATGCATGCAGAGAGACTTTGGATGTTTTGGGTGCATCAGACTTATAGGAATCCTTACAAACTCTCCCTAGGCTGATGCTACCAAAACATTTGAAGATCTTCAGCTTTTGACAGTCCTCATTGTGATGATGACCATGCCCTTCGTCATTAGATGGTCAGGATCACTTAGACTCTCATAGTATCTTCTCATCTCAAAGAGATCATGTAGAGGTAGGTTGAAAAGGTCGTGCCATGTGTAGACATCTTGACCACCTTGATCTCTGAACACATGCCATCTCTCTAGATTAGTTGTAAGGTCTAGGATAAGATGGGTTTCTCAGATGCAAGAGGAGCCACTTGGATTGGAGTTGATTGTTCTGCCTCTTCATGCACTTCCTCAGGTTGATCTGACTCAGCCTGAGGTATAGAGGTGGACGATTTTGACTTCTTCTTCTTCTTTGACTTTGGTTTAGAAGCCATCCTCTACCTCCTTTTTGAGGACTTTAACTGAGAAGACTAGTCTACAGCACCTTGTTGATCAGTCTTGTCTTAATCAGTTGGGTGTTCCTCCCTAAAAAGTTTAGAAGGAGAGGGAGTTTGACCCTGCTATGGATCAGAAGATGAAGCTTGCTGAGGCTCAGCAGGAGGTCCAGGTTGTGTTGTCCCAGGTTGTTCAACCATAACCTCCACTTCGGGGGAGCTTGACTTGGAGGGGAGTGTAAGTCCATTAGCTCTCCACTTTTGATCTTCTGCTTGATTACCCTGATGCGCTCATCCATTGTGGATAGAGACATAGGGCCAAGTCTCCTTTACGAGAATCCATACAGCTTCAAGAAGCTCATCATCCTTTGTCTGTCAGCAGACTTCTTCATACTCTTTTGGATAATGGCTCTTGACTTTGCAGCCTCTTCCCTCATCTTTCTCTTTGTTGCCTTTTGTTCTTTGAGTACTTGAAGTTCAAGCTGTTTGAGATACTCAAACTCAATGTACTCAAAGGACAAGGGAAGAAGTGCAGATGCCTGGTAGAGACCTGTGGCACTCAGGTAGTTGATCATATTTTGCCTATCTGTTTCTTTGTCTACTTGAGGTTTTTGTGTAGCTGCCGCAGTTTCTTGCACAGGGCTTTCTTGAACTGGAGAGAGAGTAGGGACATGCTTGTATAATCTTTTCTGTCTCTTCTCTTCTTTGATTTGGAGAAGTAGTCTTGCATCCTCTGCTTCCTTCATCTCTCTTGACACTTCCATGTCAGCCAGTTCATTGAGTTCTTCTAAGGGGAGAGATATAATCTCATCGATGTCATATTTCCTGGTCTACAGGTAGGTAATCCTGACTGCCCTCAACTCATCATCTTGAGTGTTTGGTCTGGGGGCAGCCCTGATTGCAGCTTGCATGAAACCTGAAGACCCATAGGAACTTTCTCCTCTTAGATTCCTCTTCTTCTCTCTCTCCTCCTCCTCCTCAATATCCTCAGGAGTTAAAATCTTTTTCCCTTTGTCACCCACAGACCTTTGTGACAAAGGGTGGAGAGAGCTTTGGCCTTCATTGCCTGGTGTAGCTTGCAAGATCTGGCTAGAGAGAGGTTGTGATACACCTTCACCATCAGGTGTTTCACTGAGGAAATGAATTTCTAAAGTAGTTATTGGTGTGACAGGGCTCTCAGACTCTATCACTAGGCTTTCAGTCAAGGTTTTCCCTTTAAAGCTAATCTTAGGGTCTATCCTAACATCCAGTTGACCAATGACATTACCTGATTGCCTTTGTCTCCTTCTTAGACTAAACTTTTCAGTAATTCTGTCTTGAATCCTTTGTGCTAGCCTGCCAGCTTGTCTAGATTGACTTGGGTTGACAAGTGACATGTTGATCAGGTCAATACCTTCATAGTAGTCCAAGGTCTGAAAATTGAACACCTCTTGCTGCCCTTGAACTCTTTTAAGAACAAGAGCTCTTCTATCAACATCATACCTCCACCCAACAATGTAGTTTGAAGTTCCTTGAGGTGGGGATGACATAGCCCTTGGAATGCCTTCCTCAAAGAGACTCTGAATGAAAGAGTCTATAGAGTCCACATCAATGTGAACTTGAGGAAGTTGCTGAGTATGCACAATTGCAAGTGAGGATGGTGAGTCCTTAATATCCATACTCCCTAAAGAACTCCCAGGTTCTGTGACTGTAATGACTTCCTCCTCGTTTTTGGTAGCATCACCCTCTTGCATAGGTGAGCTAGGAGTTAGGTCAATCACATTCACATGTTCTTGTGTTCCTGGTTGAGCTCTCCTTAAAGGTCTCCCTGCTAGTTTTTCCCTTAGATAAGATATCTCAAGTTGCTGATCATTGACCCTGTTATGTAGGGTAGTCACCTGAGATTCAAGGTGACTAACCTTAGAGACTAAATAGGTGCATGTTTTTGACAGTTTTTGCACCTTTAGTCTCAAGTTCCCCTCATCTTCATCAGAAGAATCATTGGGGGATGAGATGATTGGACCAAAGTCCTCTCTCTCACCACCAGCTTAAGGTTCTTTGCTGCTGGAATTCCTCTGCCATTGACAGCCTCAGTTGAGGTGTCAATACGTTGAGTTGCCATGGTTGAGGTCTTAATGATGTAATCACTGGCAGAAGTGAGAGCCTCTTCCAGATGGATTTCCTGAACAGGTTCAGGGTGATCCACCTCAGTAATGGGTGACTGATGTGGGCTAGACATAGTGGACTCAAAAGAACTCATCTCTCTTTGAGTAGGGGAAGAGTAGAGAGACTCATGATACTCACTGAACCCTAAGTCTTCATCAGTATAGAATTCAAGGTTAGGAATTGGTTGATTTAAGTCTAAAGGCTGGAGATGGTAACTGTCCCCTGAAGGTTGTTCACTTGAGTGTTGAGACTCAGAGTGAAGGCTTAAGACAGTTGGGCTTGTGAGCTCATCAAGCTGAGCATGAGGAACCTCAGCACTGATTCTTGAAGAGATGGGAGTGGGTTGCTCTTTATGGGAAGTGGGAGCTCTAGTATCCACTTCCTCCGATATGGGTGAGTGTATGGGGGCCTGCACAAGCTCAATAGCTTGAGGAAGGGTTTGTTTGGATTTTCTTTGGTAGGTGAGGGTGATTTGTGGTCTTTTTGGTGGTTGGGAGGTCGGAGGTGTGGGTTCAACACCAGATTGTGTTGCTAGGTTGTCACCTTGAGCAATGAGCTCTAACATTTTTGGGACAAGGGCTGTTTCTACCCTTGAGAAACCTACAGTCGGCCTCTCCATGATTTTAAAGATGTCGGGCTTCATCTGTCCCAATTTAAGAATATTACATGTTTCCCTCAACTATTGAGCCCAGTTCACAGTTGAGAATATATTGAAGATATCTAGGAAACATGTAATACTCTAAGGAGTCCAAGTTAGCAAGCAAATTTGTGTAAACAAATTAAGAGTGCCTGAACTTGACCCCTTAAACCATTCCATGCACTATGAAGGAGAGATCCTCAGGAATCTGGTCCCACCCTCCATGTTTGTTTGACAAGCTGTGGATAACCACATGAAGCAGGTATTTCCACTGGGATGAAACCTTCCCTTTCCTGAAGGTCCTTAGAGAGAAATCTCCCTCATAGCCCATCTGCACAAAAGAATGATTAACAGCTTCCTTTGGGAAGGACAACTCACCTTCTTCATCATCCAGCTGTAAATGAGTGTTGATGATGGCTGGAGTGATGAAGATTGTCCTCCCCTGTACTGTGGCAGACAGTGCCTTCTCCCCATCCATAATGACCTCTTGGCAGGTCTTCCAAAATTAAAGCAGATGATCCTCATAGAGAGTAGGATCAATGGTTAGGGAGGTGAAATAGTTGGATAGAGCCAGAAAATGACAAACCTTTGAAAAACTATCATCTTTCTCAGAGTTTAACAAAGCAACCTGGTTGTGTTGCCTGTGAAGTTGGATGGACAAGTCAGGGTTGTTTCTGCGGTTTAGGTTGGCCATTTTAAGAAGCTTAAAGGTGAAGGAAGGTGAAGAATAGAGGCGGTTTGAGAGAATTTAGGCTTAAGGAATAGTGTAATTGAAGAAGATAGTGAAAGAGGGGGGAACCGTTGGGTATTTATGTGAAAAGGATTTGAGACAAAGTTAATGAAAGAGGATAAACTTTAAAATCCGGATGTCGGTCCCACCTCTGAAAAAGTGGTTTACTTTTGCCCAAAAGTAGTTTTCTTGGAAGTCGAGAAATCTTCCGAATTCGGAAGTTTTGAAGAAAAAGCTTCCAAAGGCAAATTGGCTTCGGAAGAAATTTTAAAGGTTTTTGAGAATTTTGCTTCGGAAGAGGTTTAATACTCAGAGTTTTTTTATTCTAAAAAGAATGAAAACATCCGGAGGTAAATTGCTTTCGGAAGAAAATTTTTTTTTAAAACATAAAAGTACTTAAGTTGATTTTAAGCTTTGGAAGATGTTTCAGAGATTTCTTTCGAAGGTAAAATTACTGAAGTAGTTATTTGTTTACTAAGACATAAGTTTCTTCTGAAGGTAATTTTAAATCTTCCGAAAAGAAAAGAGAGCAAAATTTTAAAAATCTAAGAAATGTCTTTTGAAAAGATTTTTCTTCCAAAGAGAACAAGGGCTTATGAAGGTGATTAAATAGACAACTTAGGACACAAAGGTTTTTAAAATAATATGATTAAGTTTTAAGAAAAGCTATTCAAAGTTAACCATCCTAATAGCTAATACAAGATATTTAAATCTTTGTTCATCAAAGGCTTTGGTGAACAGATCAGCATATTGTTCATTTGTGTTAACTTTGACTAGTTTGATTAATCCCTTTTCAAAGTTATCTCTAATCAAATGATACCTGATATTGATATGCTTTGTCCTTGAGTGCTACACAAACTTCTGTGATTGAGATAGCACTGTTTTTGTCTATGTGGATGGAAGTCTCCTTGAAGTTGAATCCATAGTCCAGCATCTGATTTTGAATCCAAAGCACTTGAGCACAGTAGCTTTCAGCAGCAATGTATTCAGCCTCAGCAGTTGATGCAGACACAAAGGATTGTTTCTTACATTGCCAAGAGACTATCCTTCCACCAAGAAACTGACATCCCCCTGATGTAGACTTCGCAGTCATGTTGCAACCACCATAGTCACTATCTGTATAAGCATACAGACTAAAGTCAGAATTCTTTGGATACCAAAGGCCAAGTGATGGGGCACCTTTGAGATATCTTAAAATTCTTTTGACAGTGGGGTTGGCTTTATATCTTGCACAAATGCATGTAGCAAACATGATATCAGGCCTGCTAGCTGTGAGGTACATAAGAGACTTAATCATTGCCCTGTAGAGATGCTCATCAACACACTCCCCCTAAAGATTAGGTCCAATGGAGTGGTTCCTGGCTATGAGTGTCTTAGCAACCTTACAATCAGTCATGTTGAACCTTTTAAGTATATATTATTCATACTTTGACTGACTTATGAAGATGCCATTGTCAACTTGCTTCTCTTGAATTCCTAGAGAGAAATTGAGTTCCCCCATGGCACTCATTTCAAACCTGTCCTTCATCAGCTTCTCAAAGTCTTTGCAGAGCTTTGGATAAGTTGACCCAAAGATAATGTCATCTACATATGCAGTACTGGTGAAGGGTATGCAATTACAACATAACAACACAATGAGGAGAGTTCCTTAGAACACTTAACAGATCAAATATGGAACTGGTTACTTAAGTGAAAGATGCTAAACACACAAGTAAAATGAGACAAAACAAGATAGCTAACAACACAAGTATTTTGGTTTTCAAGAATGCTGTATATTGCTTCGCAAGTTCTTTTATAAATGTTACAAAGCATACAATCAAAGTTACAAGTACTTGAGATACATATACTACATCCTACAGCCGACTATACTTTGAAGACCAGCTGGATACATAAGACTAGAAAACTATAAAATCAAATGTAGAGTCAAAAGGCAGATTACTAGTGACTATGAAATGCCATAGCTCACATCCTAATATATTACAAAAAGGATTAAAGTACATAAAGTAGAAAGCACTAACTCAAGACCTCAATGTACAGTTACCAAAAGCATGGACCTTTTCACCAACTCATGTAAGTTGGTGACTAAACAGAGTTGCAGCGGAAAGGTGGTCCAGCTTTATGGTAAAGTACATGAGATAAAAGCATGTATCTAAAAGTCTTCGGAAGAAATCTGTCTTCACTCTTTGGCTTAGGAAGACTTTGTCTTTGAAGCTTCGGAAGACTTCACTTTTGGCTTCAGAAGATGTTGGTCTTGGCTTCGGAAGATTTTACACTTAGAATATTTGTAACGCATGGTGTAAAACTTCCAAAGCATTTCTACTTCTGTTCTTCAGTGGATGCATGCATAGAGACTTTGGCTGTTTTGGATGCATCAGACTTATAGGAATCCTTACAACATATACTTGAACTAGCATTATGTCATTTCCTGTTTCTTTGATGAAGAGAGTTCCATCAATAGTACCCCTTTTGTAGCCATGCTGACAGAGACACTGAGGTAGAGTCTTATACCACTTCCTTGGTGCTTGGTGTAGTCCATAAAGAGCTTTATCAAGCCTGTACACATAATCAGGATGATCAGGATCTGCAAACCCAGATGGTTGTCTGACATACACCTCTTCATCAATCACCCCATAGAGAAAAGCACACTTGACTTCAAGTTGGTAGACCTTGAAGTTCTTATATGCAGAAAAAGCTAAGAATATCCTAACAGCTTCAAGTCTTGCTACAAGTGCAAAAACATCTGTGTAGTCAATTCCTTCTTCTTGAGTATACCCTTGAACAACTAGTCTTGCCTTGTTCTTGATGACAAGTCCTCTATCATCCTTCTTATTCTTGAACATCCATTTGGTTCCTATGGTAGTCTTCCCTTGAGGAAGAGGACATAGGTTCCAAACCTTTTGCCTTTTGAATTGAAGTAGCTCCTATTGCATAGCTTCAACCCAACTTCCATCCTTTAGAGCCTCATCAATCTTCTTTGGCTCTATCTGGGACAAGAAACAAGAGTGAAGACAAACATTTGCATCATGGGTTTGTCTTCTTGTTCTCACCCCTGAATCAACATCTCCAATGATGTTTGTGGTAGGATGAGACTTGTGGATCCTTAGCTGAGGGATCACAGCAAGTTGCTTAGACAGATCTAAATTTGAGAAATTCTGATCTGGCAAGGAGGATTCACCCTCCACATCAACACACTTATTAAGATTGACTTGATCTAATGAGTGTGTGGTATCATTGATGTTGTCTTCAATGGAGTGGTTATCAGCATCAAGAAATTCCTGATCACTTTCATCACCAGCATTTTCTCCAACATTTGAAGCTCTTTCATCTGAGTTTTGTGCCTCTAGGCTGGAATTTGAAAGCACCCCAGAAGTATCAGAAGGATTTGTCACTAATGTGCTGGTAGAAGCTTCATTTGCAAGATCGGTTACCACTGGAGCTGAAAATGTGTAGCTTGAAGGTCTTCTTAACTCAAATCTTGGGTCAGGATCATCTATAGGTAGTATATCTATGGACCCTGAAACATGCTCACAAGATTTGTTAAAACAGTTGGTAACTAAATTAAGATCAAATAGCCAATCTGGACCAGAATCTTTCACACTGGGAATGTGCTCATTGAAAGTCACATTGGCTGACTCCTCAACTATTCTAGTTCACAGATTGTATACTCTATATGCTTTAGATCGAGAAGAGTATCCAATAAAATGTCCATCATCTGATTTCTCTGAAAATGGCAATTTGATCTTTGGTATTCAAGATGGTGCAAGGACATCCAAATGACCTGAGAAAACCAATGAAAGGTTTTCTTTTTGCCAAAGTTCATAAGGAGTCTTACCATGTGTGTTAACTACTAAAACTCTGTTTTGCACATAACAAGCAGTGTTCACTGCCTCTACCCAGAAGGTGATGGGCAGTTTAGAGTCAGACAACATAGTTCTTGCAGCTTCAATTAGTGTCATGTTTCTCCTCTCAGCAACACCATTTTGCTGAGGAGTCATGGGAGCACTATATTGTCTTGTAATACCTTTTTCATCACAAAATGTATCAAGGATTTGATTCTTGAATTTAGTTCCTTGATCACATCTTATGGTTTTGACCTTGTGATCACATTGATTCTCAATCTTTAAGATGAAATTCTTTAGAATCTCAGGGGTCTCATCCTTAGTTCTAAGAAAGAAGACCCAAGTGAATCTTGTAAAGTCATCTATGATCACCAAACAATAAGAGGTCCTTCCTAGACTCATTACACTGGTGGGGCCAAAGAGATCCATATGTAATAAGTGTAGGGGATTAGTGATGGAGTTTCTTTCCTTTGGTTTATGAGATACCTTGTGTTGCTTCACCTTCAGGCATGCAACACAGTGGTCATCACTTGTAAACTCTTTCTTTGGTATTCCAGTTACCAAATCATTCTTAATTAATTTATTCATATTTTTAAAGTTTACATGGCACATTCTTTTGTTCCAGAGAAAAGACTCATCACTATTTTCTTTAGAAAGAAAGCATAAAACTTCTCTTGAGAGAGATGTTTCTTGCAAATCCAACTTGTACATGTTCCCTTTCCTGGGGGCTCTGAGCAGGATGTGCACATGAGGAATGACCACCCCGGGCCTGAGAACAATGCACTCATGCTCAGTAAAGAGCATGTTGTGACTCTGATCACAAAATTGGAATACACTCAGAAGATTGTACCCAAGCTCCTTGATAAATTTTACCTTCTCAATGCTGAGCTTAACATTTGTGACCTTGCCCCTTCCTGTAATGTAACCTCCTGCATCTCCTCCAAAAGCAACTAGTCCTCCATCAATTCTTTCAAACTTTTAGAGTAGTGACCTATTGCCTGTCATGTGCCTGGAACAACCACTGTCAATGATCCATATATTTCTGTTTGTCTTGAGCAGTTCCTCCACAAAAGAGATGGTTAGTTACATTTGGAAACCTAAGCCTCATTGGTCTTGGGCTCATCAAAAGAAGTTGAGGACAATGTAATAGTAATTGATCATATAGTCATGCAAGAAGGATCATTTGCTGAAGTTGATGAAGAACTTTCAGCCACTTGGTCTTTCTTTATCTTCCACACCATATTTGTAAGCTTAGACTTGACAATCAATACTTTAGAAGTTTTGTTGAATTTGGACGTTTTGATGACTGGACCTTCGAAATATCTTGCTTTCACTGGAGCAGCCTTCAGTGCTTGGGAAGTATTACTTTCTTCCGAGACCAAATTTTCTTCCGAAGGCAAGTTTCCACTTGTCTTCTTCTTCATTTTGGAGCTTCCGAAGGAATGAGATTTTCCTTCTGAAGCTTGCTTCTTCTTCTCCTAACTCTTAGAAGTTTTTTTCTTGGTCATGTGAAGAGTACTCTTTAGATTGTAGACACAACCCTTAGCAAGATGAGAAGTACTCCCACACATAACACAGTCCATTTTCATCCTTCTAAGAGTTTTCTTTTGTGAACAAGGCTGAAGTTGATCACTTTCATTCTCCATCTTCATCTTTGCAGATGTTGTGGCAATCCTTGTGGGGATAGAACTACCTTTGGAGCTGGATGGTTCAAGTTGTACAGTAGTGATGCACAACTGATCAACCTTCTTCTTGATGATGGGATGATTTGGACATGAACCAGAACTCTTGTTGATGGAGTTCAAGTTGGTGTCTTCAACCTTCACCACTTCAAATCCTGCAGAAATGAAGACTTGTTTTTGTGCAGAGTTGAAGGTGGCCTTGATCTCTTGAGCCTTTTTGGACTTTCTTTTGGCCTTCCTCATCAAGTTCTTTCCCTTGGACTTGGTCATCCCAACAGCTTTACTCTCCTTAGAGGAATGATGACCCTTCTTAGAATGCTCTTCTTCACTCTTCTCAGAGCCATTCTTCACCATCTCCTCTTCATCCTCTTCAGTCAAAGGTTCTATGAGGGGAAGCTCATCTTCACAAGTTCCACACCTAGGAGATCTTACAGACAAGATTGTGTGTGGAGGAGCTATCTCACTAGATCCCATTCCCTACTTATTTTGATAACAAACTTTTGCGTGCAAGGATCAGGATATTATGTTCTTGAAGGTCTCTTCTTCAAGAACACATTGTTATGCCTTGGCTTTGCTGATCACAAGCTTAGCCTGGCATTCAGTTAACTTAGTAATAAGGTCTTTGATCTGAGTCTTGTAGTTGGTGTGCTTATGTTTAAGAGTCGAAATGGTTTTCTCTAAGTCCTTTATCGTTAGTTTATATCATTTTCAGCTCTCTTAAAATCAGCTTTTGAGATATTTAAGGACTCAAGATCAGATCTCATTTCTAAGTTATAGGACCTGTATCTATTAACTTTAGCAATACATTCAAGAGTACAAAGATGTTCCAATACCTTGGCTTCATTGTGGTCTGCCATGAGTGCTTGGTTTGGAGATATATCATCTACTTGAAAGCTCCAGTCAAAGCCTCCTTCTTCAACAGTAACTGCAGCTTGCTGCTTTGGCTTCTTATTCTGGGGAGCTTTCTTAGTGTAGTTTGGTCTGGCTTGTGTTTGGCCACCACTTGGTCTTGGTGCCTTACACTCCCTTGCAAAGTGTCCCATCTGGTTACAGTTGTAACACTTTACTTTGCTTTTATCTAGCCCAAACTATCCACTGGCTGCATTGCTTGGAAACTTCCTCCCTGTCCTCTTGTAGAACTTCTTGGCTCTGTGAGTGAGAAGAGCCATCTGTTGGACTATCTCCATGTACTCCAGATCATCTGGATGGATACAGTCCAAATCTTCAAGGGTGAAGAGAAAGTTGCATGTGGTTTTATCAGAAGAGACAAAGGCATGAGAAGAACTTGTCTCTTGGAAAGGACTTCCTTGAGTGTAGCTTTCTCTTGGAGTCTCTGGGAAGGTGATGAAAGGGCCTTTTTGTGAGTTGTCAGGGAAACATATAAGATGATGTTGTGGTTCAATGTTTTCCCTTTCAACCACATGGAGGGCTGAACTCAGTTGATTGCTGAGTTACCAGATGAGTTTTGCATATTCATCTCCATCTGGTAGCCACTAAGAATACCATATAACTCTGTGAGAGTAAGAGTCTTAAGGTTCTCAGTCCTCTTGATAACAACACAATAATATGTCCATTGTCTAGGAAGAAAGGACATAAACTTCCTTCCAATGTCCCTGTTCTCAAGAGTTACTCTAACATCCATTAGAGTATCCACAATCTCAACATACCTGAAGTATTGTTGAGTCATAGTTTCACCTACCTTGAAGGTGAAGTTTTCAAACTGCTGCTTCAGGAGATCCTTCTTGTTCTCCTTTGCTTCATTGGACCCCTCATACATGAGCTTCAGTGCTTCCCATAGTTGCTTGGCAGTTTTGCACTTCTTGAAGCCTCTGTAGATGGAGTTTAGAAGAGCAGTTTGAAGGGTTGTCATGGCTTTCTGATCAATCTCTATTCTTTTCCAGTCTTCTTCAGAGTAATCAGCCATAGCCTTTGGGATCATACCACCACCAGTAGCAAAAGTGGTTCTTGGTATGTATGGTCCTTCAACAATAGAGTCCCACATCCTGGAGTCTTGAGACTTGATGAAGCCTTCCATTCTTTGACACCAAGTATCAAAGTCTTTAGAAGTGATCAGTGGAGACTTTGTCATAGTCCCAGTTTCCATATCAGCTTTGGTAATAACTGTCATTTGAGTTGTTAAGTATTTTGTGTGTGTGAGGGATCTTAAGATGGTGAGATCTTATATCAAGAACCTGGAATGCTCTGATACCAAATGCAGGACCGTTGGAGGGTATGCAATTACAACACAAAAACACAATGAGGAGAGTTCCTTAGAACACTTAACAGATCAAATAGGGAACTGGTTACTTAAGTGAAAGATGCTAAGAACACAAGTAAAATGAGAGACAGAACAAGATAGCTAACAACACAAGTATTTAGTTTTCAAGAATGTTGTATATTGCTTCTCAAGTTCTATTACAAATGTAACAAAGCATAGATGGAAAGTTACAAGTACTTGAAATACTTTAAACTACATCCTAAAGCCGCCATACTTTGAAGGTCAACTAGACACATAAGACTAGACAACAAAATCAAATGTAGAGTCAAAAGGCAGATTGCCTTTTGGCTAGTGACTATGACATGCCATAGCTCACATCCTAATATATTACAAAAAGGATAAAAGTACATAAAGTAGAAAACTCAGACTCAAGACCTCAATGTAGAGTTACTAAAAGCATGGACCTTTTCACCAACTCATGTAAGGTGGTGACTGAACAGAGTTGCAGCGAAAAGGTGGTCCAGCTTTATTGTAAAGTACATGAGATAAAAGCATCTATCTAAAAGTCTTCGGAAGAAATCTGTCTTCACTCTTTGGCTTCGGAAGACTTTGTCTTTGAAGCTTCGGAAGACTTCACTTTTGGCTTCGGAAGATGTTGGTCTTGGCTTCGGAAGATTTTACACTTAGAATATTTCTAGTGCAAGGTGTAAAACTTCCGAAGCATTTCTACTTCTGTTCTTTAGTGCATGCATGCAGAGACACTTTAGATGTTTTGGCTGCCTCAGACTTATAGGAATCCTTACAGCTATTTGTGAAAACACTTTCATAATTAGGTAGCTCATTGTGGTGAATATCATATAACATTTACGTTATTATTTTTACATTCTTGCGTTATTATACTTTGACAGATGATTTACGTGAAAAGTGATGTAAGAAACTAAAAATGGATCAACGAAGGTGACTATAGTGAAGTTTTCATTTTTATAATACCCCCACCATCATCACCATCACCTTCACTACCATCACCATCACCATCACCACCACACCTACTCCTCCAAGATGGCATTAAACCCTTTTTTGTTGTCCATGTTGGACAGAAGGGTTTTAAGCTCAGTTAACAATCTGACAAAGAAGTTTGTTAGATTGCACTTGAAGGTCCATGTGGTGATGTCCTTGGTCCTGAACTCTGAATCAGTCTCCTTGAGGATCTCCTTGTAAAGCTCTATATTTTAGACCTTTGCTCTAAAATATAACCCTGAATCACTAGCACGCTTGATGAAGTTGCTATCTCTGATTCAAGTTCTTCAGATCGTTAGGTTTTCAAAGATCATTGATTGAAACTTGATCGGTAGCCATTTTGGTTGTTATCTTTTTTGTAAGTGAAAATGTGTTTTGGTTATGAGGATTCACTAAGTTATATAGGAAGCTCATTAAGTGTATCCGACGTGGGTAGCTAGATGAGTTTATTGTATAAATTTAACGCATATGTCTTTATTATAGTCCTGTGTATTTGAATTCATTAATGGTTTTGATCTTTTGAATTCCATAAAAAATGAAATGACATTCGAAGGGTTGATATTATTGCACTTGTGTAATTTATTTTTCATTGTTGCATAATTTTTGTAAAACTTGCATTTTTTTACATATTTCCTTTGCGTAAATAAGCGTATAACTGTGTGTATAATAATGGTTATATATTTATTTATTTGCGGGTACTCATCACGTACATCATATCAGTTTATATGATTTGAAAGTAATCAAGTAGTGAGAAGTAATATTTTATACAAATGTAGAAACAACGATAAATGCGTTATCTTCCCGAATTGGGATTTTAGTTTAATATTTTTGTGATATTTTCCATGTAATTATTTTGTGTAGTTGATACTTTTCTGTATAAAAAGATTTTTCAATTGTCGCGCGTGATTTAATTAATATTCTTTTGTGTCTTTTTGTATTTCTTATCCTTTTAGCGTCTATATAAGTTTGTATATTATGTGTTATCATTGTTCAATATATCCTTCTCATACACTATTTCTTAAAATTATGGTAGGATCATCTTCATCTTCTTAAATTAGAGATGCTCTCGTCAGAAGGTTGACAAAACAAATTACCGAAGAATCAGTTTGCAGAGATTCATTGATAGAAAGGTTCAACAAATTACATGATTGGCAAAGGAAGAGAAAGGAATTGATTAAGCTTTTATCTTCCAATCCTCAATCCTCCCTCAAGGAATCAAGCCTTATGGTCATGGGTGACATATCTGAAAAAGAAGGTGTCCTTTTAGAAGAATTTGGGATGGTTGTGGCTTTGTTGAGATGTTCAAAGGATGAAATTATTGAAATCCTTAAGAGTTTTTTATTTTAAGGACAGTTTGTTTTGTATTTTGCTTTGTTATCTCGATTATTGTTATCAATATAAATGATTTAAGCTTTGTTGAAATTTCTTGCTTTTGTTAGAAGGCTTTCCCTTTCCAAATTGATATTTGCTAAATGGATTTTGGCCAAGTACTTGCTACTTAATTCTATAATTTAAGGTGTCTGATCTTTCTCTAGAGCCAGCCCAGAATCCAATGGTACATCTCCCATGAAAGTCTTTATATGGCGCATTGCGAAAATTCCAGGCTATTTTGTTTTCCATTGTCCTCCAATCCACTTTATATCTTTCTATTTATGGTTTCTCAAATAGCTTTCTTTATGGATGTTTTATTTTGTTTAGATATTGATAGATTTTCAGCAACTGCTAATGAAATTCAAAATTAGTTATGTAATTCTTTTTGCATGTTTAAGAAGATTGCATACTAGAATTCTAGGAGCCCCTTTGTATCTTTTTCCAAAAGCATGTTTTACTGTAGAGTTTTCAAGTATCAATTGCATTTGCACATATGCATACCCCAAGTTAGAAGCTCTTAAAAATAACCTTGAAGTTTGATGTCCCATATTTTGAGGGTATACAAGCTTGCTGTTATTATTGAGGAATAATAGAGGGGTATCAAAAATAAAGGCAAAATTAAGCAGAATTTAATATATAGTATTGTAATTTACTTACTACAAATCATGTATAAGAGCAAATATGAATTGTGCCACCAAATCCTCAACAGTTGTAGTTTGTTGATTAAGCTCAACTTGTCGTAGTAAGCTGGCCTCATTGCTAGGGTCAAATTGGTCTTCTGGTTTTCTTTTTGCATTTTACCAAGTGCCTACAACGGAGTATGAATATAATCCTCACTTTCTTTCATAGCTTTCTCATTTCTCTATTCATCAGGCTGCATGAATGACATTGTTTACAATGCGACTGCCACCTTAATATCATGAGCATTCTTTTCATTGTCAATAGGCAATTGTTTTTATCAGCATTAGCACTAGCTTCAAGTTCTTCTGTTTTGTTGTTCATTATTTATTAGTATTATATTTTCATGATTTTCCTAAAGTTCTTACGTAATATAAGTTATTACTCGATCAACTAATCTTCAACATAAACTTGTGAATCTTTTAGTTCCCCAACTTCCTCATCCCCTTCTATGTTTCCATCTACATTTGATTCCTTATTACGTGGTTCATTGTTTAAAGCACCTTCATTTTATATCAACCCTTTTGATTTATCTACCATATTTTAAACATAGTTAATTTATGATATAAGTTATACATATAAAATCAAGCATGATTATTGGAATTACCAGCTTCATCACCATTTTCCTTCTCAACTTGATCCAAGACATATCATTAACAGCCTAATCCTCCTTATCAGGATTAGTATCAACTTCTTTTCGAGCCTCTTCATCATCATTCACTTCTCTACTGCTGCTAGACTTATTACTCCATTAACATTCTAGTGTGATTTCTCTTGCTGATGCTCCAATGATATATATTTGTTTGAAATATACTTGTGAACATTAAATAATCTTTCTTCCCATTGCTTACACTTTTCATTTATAACCTCACTTGAAGAGTACTTTATTTGTCTTTCTTAAATCAAATAACTCATTTCTGCAAAGGCTTTGTGCAGGACCGTTAGAGGGTATGCACTTACAACACAACAACACAATGAGAAGAGTTCTATAGAACACTTAACAGATCAAATAGGGAACTGGTAACTATATATGAAAGATGCTAAGAGCACAAGTAAAATGTGAGACAGAACAAGATAGCAAACAACACAAGTGTATGGTTTTCAAGAATTCTGTATATTGCTTCTCAAGTTCTTTTACAAATGTTACAAAGCATAGATTAAAAGTTACAAGTACTTGAGATACTTTATACTACATCCTACAACTGGCCATACTTTGAAGGCCAGCTGGATACATAAGACTAGACAACTACAAAATCAAATGTAGAGTCAAAAGGCAGATTGTCTTTTGACTAGTCATTCTGACATGCCATAGCTCACATCCTAATATATTACAAAAAGGATAAAAGTACATAAACTAGAAAGCTCAGAGTCAAGACCTCAATGTACAGTTACCAAAAGCATGGACCTTTTCACCAACTCATGTAAGTTGGTGACTGAATAGAGTTATAGCGGAAAGGTGGTCCAGCTTTATGTTAAAGTACATAAGATAAAAGCATGTTCATAAAAGTCTTCGGAAGAAATGTGTCTTCACTTTTTGGCTTTGGAAGACTTTCTCTTTAAGCTTCCGAAGACTTCACTTTTGGCTTCCGAAGATGTTGGTCTTGGCTTCGGAAGATTTTACACTTAGAATATTTTCTAGTGGTAGGTGTAAAACTTCCGAAGCATTTCTACTTATGTGCTTCAGTGCATGCATGTAGAGAGAATTTGGATGTTTTGGTTGCATCAGACTTATAGGAATCCTTACAAACACCCCCTACGCTGATGCTACCAAAACGTTTGAAGATCTTCAGCTTTTGACAGTCCTCATTATGATAATGACCATGCCCTTTCTTCATTTGATGGTTAGGATCACTCAGACTCTCATAGTATATTCTTATCTCAAAGAGATCATGCATAGGTAGGTTGAATGTCTTGCCATGTATAGACATATTTACCATCTTGATCTCTGATCACATGCCATCTTTCTGGATTAGTTGTGAAGGTCCAGGATAAGATGGGTCTCTTAGATGCAAGAGGAGCCACTTGAATTGAAGTTGATTGGGCTGCCTCTTCATGCACTTCCTCAGGTTGATCCGATTCACCCTAAGGTATAGAGGTGGATGATTCTGACTTTTTCTTCTTCTTTGACTTTGATTTAGAAGCCATCCTCTTCCTCCTCTTTGAAGACTTTAACTGAGAAGACTGGTCTGCATCACCTTATTGATCAGTCTTGTCTTGCTCAATTGGGTGTTCCTCCCTCACAGGTTCAGAAAGAGAGGGAGTTTGACCCTGTTATGGAGAAGATGAAGCTTACTGAGACTCAGCAGGAGGTCCAGGTTGTGTTGTCTCAGGTTGTTCAACCTTAACCTCCACTTCATGAGGAGCTTGACTTGGAGGGGAGTGTAATTCAATTAGCTCTCCACTTTTGATCTTCTGCTTGATTACCATAATGTGCTCATCCATTGTGGATAGAGACATAGGGCCAAGTCTCCTTCTGAAGAATCCATACAGCTTCAAGAAGCTCATCATCCTTTGTCAGTCAACATACTTCTTCATACTCATTTGGATGATGGCTCTTGACTTTGCAGCCTCTTCCCTCATCTTTCTCTTTGTTGCCTTTTGTTCTTTGAGTACTTGAAGTTCAAGTTGTATGAGATACTCAAACTCAATGTACTCAAAGGACAAGGGAAGAAGTGCAGATGCCTGGTAGAGACCTGTGGCACTCAGGTAGTTGATCATATTTTGCCTATCTGTTTCTTTGTCTACCTGAGGTTCTTGTGTAACTGCCACAGTTTCTTGCACAGGGCTTTCTTGAACTGGGGAAAGATTAGGAACATGCTTGTACAGTCTTTTCTGTCTCTTCTCTTCTTTGATTTGGAGGATCAGCTATGACATCCGTCACCTTAAGGTCCGTCAATTAACGTGATTCTCCGTTAACTATTCTTTGATCGATCATTCCTCATCCTTATTTAACTCTTTATGTGGATATCATGTGTGCCTTATCATCGTTGTGCGTGTGTATTCGTTATAATCATATGTTAACCTTAAAAACTTTCAAAACTTTATCATCATAACCGCCAAATATATCATTTTTATATATATTAAACGTCACCAAATAAAACCATTTCTTAAGTCATAATATCATTAAATGCATTTTTATAACTAATATGATTAACCTAATAAAGTCGTTTTTCAACCGAACCAAATTTGGGAAACTCGGGGGTTAAGTGCAGGGACTAAACTTGTAATTTTGCAAACTTGGGCTGGGTATATAAACCCATTACCAGCCCTAATCTCTCATTTTCATCATCTTCTTCATCTCTTCATCCTCTCTACACACCATTTCTTCATCTTAGCACCAAAACCGACCCGCTTAGGCTCGTTTTCGTCGTCTAGACTTCATCTACAGCCTAGTCTACTCATTTCTAGCAGGTAGACGACCTTGGTTGTCCCTTTTCTTGTTTATTCACGGCTGTCCAAACTAGGGTTTCGGGTGTTCGGGTTCAACCCGAACGCACAAGGTCGTATGGGTGCGTGTGAGATCTTTCTGCTTGTGTTTCATGTTTGTGTATGTTTGTTGAGTGTTTCTGGAAGTCCTTGTAGTGTAAAACTCGCGTTTAGAATAGCCGAGGGGCTGCTCAGCCCGACCACAGTCGCGATTCTGCTGTCCAGGCGACTGGGTCTGTCATGCGATTGAGCCGTGCGACTAGATGAGTCGTGCGACTGAAGCATGCGTCTGAGTCAATCGTGCGACTGAGTTGTGCGACTGGGCATGTCGTGCGACTGATTCGTGCGACTGTGTGTTTGTATGCGATTGAGTCATGCGTGCGAATGAGTGTATGCGATTGAGTCATGCGTATGAATGATTGTGTGCGATTGAGTCAGGTGACCGACTGAGTGTATGCGATTGTGCTTGTTTCGCACGACTGCAGTCCAGCCGCACGAATGAGGGTTCAATCGTACGAAAGTAGCTAATTCGCACGATTGAAGGTTGATTCGTACGTATGGAAGTTGAGTCGTGCGAATGGGTGTTGTGTGGTACGACTGAATGCCAGTCATACGAATGAAGGCTCAGTCGTACGAATGAAGCTGATTCGCACGATTGAGGGTTGATTCGTGCGTATGGAGTTTGAGTCGTGCGTCTGGTCTTGTCGTGCGACTATAATTGTTGTGTTTGATTTCCTTCTTGTGCGTGGTGTGAGTATGACGTGTGATGTTGAGGTAACATTAACACAGTAGCCATTGTGTTATAAACAAATTAAACTAACGTTTTACAACTATCAACCGACTTATAACTATTGACACTTATCTAATACTTTCTCAATAACAATGAAACTTTTACTCAAACATCATCATCGATGGCGACAATGTCTTGTACATGGATCTACATAAGGTCTAGTACGTGTGTCTGTTTGTGTGTGTTACACGCGACCCAGCCGATACAACCCGAACCGACCGAACATTATTACGCGCTTATTTCATATCATTAATGCTTATCAATAACTGTCAATAGGTGTTTGACTGTTCTTTTGCATTCAACATTTGGATACATCGATCATACATACTTACCACTTTACAAGTGAGTTTCGTGGCCCCTTTTTACGCTTATACAATGTTTCAATCATTTACAACTTGGGGAAAAGTATGCTCACCCATTTTCAATGCTGTACAACTTACATACATTTTACATACAAGGAATCAACGTGTTACTGTGTTACAAGTACTTATCTGATACATGCTTGGGTCTGCTGTGTGGTTCTATCTTTGCAACTATTTAATTCCACTGTGGGAACCGACGGTTAGGTATTGGTAGTACTACTGGGTTGACACCCCCACCCTTGTTCGATGGTATACTAGTTGGTACCATCAGTGGCCAGGAACGGGCCCTTGGGTGAATATATGCCGACAATTTCTTTATGTACGTCACTAGGTTTGGTTGCAAAGCTCATGTCATGTGATTTTACTTGAGTATATAACTGTATTCACGGTATTCCATTACGCTTACTTTATACAGCATCACTTACACTTTTATTACTTAAACCTGCGAGCTCACCAACAATTATGTTGACCGTTTTGAGCATATCTTTTCAGGTGATCATGCAAGTCCAGGAATCTAGGTGTGCTGCCTTAGTGGAGACCCTAGGATGCATTTTTGGGACTTAACATATTTTGACAAAGAATCTTTTTGAACAATGTTGATATGTGTAAACAATTACAATCTTTTGAAACTTGTTCCCGGGTTGTGGGAGTTTACATTACAATTTCATCTTTATTTGGTTATGTGAATCAATATCATGTTTATGCTTATGGCTGTGTTGTCGTGAACATTGACTAAACACGACACAAGTCCCCTTGTTGTCGGGTGTCGTCATGACACGCTTGTCATCATTTATCTATATTGCATCTCTATCGCTTACCATGTGTTATGACGATCCCGATCTCGTTACATCCACGTGTTTCCGCTTTTAGCGGGGGTGTGACAGCAGCCTTGCATCCTCTACTTCCTTCATCTCTCTTGACAATTCCATGTCAGCTAGTTTATTGAGTTCCTCTAAGGGGAGAGATATAATCTCATCAATGTCATAGTTCCTGGTCTATAGGTAAGTAATCTTGACTGCCCTCAACTCATCATCTTGAGTGTTTGGTCTGGGGGCAGCCCTGATTGTAGCTTGCATGAAGCCTGAAGACCCATAGGAACTTTCTGTTAGCCCAGGTTGAACAAACTTGAATCAAACCACATGAAGATTATAGATCAAATTAAGATGAATACAATAAAACCCATTTGATCTTCAATTAGATTGCAAAATATATTTTCAAGTAATCCCCCAATCTATTGGTCATGCAACCATTAGCCTAATCCTAATTACTATTAGGCTATATATAGTGAATATAATATTCACTAATTACTTAGGCTAATTAATGGAAATTACATATAAATCATAAAAATGACTAAAACTGGATAAAATATATTTTGTTCACACAAAATATATCTATTATAATAAAACTCCTAGTCATCTAAATCTTCAACATCTCGTCTCAGTTCTTCGTCTCGAACGTGTCGGGTTTGACTTTTGTTGACGTTGACCGTGACTTTGACTTTTGGTGACTTTGACTGTGTTGATAATATAGACTATCTTGTACAGCTCCAACAATACTCCTCCTTAGTCTATCATTATCAATGTCTTCAAAAAAATCAGCACCGAGAAGTCAACAGTAGAAAGATCTTCAAATTGAAGCTTCCTGAATCTGATGAGAAATATTATTCATCTCATAAGCTCCCCCTATTTATGTGCTCCCCCATTTTGAATGCAACCTTTGCGAGGATATTGGAACAGCTTTTCCAAATCTATAATCTTGAGTGCTTCAGAAGATGTAGGAGGAGGATTCCTATCTTGGTATCTTCTGCAAACTTGAGGAACAAGTTCTCTGATCAGGTACACTGCTCAACTGATGATCGGCCATCACTTACAGCAAAAGTCTGAAACACATTCACAAACACAATCTCGACATTTCTAATTAAATCATTTCATTTTAACAAAATAAACTCGTGTTTATCTGTGTGTGAAAACAAGCGAACCCGTGTTTGTTTGTGCGCAAATTCTATGAAATGCATGAAAAATAATAAAATGTAACCAGCATAATATGGAAGACCTAAATAAATATTGAATTGAAAATTTATTATAATTTTTTATTTTTATTATATATATTTATTATAATTTTTTTAATTATATATATAATTTTTATTTGTGTATATATTTTTAATTACCGAAAACTAAATCGATCATGAGATCACATCCTCAAGATATACTTTAGCACAAAGATAAATTTAATCATCGACAAGCAATGAGATCACGCTGATAACTGAATCTAATCACAGTCTTTGAATGAATTTTGAAATTCTCAAACAGATCAATAACGATTGCTTATATGTTTGTCCACTTAAACTCATGCCCTATTTTTTTTAACAAGCAGCAGATGATTCGTTAAGGTTTGATTAAATACTTTAGAATGCTAGGACCCCACAATCATTTGTCAAAAACCCTCACCCAACCTCAGGATTTCTTGAATTTTGTTACGATATTTATAGAGCAAGGCGTGTGCATTAGTGTGCAAGTGATTATCAACATGATATTGCATTCTGTGATGAATTCATCGTTTAGATGATTTGACACTACTTAGACCAAAATGGTGAGAGCTCCAGGTCTATACTCACGTATAACAAAGGAGATGACCATTTAATCATGTGGCGATGAGAGCTTCAGGTCAGTACTATCGTACAGGAAAGGAGATCATCGCTCCAGGTTAGTACTTCTGTACAACAGAGGAGATTAGCACAAACACAAGACACATAAATACACCAATCATGGCTTAAAGATATGGCTTATATGATTTGTATCATGGTGGGTGAAAGATCAATTCTCAATCCAATTTTTGTCGGGACTTAGTTTTCGTGCAGGCTAAAATGATTGTGTAAATCCAGACATCCTTTTGCATATATTTTAATTGAAATCATTATGCTGCTGTCTACTTTATTCTACAGGCTAAGTCTACAAGCATATCATTAAAGAATCTAGTTGTTTTTCTATTATTTGCAATTAAAAATAAAATGTAAATCAGATAACAACATCAGTTACTATCATTCCTCATTTTATAAACGCAAATCATGCAAAAACTAGCATTCTCTCCCCCTAAAATTTTATTTTTGTAAACCTATTTTTTTGTTTTTTTTATTTTTTTAATCTTTTATATTTTTTTTATTTTGTTTTTATAAAACTGTACAAAAATAGAAATTTACCAAAGAAGGTCTTCCAAACTAACCTGATATAAAGATAAGAAATGAATTATCAAGAAATATGCAGTGATTGTGAAGTGAGAACTGCGGTTATGTAGATAAAAATCCAGATTGTGGATAAAATATGATGACCTTAACCTGTTTGTTCCGCCTCAAATTTGAATTAGGAACAATGTCTGTCAGTAAACCGGATTACTAACAGTCCTCCTGAGTTGTTCCTGCACTCATTAAAAAATTAGTTAGAAAGGGGAACCCAGGCCATCGTAGTCCTGGAAGTTCCTTTTTCATCAATATAAGAAACCTGCTTCGGCACACAACTGTTTAAACAATCGTGGATTGCTATATCCTTCTTTTTAATTTGCCAAATTTGTTTTGGTTCAATTAATCTGGATTTGAATAAATTAAATTTGGAAATCATTTTCTGTTTAAGACTGGAAGAAAAATAATTTTGGTTTTGAACCTTTGGTCCTTTTCATCTTTGAATCATGTGAAACCGGCTTCACATGAAAAGGTTTATATGGAGGGTTTTTCATCCAACCATTCAAAGATGTGTGCTTTTTACCTCTTGATCAAGAGAAGCAACCCATGTTGCCTTTACCATCTAGAACATTCTTTGTAGACTTACAGTTGGACAAGCAATACATTTTGCCTTTACCATTCAAAGCAAGTCTTTGAGTATATTTCTTTACCACATAACCTTCTTTTCCACACTCAAAGCAAGCCTTGAAAGGTTTTTGATACTTGACTGACCCGTGTAGTACGTTTGGATTTGGAGATTGCTTTGAGGTTGTAGTAGATTATTGCTTGTTTTGTTGCTTGCTCTGCTGAATAATGAATGAGATCTTCACTGATTGACTGGGTTGTTTTGCAGTTGGAGAAGAGATCGGTATTGGTCTTGAAGCAGATTTTGGAAACTTTTAAGACTTGACAATTTCAGGTGATATCTTGATCTTTTAGGAACCGACACTGTCCTCTGTGTTTGATTCATCATCTGAGCTTGTCCAGTCTCGTATACACAGATCTGCTTCCAAAGGATCTTGATTGACACCTCCTATTGTGTCGGCTTCGGTTAAAGGATTCTAATTGCCTGACGATTCAACAATTGTTCCTTCTTTGACAAACCTGACAGGAACAAACAAAGGAATGTTACCAGTTTTGAATTTGTTGAAGAAGGTTGGAGAAGTAACTGATATTGGTTTTGGAACACCAGAGGTGGAATCGTCATTAATCTTATCAGATCCCTGCCCGAGGAATCCCAAACCTACAGGAGAATCTTGCACATCTCTAACCTCTTTAAGATTAACGCTGCTTAAACCTGCATTTAAACTATTAGTTTCTGCAGCTTCAATCAAATCATTAGATGGACGACGTTAAAGCATAGGAGAGTAACAATGGGTGCTAGGAGGAGGATAGACGTATGGATTTTCACCACAACCCACTCCCGTTTTAATCCTAGCTCTCCTTTGTTTACACAGTAGCTCTTCCTGTTTCATTCCGGATATGGTCCATCTATCAAGCTTTGTTTTAAGCTTGCTTGTTTCAAATTCAGCCAAGGTGACTCTTTCATTTAAAAGATTAATTTCAACATTTCTTTCAAGAAGAGTTCGTTTTAAATGATCATTTTTTTTAAAGCTTCATTTCATTTTATGAAATACTTGGCTTCATTATTTTTAAGTTCCGCGTTTATGGTGGTTAATTCCTTTTGGTCATCTAAAAGTAACCTATTAGCTTTGTACACACCAAATAAATGAATTTTGAAAGCAGAAGAACACATATCCTGAACTGTCTCGTATGGAAGATCCAGGATGACTCTTTCAGCAGTAAGAGCCTTTTCGCAGTTGCAATCTCTGGTATTTCGCTTCCATTCCTCTTCCTTCTCAACATCACAAACTGCATCATTCAACTCAGCTCCACCTTTACCCATTGATGTCTGCATAAGCTCCTATTGTACCTCTTCAATTCCAGGTTTCGGTAAATCATCGGAATTGGTGCCAGAATCTGATCTCTCTTCTGGTTTCTCTTTGGAGTTTGAAGTGATCTTTAGAGTTAGATATGTTGCTTCATAGTACTCACGACGTTTGATATCCAACTCAATTTCTTTCAGTTTGTTGATCATCTCCATCAATTTGTAATCCCGAAAGCCTCTATCTCATTTAATTGACTTGCCGTGTGAGCTCCATTCTGATGGGAGAGAATCAAGCAATCTAAGAACTTGTTCATGATTTCCCAATTGGGCATCAAACTTCTTCAGATTACTTGCCACCAACAGAAAACGATTAACAAAATCGGACATCTTTTCATTCTTTAAAGCTGCAAAATTATCAATCCGACATTGTGAAATTGTGAGATTATCATATTCGAAGGATTTAAACAGTTCTGCAAAAGCCATTTTTATTTTTATATTGTTTATTGCAATTAACACTCCCAAAAATATTTTTCCTAAATTTTGTAAAATAATTCACCCCCCGGAAAAATATACATATTTTAAAATGTCACTCTATGCAATCTTAGTAACTGGGGTCAAGCTGCCAGGTCAGCTTGTTTTTTTTATAAATCTTTTAAAATCGTTGAATATTTCTTCATCGGTTTGAAATCAATTAATCCCAACTAGGGGGAGAAGTCATCTTTGACATTCTAGTTTCGCTGAAGAGATGATAATTTCGCCGAAATTGTAGTTTCGCAGAGCTAGTTTCGCAGTGATAGTTAGTTTCACTGAGCCGATAGTAGTTTGGCTGGCAATTTTGGCAGCAGTTTCACTAACCAAATGCTTGAGACTGCTTAGTTTCGCTGGCAGTTTCGCACGAAACAAGCTTGAACTTTCTTTCAATGATACTTTCGACAGCAATTTCGCTTGTAATATGCACACAAGCACTATTGAACTATCGCTCAAGATCACTACTTTCGCTGGAATGCAGAAAGTACCGATAGTCCAGCGAAACTGAACGAAAGTTCATGGTTTTTCAGCGAAACTGTGGTGTTATGCTGTCCGAGCGAACTTTAACAGTTTCGCAGGGTAAACTTCAGTTTTGCTGTGCCGAAACTATAATTTCGGCCAGTCTGTAAGGATTCCTATAAGTCTGATACAGCCAAAACATCCAAAGTCTCTCTGCAAGCATGCACTAAAGAACTGAAGTAGAAATGCTTCAGAAGTTTTACACCATGCACTAGAAATATTCTAAGTGTAAAATCTTCCGAAGCCAAGACCAATATCTTCCGAAGCCAAAAGTGAAGTCTTCCGAAGCTTCAAAGACAAAGTCTTCCGAAGCCAAAGAGTGAAGACAGATTTCTTCCGAAGACTTTTAGAGAGATGCCTTTATCTAATGTACTTTACCATAAAGCTGGACCACCTTTCCACTGCAAGTCACCAACTTTCATGAGTTGGTGAAAGGTCCATGCTTTTGGTAACTGTACATTGAGGTCTTGAGTCCATGCTTTCTACTTTATGTACTTTTATCCTTTTTTTAATATATTAGGATGTGAGCTATGGCATGTCATAGTCACAAGTCAAAAGGCAGATATGCCTTTTGACTCTACATTTGATTTTGTAGTTGTCTAGTCAATTGTATCCAGTTGGTCTTCAAAGTATGGCCGGCTGTAGGATGTAGTATAAAGTATCTCAAGTACTGGTAACTTTCAATCGATGCTTTGTAACTTGTAATAGAACTTAATAAGCAATATACAACATTCTTGAAAACCAAATACTTGTGTTGTTTGCAATCTTGTTCCGTCTCACAATTACTTGTGTTCTTAGCATCTTTCATTAACTAGTTAACCAGTTCCCTATTTGATCTGTTAAGTGTTCTAAGCAACTCTCCTCATTGTGTTGTTGTGTTGTAAGTGCATACCCTTCACCGGTCCTGCATTTGGTATCAGAGCATTTCAGGCTCTTCATATAAGATCTCACCATCTTAAGATCCCTCACACACACAAAATACTTAACAGCTCAAATGGTAGCTATAACCAAAGCTGATATGGAAACTGGAACTATGACAAAGTCTCCATTGATCAAACCTGAAGACTTTGATACTTGGTGTCAAAGAATGGAAGGCTTCATCAAGTCTCAAGACTCCAGGATGTGGGACTCTGTTGTTGAAGGACCTTACATACCAAGCACCACTTCTGCTACTGGTAAGGCTGTGGCTGATTACTCTGAAGCAGATAGAAAGAGAATAGAGATTGATCAAAAAGCCATGATAGCCAAATTGCTCTTCCAAACTCCATCTACAGAGGCTTCAAGAAGTGCAAAACTGCCAAGCAACTATGGGAGGCACTGAAGCTAATGTATGAGGGGTCTACTGAAGCAAAGGAGAACAAGAAGGATCTCCTGAAGCAGCAGTTTGAAAACTTCACCTTCAAGGCAGGTGAAACCATGACTCAACAATACTTCAGGTATGTTGAGATTATGGATACTCTAATGGATGTTGGAGTAACTCTTGAGAACAGGGACATTGTAAGGAAGTTTATGACCTCTCTTCTTAGATAATGGACACATTATTGTGTTGTTATCAAGAGGACTGAGAACCTTAATACTCTTACTCTCATAGAGTTGTATGGTATTCCTAGTGGCTACCAGATGGAGATGAACATGCAAAACTCATCTGGTAACTCCAACAATCAGCTGAGTTCAGCCCTCCATGTGGTTGAAAGGGAAAGCATTCAACCACAACATCATCTTTTATGCTTCCCTGATAACTCATAAAAGGGCCCTTTCATCACCTCTCCAGAGACTCCAAGGGAAAGCTACACTCAAGGAAGTCATTTCCAAGAGACAAGTTATTCTCATGCCTTTGTCTCTTCTGATGAAACTTCAGGCAACTTTCTCTTCACTCTTGAAGATTTGGACTGTATCCATCTAGATGATCTGGAGTACATGGAGATAGTCCAGCAGATAGCTCTTCTCACTCACAGAGCCAAGATGTTCTACAAGAGGACAGGGAGAAAGTTTCCAAGCAATTCAGCTAGTGAAAAGTTTGGGCTGGACAAAAGCAAAGTAAAGTGTTACAACTGTAACCAGATGGGACACTTTGCAAGAGAGTGTAAGGCACCAAGGACAAATGGTGGCTAAGCACAAACCAGACCAAACTACACTGAGAAAGCCTCCCAGAATGAGAAGCCAAAGCAGCAACTTGCAGTTGCTGTTGAAGAAGGAGGCTTTGACTGGAGCTTTCAAGTAGAAGATGCATCTCCAAACCAAGCACTCATGGCAGACCAAGATGAAGCCAAGGTATTGGAACATCTTTGCACTCCTGAATGCATTGCTAAAGTAAATAGATACAGGTCCTATAATTTAGTAATAAGATCTGACCTTGAGTCCTTAAATATTTTAAAAGCTGATTTTAAAAGAGAAAAAATGATTATAGACTAAAGATAGAGGACTTAGAGAAAACCATTTCAACTCTTAAACATGAGCATACAAACTATAGGACTCAGATCAAAGATCTCATTACTAAATTAACTGAATGCCAGGCTGAGCTTGTGATCAGCAAAGCCAAGGCAGAAAAATGTGTTCTTGAAGAAGAGACCTTCAAGAACATAATATCCTCATCCTTGCATGCAAAAGTTTGTTATCAAAATAAGCAGGGACTAGGATCTTGTGAGATAGCTCCTCCACACACAATCTTTTCTGTAAGATCTCCTAGGTGTGAAACTTGTGAAGATGAGCTTCCCCTCATAGATCCTATGACTGAAGAGGATGAAGAGGAGATGGTGGAGAATGACTCTGAGAAGAGTGAAGAAGAGCATTCTAAGAAGGGTTACCATCCCTCTGAGGAGAGCAAAGCTATTGGGATGACCAAGTCAAGAAGAAAGAACTTGATCAGGAACGCCAAAAGAAAGTCCAAAAAGGCTCAAGAGATCAAGGCTACCTTCAATTCTGCACAGAAACAAGTCTTCATCTCTACAAGATTTGAAGTAGTAAAGGCTGAAGACACAAACTTGAACTCCATCAACAAGAGTTCTAGTTCATGTCCAAATCATCCCATCATCAAGAAGAAGGCTAATCAGTTGTGCATTGCTGCTGTACAACCTGAACCATCCTGCTCCAAAGGTAGTTCTAACCCCACAAGAATTGCCACAGCATCTGCAAAGGTGAAGATGGAGAAGGAAAGTGATCAAGTTCAGCTTTGTTCACAAAGAAGAACTCCTAGAAGGAAGAAAATGGATTGTGTTATGTGTGGGAGTACCTCTCATCTTGCTAAAGAATGTGTTTACAATCCAAGGAGTACTCTCCACATGACCCAGAAACAAACTTCTAAGAGTTTGGAGAAGAAGAAGCAAGCTTCGGAAGGAAAATCTGTTTCCTTCGGAAGCTCCAAAATGAAGAACAAGACAAGTGGAAACTTGCCTTGGGAAGAGAATTTGGTCTCGGAAGAAAGGAATACTTCTGAAGCACTGAAGCCTGCTGCAGTGAAAGCACGATCTTCCGAAGGGCCAGTCATCAAAACTTCCGAAGTCATCAAAACTTCAGAAGTATTGAAGGTTAAGTCCAAGCTTCCAAAGGTGGTATGGAAATCAAAGAAAGACCAAGTGGCTGAAAGTTCTTCATCAACATCATCAAATGATCCCTCTAGCATGACTATAGGATCAATTACTGTTGCATTGTCTTCAACTTCTTTTGATGAGCCCAAGACCAATGAGGCTTGGGTTTCCAAATATAACTAATCATCTCTTTTGTGCAGGGACAGCTCAAGACAAACATAAATGTATGGATCATTGATAGTGGCTATTCCAGGCACATGACAGGCAATAGGTCACTACTCCAAAAGTTTGAAAGAATTGATGGAGGACCAGTTGCTTTTGGAGGAGATGCAGGAGGTTACATTATTGGAAGAGGCAAGGTCACCAATGGTAAGCTCAACATTGAGAAGGTAAACTTTGTCAAGGAGCTTGGGTACAATCTTCTAAGTGTATCCCAATTTTGTGATCAGAGTCATAACATGCTCTTTACTGAGCATGAGTGCATTGTTCTCAGGCCCGGGTTGGTCATTCCTCATGAGCACATCTTGCTCAGAGCCCCAGGAAAGGAACATGTACAAGATGGACTTGCAAAAAACTTCTCCCTCAGGAGAAATTTCCTGCTTTCTATCTAAAGCAAATAATGATGAATCTTTCCTCTGGCATAAAAGAATGTGCCATGTAAACTTTAAAAACATGAATAAATTAATTAAGAATGATTTGGTAACTGGAATACCAAAGAAAGAGTTTACAAGTGATGACTACTGTGTTGCATGCCTAAAAGGGAAGCAACACATGGTATCTCACAAGCCAAAGGAAAGAAACTCCATCATTAATCCCTTACACTTAGTACATATGGATCTCTTTGGCCCCACCAGTGTAATGAGTCTAGGAAGGACATCTTATTGTTTGGTGAGCACCGATGATTTTACAAGATTCTCTTGGGTCTTCTTTCTTAGATCCAAGGATGAGACTCCTGAGATTCTGAAGAATTTCATCTTAAAGATTGAGAATCAATGTGATCACAAGGTCAAAACCATAAGATGTGATCAAGGAACTGAATTCAAGAATCAAATCCTTGATACATTTTGTGATGAAAAAGGTATTACAAGACAATATAGTGCTCCCAGGACTCCTCAGCAAAATGGTGTTGCTGAGAGAGAAACATGACACTAATTGAAGCTGCAAGAACTATGTTGTCTGACTCTAAACTGCCCATCACCTTCTGGGCAGAAGCAGTGAACACTGCTTACTATGTGAAAAACAGAGTTTTAGTGGTTAAGACACATGGTAAGACTCCTTATGAACTTTGGCACAAGAGAAAACCCTTCATTGGTTTTCTCAGGTCATTTGGATGTCCTTGCACCATCTTGAATACCAAAAATCAAATTGCCAAGTTTGATAAGAAATCAGATGATGGACACTTTATTGGATACTCTTCTCAAGCTAAGGCTTATAGAGTATACAATCTCAGAACTAGAGTAGTTAAGGAGTCAGCCAATGTGACTTTCAATGAGCACACTCCCAGTGTGAAAGTGTAAGGATTCCTTTAAGTTTGATGCAAACCAAAACATCCAATGTCTCTCTGCAACAAATGCACTAAGTACTGAAGTAAGAAATGCTTCGGAAGTTTTACACCATACACTAGAAAATACTCTAAGTGTAAAATCTTCCGAAGCCAAGACCAATATCTTCCAAAGCCAAACATGAAGTCTTCCGAAGCCTCAGAGACAAAGTCTTTCGAAGCTTCACTCTATGAAGACAGATTTCTTCCGAAGACTTTTAGTAACATGCTTTATCTGATGTACTGTTCCATAAAGCTGGACACCTTTCCGCTGCATCTCTGTAAAGTCACCAACTTACATGAGTTGGTGAAAAGGTCCATGCTTTTGGTAACTGTACATTGAGGTCTTGAGTCTGTAACTTTTTACTTTATGTACTTTATCCTTTTTGTAATAGATAAGGATGTGAGCTATGGCATGTCATAGTCACAAGGTCAAAAGGCAGATATGCCTTTTGATCCTACAATTGATTTTGTTTGTGTCTAGTCAATTGTATCCAGCTGGCTTTCAAAGTATAGCCGGCTTTAGGTTGTAGTATAAGTATTCCAAGTTCTTGTATCTTTCTTTATGCTTTGTAACACTTGTAAAAGAACTTGAGAAAGCAATATACTACCTCCTTGAAACCCAACTCTCTTATTCTGTCTCTTTTACTTTACTTGTGTTCTTTGTATCAATATATTGGTTAATCCAGTTCACTGTTTGATCAAGTTTAGTTATTCTCCTCTTTGTGTTGTTGTGTTGTAATTGTTCAAGCCCTTAACCGGTCCTGCAATTGGTATCAGAGCTTTTCAGGCTCTTGATATAAGATCTCACCATCGTAAGATCCCTCACACACACAAAAACTAAACTCTCCAAATGGCATCCATCTCAAAGACTGATATGGAGACTGGAACCATGAACAAATCCCCACTGATCACTCTTGATGACTTTGACACCTGGTGTATGAGAATGGAAGGTTTCATCAGGTCTCTAGACTCAAGAATGTGGGAATCTGTTGAGAATGGACCTTTCATACCCAGCACTCCTTCTGCTACTGGTGATGGTATGATACCAAAAGATGTGGCCAACTACTCTGATGAAGATAGGAAGAGAGTAGAGATTGATAGGAAGGCCATGACTGCTCTTCAAACTGCTCTTCCAAACTCTATGTACAGAGGTTTTAAGAAGTGCAAAACAGCTAAACAGCTGTGGGATGCATTGAAGCTGATGTATGAAGGCTCCTCTGAAGCCAAGGAGAACAAGAAGGATCTCCTGAAGCAGCAGTTTGAAAACTTCACCTTCAAAACAGGTGAAACCATGACTCAACAATACTTCAGGTATGTTGAGATAGTGGATACCCTAGTGGATGGAGGAGTTCCTCTTGAGAACAGGGACATTGTAAGGAAGTTCATGTCCTCACTTCCTAGGCAATGGACACACTACTGTGTGGTGATCAAGAGGACTGAGAATCTCAAAACTCTTACTCTGACAAAGTTATATGGGATTCTCAGTGGCTACCAGATGGAGATGAACATGCAAGGTTCATCTGGCAACTCCAACAATCAAATGGGTTCAGCCCTGCATGTGGTTGAAAGGGATAGCATAGAACCCCAACATCATCTCATATGCTACCCTGACAACTCACCAAAGGGTCCTTTCATCACCTTCCCAGAGACACCCAGGGAGAACTACACTCAAGGAAGCCCATTCCAAGAGACAAGCTCTTCTCAAGCCTTTGTGTCTTCTGATGAAAGCTGTGGGAACTCTCTCTTCACTCTTGAAGACCTAGACTGTATCCATCCAGATGACCTGGAGTACATGGAAATAGTTCAGCAGATGGCTCTCCTCACTCATAGAGCCAAGAAGTTCTACAAGAGAACAGGAAGGAGGTTTCCAAGCAATGCAACCAGTGGAAAGTTTGGGCTAGATAAAAGCAAAGTCAAGTGTTACAACTGTAACTTGATGGGCCACTTTTCTAGGGAGTGTAAGGCACCTAAAACAAATGGTAGCCAAACACAAACCAGACCAAACTACACTGACAAAGCCCCTCAGAATGAGAAGCCAAAGCAACATGCTGCTGTTTCTGTTGAAGAAGGAGGCTTTGACTGGAGCTTTCAGGTGGTGCTTCTCTCAAAACCAAGCACTAATGGCAGACCATGATGAAGCCAAGGTATTGGAACATCTCTGTACTCCTGAATGCATTGCTAAAGTAAACAGATACAGGTCCTATAACTTAGAAATGAGATCTGATCTTGAGTCATTAAACATATTAAAATCTGATTTTAGAAAGTCTGAAAATGATTACAAGTTAAAGATAGAGGACTTGGAGAAAACCATTTCAGTACTAAAACATGAACATACAGATTTTAGGACTCAAATCCAGGATCTCATAACTAAGTTGACTGAGTGCCAGGCTGAGCTTGTGATCAGCAAAGCCAAGGCTGAAAAGAGTGTTCTTGAAGAAGAGACCTTCAAGAACATGATATCCTCATCCTTGCACAACAAAGTGTGCTATCAAAATAGACAGGGATTGGGATCAAATGAGATAGCTCCTCCATACACAATCTTGTCTGTAAGATCTCCTAGGTGTGGAACTTGTGAAGATGAGCTTCCTCTCATAGATCCTATAAGTGAAGAGAATAAAGAAGAGATAGTGAAGAATTCCTCTGAGAAGAGTGAAGAAGAGGATTCTACTAAGGGCCACTATCCTTCTGAGGAGAAGAAATCTACTGTGATGACCAAGTGAAAGAGAAAGAACTTGATCATGAAGAGCAAAAGAAAAGCAAAGAAGGCTCAAGAGATCAAGGCTACTTTTGATTCTAAGCAGAAACAAGTTTTTATCTCTGCAGGGTTTAAAGTAGTAAAGACTGAAGACATCAACCAAGACTCCTCAGCTAAGAGTTCTGGTTCTTGTTCAAATCATCTCAGTACAAAGAAGAAGACTGAGCTGCTGTGTACCACTGCTGCACAGCCTGGACCATCAAACTCCAAGAACAGTTCACAGCCCAAAAGAACTGTCTCAGCATCTACAAAGATGAAGGTGGAGAAGGGATGTGACCAAAGCCAGTCTTGCTCTCATAGGGAGACTCTTTTGAAGAAGAAAATGTTATGTGTCATGTGTGAAAGTACCTCTCACATTGCTAAGGATTGCCCATACAATCCTAAAAGTACTATCCACATGACCAATGCAAAGACTTCAAAGAGTTTCAAGAAGATTCAAGCTTCGGAAGGAAAGTCTGTTTCCTTCGGAAGCTCCAAATCAAAGAAGAAGGTAAATGGAAAATTACCATCGGAAGAAAAATTGGTCTCGAAAGAAAGGAGTTCTTCCGAAGCACTGAAGTCTGCTACAGTGACTGTAGAATCTTCCGAAGGTTCAGTCATCAAAACTTTTGAAGTCCCAAAAGCTTCTAAGGTTTTGAAGGTCAAGTCCAAGACTCCAAAGGTGGTGTGGAAGTCTAAGAAAGACCAAATGAGTGGAGTTTCTCCATCAACAACAGCTGAAGATCCCCCTAGTACAACCATAGGATCTATTACTGTTGCATTACCTTCTATTATAGTGAGCCCAAGACAAGTAAGGCTTGGGTTTCCAAATGTAACTAATCATTTTCTTTGTGCAGGAACAACTCAAGACAAGCAGGAATGTCTGGATAATTGATAGTGGCTGTTCCAGGCACATGACAGGCAATAGGTCTTTACTCCATAACTTTGAGAGAATTGATGGAGGACCAGTTGCTTTTGGAGGAGATGAAGGTAACCAACTTGAAAAGGTAAATGGTAAGCTCAGCATTGAAAAGGTAAACTTTGTTAAGGAGCTTGGGTACAATCTCCTGAGTGTATCCCAATTTTGTGATCAGAGTCATAACATGCTCTTTACTGAGCATGAGTGCATTGTTCTCAAGCCTGGAGTGGTCATTCCTCATGAGCATATCCTGCTCAGAGCCCCCAGGAAAGGGAACATGTACAAGATGGATTTGCAAGAAACATCTCCCTCTGGAGAAGTTTCATGCTTTCTATCTAAAGCAAATAGTGATGAGTCTTTCCTATGGCATAAAAGAATGTGCCATGTAAACTTTAAGAACATGAACAAGCTAATTAAACATGATTTGGTAACTGGAATGCCAAAGAAAGAGTTTACAAGTGATGATCATTGTGTTGCATGCCTGAAAGGGAAGCAACATAAGGTATCTCACAAGCCTAAGGAAAGGAACTCCATCACTACTCCCCTACACTTGTTACATATGGATCTCTTTGGCCTCACCAGTGTAATGAGTTTAGGAAGGACCTCTTATTGTTTAGTGATCACAGATGATTTTACAAGATTCACTTGGGTTTTCTTTCTTAGAACTAAGGATGAAACCCCTGAGATTCTGAAGAACTTCATCTTAAAAATTGAGAATCAAAGTGATCACAAGGTCAAAACCATAAGATGTGATCAAGGAACTGAATTCAAGAATCAAATCCTTGATACATTTTGTGATGAAAAAGGTATTACAAGACAATATAGTGCTCCCAGGACTCCTCAGCAAAATGGAGTTGCTGAGAGGAGAAACAAGACACTAATTGAAGCTGCAAGAACTATGTTGTCTGACTCTAAACTGCCCATCACCTTCTGGGCAGAGGCATTACATATTGCTTGCTATGTGCAAAACAGAGTTTTGGTAGTTAAGACACATGGTAAGACTCCTTATGAACTTTGGCACAAGAGAAAACCTTTCATTGGTTTTCTCAGGTCATTTGGATATCCCTGCACCATCTTGAATACCAAGGATCAAATTGCCAAGTTTGCTGAGAAATCAGATGATGGACACTTTATTGGATACTCTTCCAAAGCTAAGGCTTATAGGGTATACAATCTCAGAAGTAGAATTGTTGAGGAGTCAGCCAATGTGACTTTCAATGAACACACACCCTGTGTGGCTGGTTCTGGTCCTGATTGGCTATTTGATCTTGATTTAGTTACCAACTGTTTTAACAAATCTTGTGAGAATGTTTCAGGATCTGCAGAAAATCTAAATAAAGGTGATCCTGATCCAAGATTTGAGCTAGGAAGACCCTCAACTCATACATCTTCAGCTCCAGTTGGAACTACTTCAGCAAATGAGGTTTCTATCAGCACTACAATGACAAGTTCAGCTGATACATCTAGGGTGCCTTCAAATTCCAGCTCAGAGGCTCCACAACCAGATAAAGATACCTCAATTGTAGAAGACAACAATGGTGATGGTGAAAGTGATCAGGAATTCCTTGATGCTAATAACCACACCATAGATGACAACATCAATGATGTCACACACTCATTGGATCAAGTTAATCTTGATAAGTGTGGTAATGTGGAGGGTGAATCATCTATGCCAGATCTAAATTTTTCAAATTTGGATCTTTCTCGGCAAGTTGCTGTGATCCCTCAGCTAAGGATCCACAAGTCTCACCCCACCACAAACATCATTGGAGATGTTGTCACAGGGATAAGAACAAGAGGACAAACCCATGAAGCAAATGTTTGTCTTCACTCTTGTTTCTTATCTCAGATAGAGCCAAAGAAAGTTGATGAAGCTCTAAAGGATGGAAGTTGGGTTGAAGCTATGCAACAAAAGCTACTTCAATTCAAAAGGCAGAAAGTTTGGAACCTTTGTCCTCTTCCTCATGGGAAGACTACCATTGGAACCAAATGGGTTTTTAGGAATAAGAAGGATGATAGAGGAATTATCATCAAGAACAAGGCAAGACTAGTTGTTCAAGGATACACATAAGAAGAAGGGATTAACTACACTAATGTCTTTGCTCCTATAGCAAGATTAGAAGCTGTTAGGATATTCCTGGCATTTGCTGCATCCAAGAACTTCAAGGTCTTTCAACTTGATGTAAAGTGTGCTTTCTTATATGGAGTGATTGATGAAGAGGTTTATGTCAAACAACCACCTGGTTTTGTAGACCCTGATCATCCTGATTATGTCTGCAAGCTTGACAAAGCTCTTTATGGGCTGCATCAGGCACCCAGGAAATGGTATGAGACATTGTCTGAGTATCTTTGTAAACATGGATACAGGAGAGGTATTATAGATGGAACTCTCTTCATCAAAGGACAGGGAAATGACTTATTGCTAGTTCAAGTATATGTAGATGACATGATCTTTGGTTCAACTAATCCAAAGCTCTGCAAAGACTTTGAGAAGCTGATGAAAGACAGATTTGAAATGAGTGCAATGAAGGGTTTGTTAGAACATAAAACCAAGTTTAACCATTTAAACTTTCAGAAAACGCAGCGGATATATAGCTTTAAAACCGATTTTAAAGGCTGAAAAATATGTTCTTTAAGTGACCATACAAGTGTAAAACAAACCCATAATCAAAGGGATCTTTAATATGTGAATGAACAAGCTATGAACATCTATTAAACTACATAAAATCACAGCTACATAGAGCTGTGATTAACTACCTTTTTCAGCAACTTAAGAACGACTTTTAGGTGGATGTTTGATGCTCAAAATCGCCCAAGGCTCCAAGGTAAGGACCCCTCAAGCTTGTATACCCAAAGCCCTTTGCAAAACACCTTCTTGTTAGGAAGAAAACTACACCAAAGCACTCCAAAACCTCCCAACTTTCTGCTGGCCGTGAGCTTCTTGAGAGAGAGAGAGAGGTTTAGTTTTTGAGTCTTTTGCATGTATTGCGAGAATCCAACTTGAGTGTAAGACTAGTTAAATGTAATGTGGTGTTCAAGAAACAAGAGAACCAATGGGAACAAGGGGGGGCGGCCGAAAATTCAAAGTTTAAAGGGTTTCCCCCCCTTTAAACTTAAACACACATTATAAATGTTAACTAGTCTTTTTATTAGATATATATACAACTAACCTTTAATTGTATAATCTATACACTTCCAATTATTAATTTGTAATGTTACCTAACTTATTTAAATAACATTACAAATAATATATTGAACAAAATATCCTAATAAATTGTTCCATCTCATATGCAACTTGTTTAGAAAACCCATTTTCTAAATTGGTGTAAATATTTAATTGTATGATCATATCATCAATTGAATATTAATTGGTGTTTGCTAAGCTTGTTATTGGGTATAACCCGACTTGGATCATAACGTACTAACCACATCAATATTCTAAGTGTCTTGGGCACACAGAATCCAACAATCTCCCACTTGCCCAAGATTCATAGAAGATTGATGCAAGCAGTAAATACCGCCTAACAATGGTTTACTACCCTTAATACGCATGACTTATAGCCATTCAATAACATCATCCCTTTCAAGTACCCTACTTGAAATGATTTAGGTGAATCAATCATCTATCCTTTTGTTTCAGATGTCATGTTAAATCCGAGGACACAGAATGATCATTCCTTGTTGATTTAACTTAATCAGGCCTTAGACATCTAACTCTCAACGAATAAGAGGAACAAATTCCATCTTGACTACATACGTTTCTCACAAACACCTCGTGTCATACCTGAACATACCCTTATGTGCTGTCCACTATTTCAGGACAGTGAAGAAAAAGCTCAAGGTATAATACTTGGTGAATATCAAAACCCAATATGTATCTCAGGTCGGAGGATACCAAATGATATTCGCCTTTACTCAAATTTACTTATGATCAATCAATAAGATTCTATGTAGTAAAATTTGAGATGCGGGTTAGTCCAATATTTGTATCCCACAAATATCTATGAACCTTGGTAGCAACCCATTGCTCTATATTCATCCTTATGAATATCAACCAATCCAAGTTCATAATAATCTTACCTCACACTTGTTCCCACAAGTATGAACGACTACGGACATTTAGAGTAAACAATTTACTCATGGATTAAACATGCTAAATTGGAACATTAATTGAAACATTATAACCAAATAATTTTATTCAAATTATAAAGAGTTCCACATATCCAAATACAAAGTTTACAGATCAAATCCAATCACTAGAATATCGAAGTCCCATGGCACAAGTATGACCTTCATGCTTTGCTTTTTCAAGGAGCTTCGTGAGAGGATCCGCAATGTTTTGATCCGTGTGAACTTTGCGAATACATATCTTTCCCTTTTCAACTTCATCTCGTATGTAGTTGAATCTCCGCTCAATGTGCCTAGTCTTTTGATGAGCACGACGGTGTCCTTTTTTTAGCAATCGCACCCTCGTTATCACAAAAGATCTCTAGGGGGTCCTGAATGGAAGGGACAACCCCTAGATCGGCCATGAATTTCTTCAACCATGCAGCTTCTTGAGCTGCCAAGTAGGCGGCGACGTATTGATTCTGTGTGATAGAGCCAACCACATCCTGCTTGGAGCTCTTCCAAGAGAAAGCTCCTCCATTCAGAATGAAAATGTATCCCGCTTGTGACCGTGAATCGTCACGATCGGTTTGGAAACTCGCATCCATTGTAACCTTTACAATGAGTCCTCATCACCAGATCCATAGATTAGGAACATATCCCTTGTCCTCCTTAGGTACTTAAGTATGTTCTTAACAACCATCCAATGACTGTTTCCAGGATTTGCTGGTAACGGCTTGTCATGCTCAAAGCGCATCATGACACGTCCGGTCGAGTGCAATCATTGCATACATGATGGATCCAATAGCAGATGCATATGGGATTGCCTTCATTTATCTTGCTCATCCTTTGAGCTTGGACATTGAGTCGTACTCAATATCGTTCCTCTATGAATAGCTACGGTACCTTTCTTAGAGTTCTTCCATCTTGAACCTTTTCAAGATCTTATCAATGTATGCACTTTGATTCAAACCAATCAACCGCCTTGATCTATCCTATAGATCTTTATTATCCTAAGAATATAGGCGGCTTCTCCCCAGATCCTTGATGGAAAAAACAACTTCCAAGCCAGGTTTTACACACTTCCAAGGTTGGAATGTCATTTCCAAATAGTAGTATGTCATCAACATACAATACTAGGAAAGTTACTTGTGCTCCCACTAGCCTTCTTATACACACAAAGCCTCATCAACGTTTTTGATGAAGCCAAATTTCTTTACTACCTCATCAAAACGGTGATTCCAGCTTCTCGATGCTTGTTTCAATCCATAGATTGATTTCTTTAACTTGCATACTTTATAGGATGTTTTGGATCGACAAACCTTCAGGCTGAACCATATAGACAATCTCCCCTCAAGATATCCATTAGGAAGCGGTTTTGACATCCATTTGCCAAATCTCATAATCATAATGAGCAGCTATGGCAAACAATATCCTTATACTTTAGCATCGCAACAGGTGAGAAGGTTTCATCATAATCAACCCCTTGAGTTTGAGTGAAACCCTTTGCTACAAGTCTAGCTTATAAGTATCCAAGTTTCCATGCATACGGTTTTCCTTCTTGAAAACCCCACTTCCTTACTACTACTCTTCCACTACCTTGGAATTAAGAGTGTGGTACAACAAGTTCCCAAACTTGATGTCATCATGGATTGCATCTCATCAACGTTCATGGCCTCAAGCCATTTGTCACAATCCAAATTGGACACTGCATCATGGTATGTGGTTTGGTTCATCTGAATCTACCACATAGCATCCATCCATGAAAAATCCGTATCTTTCAGGTGGATTACTAGTTTTACCACTTCTGCGAACGTTTTGCGTGTATTGATCAACCATTTGATCATCCTCAACATCCTCATGTTGAGTGCTAGTTTACAACCAAACGTGCATCGGGTTGTGGTCTTGATCCTCCTCAAGATCCACTGTTCTACTGCTATTCCTTCCATAAGGAACTTTGCTTCTAAGAACTCACCCTTTCTGGCAACAAACACCTTTTGTTCCAGTGGATCATAGAAATAATATCCCATAGAATCTCTAGGATATCCAATAAAGATACACTTGGTGGATCGGACTTCCAATTTGTTTGGGGGGGAGTCTTAACATAAGCCTCACAACCCCAGACCCTTAAGTATGATAGGGATGGAACCCTTCCATGCCATATCTCAAAAGGTGTCCTTTCCACCTTTTGGTTGGGGCCATATTTAGAATACGGGCCGCGGAGAGCAAAGCGAAAACCCCAAAATGATAGAGGTAATGTGCTTCTAGCCATCATAGATCGGACCATATCCAATAAGGTTCGATTCCTCCTCTCAGACACACCATTATGTTGTGGTGTTCCAGGTGGAGTGAGTTGTGAGACAATCCCACAACTCCTAAGATGATCTTGAAAAACATCACTTAGGTATTCACCTCCTCTATCGGTACGGAGAACTTTAATTGACTTGTTGAGTTGATTTTTTCAACTTCATTCTTGAAGATTTTGAACATTTCAAAAGCTTCATCTTTGTGCCTAATAAGTACACACCCATAGCGACTATAATCGTCGGTAAAGGTAATGAAGTATCTTTCACCATTCCTAGTCATTGGCTTAAAAGGACCACATACATCCGAATGTATGATTCCTAATAAATCTTTTGCCCTTTCGTTAGTTCCACTAAAGGGTACCTTAGTCATCTTTCCTTGTAAACAAGATTCACACATCAAATGAATCACATTCATTTGTTTTTAAAGACCATTCTTTTGAAGTGTTTGTAAACGTTTCTTGTTTATATGGCCAAGACGACAATGCCAAAGATAGGTATCACTCAAGTCCAACTTGAGTTTCTTGGTGTTAGTTTGGTACAATGAGCTATTTAAAGTATTTTCATGAACAATTCATAAATACCATTAATGGGAATAGCTTTAAAATAGAATATACCATTAAAGAAACATGAATATCATTTTCAAAAATGATAATACATATCCAAATTGTTTTAACAGGGCTACAGAGATAATATTCCTAGTCAAACTAGGAGCATACAAAACATTGTTCAAAATCACTTCCAACCATTTGGAAGTTTCAAGATGTAGTCACCACGGGCTTCAACTTGAACTTTAGCCCCATTGCCCATGTAGAGGCTTACATCCCCTTTCTTGAAGTCACTACTTCTTTTGAACCCCTGCAACAAATTGCAAATGTGAGTTCCACATCCGGTATCTAATACCCATGTGTTAGAGATATCATGTTTAAATCAATATGGATCATGTATATTGTACCTGAGGTCTGCCCGGCATCCCTCTTTGCTTTTCAACTCTTGGAGATGGACGGACAATTCCTTGCCCAATGTCCATCTCCCCACACTTGAAGCATGGGTCGTTAGTAGCAACCTTTTGCTTTTTCTCTTGGGTTTGGGTGGTACCCTACCACCCCTTTTCCCTTTCCCCAAACGGGTCCCTTACCCTTGGCAACCTTTGCCTTGGGTGCGGGATAAGGCCTTTTCTTGTTCCCACCTTCATTGATGGTGAGAACGGGTAAAACCCTTTTACCCATGGCCGCCTCGGCCGTTTTAAGCATTGAGTGAAGCTCACCAATGCTCTTGTCCCAAGCATTCATGTTGTAGTTCAACACAAATGTCTCGAACTTCTTGGTAAGGCCATTAAGGATCAAATCCGTGGCCAATTCCTTCGAGACGGGACAATTAAGCCTCTCGAGGCGGTCAATATGACTTTTCATCTAAGAACATAAGATGAAACAGATTGGTTGTCGTCCATACGACATGCATGGAGTGCTCGAACCGTTTCGAAGCGCTCAACCCTTGCTTGCTGTTGGAACGTTTCCTTCAGCTGGGTTATCATGTCATAAGCTCCGTGATGTTCATACTCCTTTTGGAGATCCGGAGTCATGCTCGCTAGCATGAGACAACACTTGGACGGAGTCCTCAGTGTACTTCAACCAATCGTTGAAGGCCTCCTGATCATCCTCGCTAGGTTGATCGGGGATAGGGTCGTCTAAAACATACGATCTTCTCTCTTGCTTGAGAACGATTCTCAAGTTTCGATACCAATCGATGAAGTTGTTATGATTTAGACGTTCCTTTTGGAGGATCGCCGTAGAGATTGGTTGGACGCGGATGAGTTATCGGAATTATCATTATTTGAGGCCATCTACAAAATTTAACAAAGTTTTATTTTAGTATTTTCGATATTGTAATTTTAATAATAAATGCCTTTTAAGGTCTTTACATATTAAAATCTAGAACCCAACATTACATTTAAATTGTGGTTAGGTGACCTTTATCCCACGTTTTAAATTAATAAGGTGGTCAACGTTTGACGATTGCAACCATTTGCAACTTCTAGAAATATGGGATCGACTTGAAACATCATATGTAAAGTCGGCATGTTAATCCCATCAACACCATTTGGAAACCACATCGTAGGTGATCCATTTGACATGATTTGCAAATCAAGACACCCTACTTACACCCACGTGTGAGTTTGCCAAAACAAGTGGTTAGGTGACCTTTATCCCACAAATAAGGCATTCTCACCTCAAGTCACAAGTTCCCTCAAAATGGTTAGGTGACCTTTATCCCACTAAGAGTTCCCAAGTGACTCAAGTGTTGTGTAAAAGGACGGTGTGATCTTGTTTGTAAAAAAAAGTTTAGAGGTTTCAAAATTCTAGTTTAGAAAACTCTATGTACTTGTTTGCATGCTTTCAAATACAAGGTACCCTATGGTTCTTTGATTAAAACCTATTTTAATCTTTAAAATCATTAAATCATTTTAATAACTTTATATAAAGTTTTAAGAACCATCAATTTTCAGCTTGTTAAGTTTGTTAATGAGTTTGTTATGAATATCCAAATATCAACCAAACAATCAAACAACAAACAATCACCAAGCATAAACATAAACAACCATATGAGCATATGTGCATAACCATAGCATCTAAAGTGGTCCACACTTGTTTGCCATCACAAGTGTGGTCCATAGGACATTCCTAAGGGTCACAAACAAGGCATATAGAAAACCTCCAAAAGCCTCCCACTTGAAACCGCATCCAAAATGCTCCATGTTTCTTTCATGACCTTCCTTTGTGCTTCCAATGTGTATGTCTTCATATTACAAGATATAAAGTCCTAATACAAGATATCTAGTAAAATGAAAATACACCTAATCTATTTATTACAACCCAATAATAAATAAATTACATTTGGAACAAAGCACAAACAACAAATAATACACCCAATTGAATGAATGAATACAACCATCACAAACATCCAAACAATCACAAGGTCAATGGCTAGGTTATGCACTAAAACAAGCATCTATCATATCATCCAAAACATAATGAAAACCCCACTTAAAACCACGAAATTTCAGCCAACATAAACTGAAATTTCGGGTTTTATTTGTCCAAACAAAACAAACAACAAACATGTATATCTTTCAAAGTTTAATCACAAGCATGTGTGATATGACTTTGAAAGATTGGGGTTTCATATCATATGAACTTAGCAGCCCAAAATCAGCCTATACTAAGCTTATTATCATCCTTTAAAACCTATTTAAAGGACAAAACAAGCAAGTCATCCACATAACCGGCTCTTGATGCCATTGAAGGGTTTGTTAGAACATAAAACCAAGTTTAACCATTTAAACTTTCAGAAAACGCAGTGGATATATAGCTTTAAAACCGATTTTAAAGGCTGAAAAATATGTTCTTTAAGTGACCATACAAGTGTAAAACAAACCCATAATCAAAGGGATCTTTAATATGTGAATGAACAAGCTATGAACATCTATTAAACTACATAAAATCACAGCTACATAGAGCTGTGATTAACTACCTTTTTCAGCAACTTAAGAACGACTTTTAGGTGGATGTTTGATGCTCAAAATCGGCCAAGGCTCCAAGGTAAGGACCCCTCAAGCTTGTATACCCAAAGCCCTTTGCAAACACCTTCTTGTTAGGAAGAAAACTACACCAAAGCACTCCAAAACCTCCCAACTTTCTGCTGGCCGTGAGCTTCTTGAGAGAGAGAGAGAGGTTTAGTTTTTGAGTCTTTTGCATGTATTGCGAGAATCCAACTTGAGTGTAAGACTAGTTAAATGTAATGTGGTGTTCAAGAAACAAGAGAACCAATGGGAACAAGGGGGGGCGGCCGAAAATTCAAAGTTTAAAGGGTTTCCCCCCCTTTAAACTTAAACACACATTATAAATGTTAACTAGTCTTTTTATTAGATATATATACAACTAACCTTTAATTGTATAATCTATACACTTCCAATTATTAATTTGTAATGTTACCTAACTTATTTAAATAACATTACAAATAATATTATTGAACAAAATATCCTAATAAATTGTTCCATCTCATATGCAACTTGTTTAGAAAACCCATTTTCTAAATTGGTGTAAATATTTAATTGTATGATCATATCATCAATTGAATATTAATTGGTGTTTGCTAAGCTTGTTATTGGGTATAACCCGACTTGGATCATAACGTACTAACCACATCAATATTCTAAGTGTCTTGGGCACACAGAATCCAACAATCTCCCACTTGCCCAAGATTCATAGAAGATTGATGCAAGCAGTAAATACCGCCTAACAATGGTTTACTACCCTTAATACGCATGACTTATAGCCATTCAATAACATCATCCCTTTCAAGTACCCTACTTGAAATGATTTAGGTGAATCAATCATCTATCCTTTTGTTTCAGATGTCATGTTAAATCCGAGGACACAGAATGATCATTCCTTGTTGATTTAACTTAATCAGGCCTTAGACATCTAACTCTCAACGAATAAGAGGAACAAATTCCATCTTGACTACATACGTTTCTCACAAACACCTCGTGTCATACCTGAACATACCCTTATGTGCTGTCCACTATTTCAGGACAGTGAAGAAAAAGCTCAAGGTATAATACTTGGTGAATATCAAAACCCAATATGTATCTCAGGTCGGAGGATACCAAATGATATTCGCCTTTACTCAAATTTACTTATGATCAATCAATAAGATTCTATGTAGTAAAATTTGAGATGCGGGTTAGTCCAATATTTGTATCCCACAAATATCTATGAACCTTGGTAGCAACCCATTGCTCTATATTCATCCTTATGAATATCAACCAATCCAAGTTCATAATAATCTTACCTCACACTTGTTCCCACAAGTATGAACGACTACGGACATTTAGAGTAAACAATTTACTCATGGATTAAACATGCTAAATTGGAACATTAATTGAAACATTATAACCAAATAATTTTATTCAAATTATAAAGAGTTCCACATATCCAAATACAAAGTTTACAGATCAAATCCAATCACTAGAATATCGAAGTCCCATGGCACAAGTATGACCTTCATGCTTTGCTTTTTCAAGGAGCTTCGTGAGAGGATCCGCAATGTTTTGATCCGTGTGAACTTTGCGAATACATATCTTTCCCTTTTCAACTTCATCTCGTATGTAGTTGAATCTCCGCTCAATGTGCCTAGTCTTTTGATGAGCACGAGGTTCCTTTTTTTGAGCAATCGCACCCTCGTTATCACAAAAGATCTCTAGGGGGTCCTGAATGGAAGGGACAACCCCTAGATCGGCAATGAATTTCTTCAACCATGCAGCTTCTTGAGCTGCCAATGAGGCGGCGACGTATTCTGATTCTGTAGTTGATAGAGCCACCACATCCTGCTTGGAGCTCTTCCAAGAGACAGCTCCTCCATTCAGAATGAAAATGTATCCCGATTGTGACCGTGAATCGTCACGATCGGTTTGGAAACTCGCATCCATGTAACCTTTTACAATGAGTTCCTCATCACCAGATCCATAGATTAGGAACATATCCCTTGTCCTCCTTAGGTACTTAAGTATGTTCTTAACAACCATCCAATGACTGTTTCCAGGATTTTGCTGGTAACGGCTTGTCATGCTCAAAGCGCATGACACGTCCGGTCGAGTGCATATCATTGCATACATGATGGATCCAATAGCAGATGCATATGGGATTGCCTTCATTTTATCTTGCTCATCCTTTGAGCTTGGACATTGAGTCGTACTCAATATCGTTCCTCTATGAATAGGTACGGTACCTTTCTTAGAGTTCTTCATCTTGAACCTTTTCAAGATCTTATCAATGTATGCACTTTGATTCAAACCAATCAACCGCCTTGATCTATCCCTATAGATCTTTATTCCTAGAATATAGGCGGCTTCCCCAAGATCCTTGATGGAAAAACAACTTCCAAGCCAGGTTTTTACACCTTCCAAGGTTGGAATGTCATTTCCAAATAGTAGTATGTCATCAACATACAATACTAGGAAAGTTACTGTGCTCCCACTAGCCTTCTTATACACACAAGCCTCATCAACGTTTTTGATGAAGCCAAATTTCTTTACTACCTCATCAAAACGGTGATTCCAGCTTCTCGATGCTTGTTTCAATCCATAGATTGATTTCTTTAACTTGCATACTTTATTAGGATGTTTTGGATCGACAAAACCTTCAGGCTGAACCATATAGACATCTTCCTCAAGATATCCATTTAGGAAAGCGGTTTTGACATCCATTTGCCAAATCTCATAATCATAATGAGCAGCTATGGCAAACAATATCCTTATAGACTTTAGCATCGCAACAGGTGAGAAGGTTTCATCATAATCAACCCCTTGAGTTTGAGTGAAACCCTTTGCTACAAGTCTAGCTTTATAAGTATCCAAGTTTCCATGCATATCGGTTTTCTTCTTGAAAACCCACTTACTTCCAACTACCTTGGAATTAAGAGGTGGTACAACAAGTTCCCAAACTTGATTGTCATACATGGATTGCATCTCAACGTTCATGGCCTCAAGCCATTTGTCACAATCCAAATTGGACACTGCATCATGGTATGTGGTTGGTTCATCTGAATCTACCACATAGCATCCATCCATGAAAAATCCGTATCTTTCAGGTGGATTACTAGTTTTACCACTTCTGCGAACGTTTTGCGTGTATTGATCAACCATTTGATCATCCTCAACATCCTCATGTTGAGTGCTAGTTACAACCAAACGTGCATCGGGTTGTGGTTCTTGATCCTCCTCAAGATCCACTGTTCTACTGCTAGTTCCTTCCATAAGGAACTTTGCTTCTAAGAACTCACCCTTTCTGGCAACAAACACCTTTTGTTCCAGTGGATCATAGAAATAATATCCCATAGAATCTCTAGGATATCCAATAAAGATACACTTGGTGGATCGGACTTCCAATTTGTTTGGGGTGGGAGTCTTAACATAAGCCTCACAACCCCAGACCCTTAAGTATGATAGGGATGGAACCCTTCCATGCCATATCTCAAAAGGTGTCCTTTCCACCTTTTTGGTTGGGGCCATATTTAGAATACGGGCCGCGGAGAGCAAAGCGAAACCCCAAAATGATAGAGGTAATGTGCTTCTAGCCATCATAGATCGGACCATATCCAATAAGGTTCGATTCCTCCTCTCAGACACACCATTATGTTGTGGTGTTCCAGGTGGAGTGAGTTGTGAGACAATCCCACAACTCCTAAGATGATCTTGAAAAACATCACTTAGGTATTCACCTCCTCTATCGGTACGGAGAACTTTAATTGACTTGTTGAGTTGATTTTCAACTTCATTCTTGAAGATTTTGAACATTTCAAAAGCTTCATCTTTGTGCCTTAATAAGTACACATACCCATAGCGACTATAATCGTCGGTAAAGGTAATGAAGTATCTTTCACCATTCCTAGTCATTGGCTTAAAAGGACCACATACATCCGAATGTATGATTCCTAATAAATCTTTTGCCCTTTCGTTAGTTCCACTAAAGGGTACCTTAGTCATCTTTCCTTGTAAACAAGATTCACAAACATCAAATGAATCACATTCATTTGTTTTTAAAAGACCATTCTTTTGAAGTGTTTGTAAACGTTTCTTGTTTATATGGCCAAGACGACAATGCCAAAGATAGGTATCACTCAAGTCCAACTTGAGTTTCTTGGTGTTAGTTTGGTACAATGAGCTATTTAAAGTATTTTCATGAACCAATTCATAAATACCATTAATGGGAATAGCTTTAAAATAGAATATACCATTAAAAGAAACATGAATATCTTTTTCAACAAATGATAATACATATCCAAATTGTTTTAACAGGGCTACAGAGATAATATTCCTAGTCAAACTAGGAGCATACAAAACATTGTTCAAAATCACTTCCAAACCATTTGGAAGTTTCAAGATGTAGTCACCACGGGCTTCAACTTGAACTTTAGCCCCATTGCCCATGTTGAGGCTTACATCCCCTTTCTTGAAGTCACAACTTCTTTTGAACCCCTGCAACAAATTGCAAATGTGAGTTCCACATCCGGTATCTAATACCCATGTGTTAGAGGATATCATGTTTAAATCAATATGGATCATGTATATTGTACCTGAGGTCTGCCCGGCATCCCTCTTTGCTTTCAACTCTTGGAGATGGACGGGACAATTCCTTGCCCAATGTCCAATCTCCCCACACTTGAAGCATGGGTCGTTAGTAGCAACCTTTTGCTTTTTCTCTTGTGGTTTGGGTGGTACCCTTACCACCCTTTTCCCTTTCCCCAAACGGGTCCCTTACCCTTGGCAACCTTTGCCTTGGGTGCGGGATAAGGCCTTTTCTTGTTCCCACCTTCATTGATGGTGAGAATGGGTAAAACCCTTTTACCCATGGCCGCCTCGGCCGTTTTAAGCATTGAGTGAAGCTCACCAATGCTCTTGTCCCAAGCATTCATGTTGTAGTTCAACACAAACGTCTCGAACTTCTTGGTAAGGCCATTAAGGATCACATCCGTGGCCAATTCCTTCGAGACGGGACAATTAAGCCTCTCGAGGCGGTCAATATGACTTTTCATCTTAAGAACATAAGATGAAACAGATTGGTTGTCGTCCATACGACATGCATAGAGTGCTCGAACCGTTTCGAAGCGCTCAACCCTTGCTTGCTGTTGGAACGTTTCCTTCAGCTGGGTTATCATTCATAAGCTCCGTGATGTTCATACTCCTTTTGGAGATCCGGAGTCATGCTCGCTAGCATGAGACAAGACACTTGGACGGAGTCCTCAGTGTACTTCAACCAATCGTTGAAGGCCTCCTGATCATCCTCGCTAGGTTGATCGGGGATAGGGTCGTCTAAAACATACGATCTTCTCTCTTGCTTGAGAACAATTCTCAAGTTTCGATACCAATCGATGAAGTTGTTATGATTTAGACGTTCCTTTTGGAGGATCGCTCGTAGAGATTGGTTGGACGCGGATGAGTTATCGGAATTATCATTATTTGAGGCCATCTACAAAATTTAACAAAGTTTTATTTTAGTATTTTCGATATTGTAATTTTAATAATAAATGCCTTTTAAGGTCTTTACATATTAAAATCTAGAACCCAACATTACATTTAAATTGTGGTTAGGTGACCTTTATCCCACGTTTTAAATTAATAAGGTGGTCAACGTTTGACGATTGCAACCATTTGCAACTTCTAGAAATATGGGATCGACTTGAAACATCATATGTAAAGTCGGCATGTTAATCCCATCAACACCATTTGGAAACCACATCGTAGGTGATCCATTTGACATGATTTGCAAATCAAGACACCCTACTTACACCCACGTGTGAGTTTGCCAAAACAAGTGGTTAGGTGACCTTTATCCCACAAATAAGGCATTCTCACCTCAAGTCACAAGTTCCCTCAAAATGGTTAGGTGACCTTTATCCCACTAAGAGTTCCCAAGTGACTCAAGTGTTGTGTAAAAGGACGGTGTTGATCTTGTTTGTAAAAAAAGTTTAGAGGTTTCAAAATTCTAGTTTAGAAAACTCTATGTACTTGTATTTGCATGCTTTCAAATACAAGGTACCCTATGGTTCTTTGATTAAAACCTATTTTAATCTTTAAAATCATTAAATCATTTTAATAACTTTATATAAAGTTTTAAGAACCATCAATTTTCAGCTTGTTAAGTTTGTTAATGAGTTTGTTATGAATATCCAAATATCAACCAAACAATCAAACAACAAACAATCAACCAAGCATAAACATAAACAACCATATGAGCATATGTGCATAACCATAGCATCTAAAGTGGTCCACACTTGTTTGCCATCACAAGTGTGGTCCATAGGACATTCCTAAGGGTCACAAACAAGGCATATAGAAAACCTCCAAAAGCCTCCCACTTGAAACCGCATCCAAAATGCTCCATGTTTCTTTCATGACCTTCCTTTGTGCTTCCAATGTGTATGTCTTCATATTACAAGATATAAAGTCCTAATACAAGATATCTAGTAAAATGAAAATACACCTAATCTATTTATTACAACCCAATAATAAATAAATTACATTTGGAACAAAGCACAAACAACAAATAATACAACCCAATTGAATGAATGAATACAACCATCACAAACATCCAAACAATCACAAGGTCAATGGCTAGGTTATGCACTAAAACAAGCATCTATCATATCATCCAAAACATAATGAAAACCCCACTTAAAACCACGAAATTTCAGCCAACATAAACTGAAATTTCGGGTTTTATTTTGTCCAAACAAAACAAACAACAAACATGTATATCTTTCAAAGTTTAATCACAAGCATGTGTGATATGACTTTGAAAGATTGGGGTTTCATATCATATGAACTTAGCAGCCCAAAATCAGCCTATACTAAGCTTATTATCATCCTTTAAAACCTATTTAAAAGGACAAAACAAGCAAGTCATCCACATAACCGGCTCTTGATGCCATTGAAGGGTTTGTTAGAACATAAAACCAAGTTTAACCATTTAAACTTTCAGAAAACGCAGTGGATATATAGCTTTAAAACCGATTTTAAAGGCTGAAAAATATGTTCTTTAAGTGACCATACAAGTGTAAAACAAACCCATAATCAAAGGGATCTTTAATATGTGAATGAACAAGCTATGAACATCTATTAAACTACATAAAATCACAGCTACATAGAGCTGTGATTAACTACCTTTTTCAGCAACTTAAGAACGACTTTTAGGTGGATGTTTGATGCTCAAAATCGGCCAAGGCTCCAAGGTAAGGACCCCTCAAGCTTGTATACCCAAAGCCCTTTGCAAAACACCTTCTTGTTAGGAAGAAAACTACACCAAAGCACTCCAAAACCTCCCAACTTTCTGCTGGCCGTGAGCTTCTTGAGAGAGAGAGAGAGAGAGAGAGAGGTTTAGTTTTTGAGTCTTTTGCATGTATTGAGAGAATCCAACTTGAGTGTAAGACTAGTTAAATGTAATGTGGTGTTCAAGAAACAAGAGAACCAATGGGAACAAGGGGGGGGGGGCGCGAAAATTCAAAGTTTAAAGGGTTTCCCCCCCTTTAAACTTAAACACACATTATAAATGTTAACTAGTCTTTTTATTAGATATATATACAACTAACCTTTAATTGTATAATCTATACACTCCCAATTATTAATTTGTAATGTTATCTAACTTATTTAAATAACATTACAAATAATATTATTGAACAAAATATCCTAATAAATTGTTCCATCTCATATGCAACTTGTTTAGAAAACCCATTTTCTAAATTGGTGTAAATATTTAATTGTATGATCATATCATCAATTGAATATTAATTGGTGTTTGCTAAGCTTGTTATTGGGTATAACCCGACTTGGATCATAACGTACTAACCACATCAATATTCTAAGTGTCTTGGGCACACAGAATCCAACATGCAATGGGAGAACTCAATTTCTTTCTGGGAATTCAAGTGAAGCAAGTTGAAGATGGCATCTTCATAAGTCAGTCAAAGTATGTTCAGGACATACTCAAGAGGTTCAACATGACTATTGTAAGATTGGTAAGACACCTATAGCCAGAAATCACTCCCTTGGACCTGATCTTGAGGGGGAGTGTGTAGATGAACATTTATACAGGGCTATGATTGGGTCTCTTATGTATCTTACAGCTAGCAGGCCTGATATCATGTTTGCTACATGTAATTGTGCAAGATATCAAGCCAACCCTAAGATGTCTCACTTAATCACTGTCAAAAGGATTCTAAGATACCTCAAAGGTGCTTCAACACTTGGTTTATGGTACCCAAAGAATCTTGACTTCAATCTATATGCTTATACAGATAGTGATTATGGTGGTTGCAACATGACTGCAAAGTCTACATCTGGGGGATGTCAATTCCTTGGTGGAAGGGTTGTCTCATGGCAATGCAAGAAACAATCCTGTGTGTCTGCATCAACTACTGAGGCTGAATACATTGCTGCTGTGCTCAAGTGCTTTGGATTCAAAATCAGATGCTGGACTACGGATTTAACTTCAAGGAGACTCCTATCCACATAGACAACAATAGTGCTATCTCTATCACTGAGAACCCTGTGCAGCACTCAAGGACCAAACACATCAATATCAGGTATCATTTAATAAGAGATAACTATGAAAAGGGATTAATTAAACTAGTCAAAGTTCATACAGATGAACAATATGCTGATCTGTTTACAAAAGCTTTTGATGAACAGAGATTTAAATATCTAATATCAGCTATTGGGATGATTAACTTTGAATAGATCATTTTCTTAAAACTAATTCTAATTATTTCTTAAATTATGTGTGTCCTAAGTTGTCTAGTTCATCACTTCTATAAGCTCTTATTTTCTTTGGATATAAAATTCTTTTTGAAGACTTTCCTTAGATTCTTGAAAATTTTCTGATCCTTCGAAAGATAAAATTTTATCTTCGGAAGAAAATCATGTCTTCAAAAATAAATAACTGTCTAATTTTACCTTCGGAAGAAGTCTAAATCTATCTTCCGAAGCTTAAATTCTTATCTCAGACACTTATTTGTTTTTAAGGACTTTTTCCTTCCGAAGCAAAATTAACTCTCGGAAGCTTTGTTGTTTCTTATACAAAGCATTCAAGTGTTTATTTCTCTTCCGAAGCAAAATTTTCAAGACTCTCAGGAAAATCTTCCGAAGCCATTTTAGCTTCGGAAGCTTTTTCATTAAAACTTCCGAAGATAATTTACCTTCGGAAGCTTTTCGAATTCCAAGAAAACTACTTTTTGAGCAAAAGTAAACTACTTTTTCAGAGGTGGGACCGACTTTCGGATTTCAAAGTTTATCCTTTTTCATTAACTTTGGTTCAAATCCCTTTTCACATAAATACCCAACGGTTCCCCCTCTTCCTCATTATCTTCCTCAATTCCACTATTCCTCAAACCTAATTCCCAAAACCGCCTTTGCTTTCTACCTTTCTTCAACCTTAAGCTTCTAAAATGGCCAACCTTAACCGCATAAACAACCCAAATTTCTCCATGCAACTTCACAGGAAACACAATCAGGTTGCTCTGTTAAGCTCTGAGAAAGATGCAAGTTTCTCAGAGATTTGACAATTCTTAACTCAATCCAACTACTTCACCTCCCTGACCATTGATCCTACTCTGTATGAGGATCATTTGCTTGAATTCTGGAAGACCTGCCAAGAGGTCATTATGGATAGGGAGAAGGCACTGTCTGCCACAGTGCAAGGGAGGACAATCTTCATCACTCCGGCCATCATCAACCATCATTTGCAGCTGGATGATGAAGAAGGTGAGTTGTCCTTCCCAAAGGAAGCTGTTAATCATTTCTTTGAGCAGATGGGCTATGAGGGAGATTTCTCTGTAAAGACCTTCAGGAAAGGGAAGGTCTCATCCCAGTGGAAATACCTGCTCCATGTGGTTATCCACAGCTTGTCAAACAAGCATGGAGGGTGGGACCAGATTCCTGAGGATCTCTCCTTTATAGTGCATGGAATGGTTCAAGGGGTCAAGTTCAGGTACTCTCAATTTGTTTATACCAATTTACTTGCAAACTTGGAATCCTTAGAGTATTACATGTTTCCTAGATATGTTCAGCACATTCTTAACTGTGAACTGGGCTCAGAGTTGAGGGAAACAAGTAATATTCTTAAATTGGGACAGATGAAGCCCGGCATCTTTAAAATTATAAAGAAGCCAACTGTAGGCTTCTCAGGGGTAGAAACAGCCCTAGTCCCCAAAATGTTAGAGCTCATTGCTCAAGGTGACAACCTAGCAACACAAGCTAGTGTTGAACCCACACCTTCTTCTTCCTTACCACTAAAAAGACCACAAATAACCCTCACCTACCAAAGAAAATCCAAACAAACCCCTGCTCAAGCTATTGAGTCTGTGCAGGTCCCCATATACTTACCTTTACAGGAGGAAGTGGACACTAGAGCTCCCACTTCTCCTGAGGAGCAAACCACTCCCATTTCTTCAACTATCAGGGATGAGGTTCCTCATGCTCACCCTGATGAGCTCACAAGCCCAACAGCCTTAAGCCTTCACTCTGAGTCTCAATACTCAAGTGAACAACCTTCAGGGGACAGTTACCATCCCCAGCCTTTAGATCTAAATCAATCCATTCCAAACCTATCCTTCTATACTGATGAAGACTTAGGTTTCAGTGAGTACCATGAGTCTTTCTTCTCCTCCCCTACTCAAAGAGAGATGAGTACCTCTGATTCTCCTCAGTCTATCCCACATCAGTCACCTGTTACTGAGGTGGACACTTCTGAACATGTTCAGGATGTCCATATGGAAGAGGCTCTCACTTCTACAAGTGATTACATCATTAAGACCTCAACCATGGCAACTCAGCCCACTGACATCTCAACTGAGATTGCTAGTGAGCAGAGGAAAACCAGCAGCCAAGAACCTCAAGCTGGTGGTGAGAGAGAGGACTTTGGTCAAATCATCTCGTCCCCCAATGATTCTTTTGATGAAGAAGAGGGGAATTTGAGACTAAAGGTGCAAAAACTGTCAAAAACATGCTCCTATTTAGTCTCTAAGGTTAGTCACCTTGAATCTCAGGTGACTACCTTACAAAATAGGGTCAATGATCAACAACTTCAGATTTCATATCTTAAGGAAAAACTAGCTGGGAGACCTTTAAGGAGAGCTCAACCAGGAACACAAGAACCTGTGGAAGTGGTTGACTTATCCTCCAGCTCACCTATGCAAGTGGGTGATGCTACCAAAAAGGGGAGAAAGTTATTGCAGCCACAGAACCTGGGAGTTCTTCACAGAGAATGGACATAGAGGACTCACCATCCTCACTTGCAGTTGTGCATTCTCAGCAACTTCCTCAAGTTCACATTAATGTGGACTCTATAGACTCTATCATTAGGAGTCTCTTTGAGGAAGGTATACCAAGGGTTGTGTCATCTCCACCACAAGGAACTTCAAACTACATCATAAGGTGGAGGTATGATGCTGACAGAAGGGCCCTTATTCTTCACAGAGTTCAAGGGCAACAAGAAGTATTTGATTTTCAAAGCTTGAACTTCTATGAAAGATTGGATCTAGTCAATATGCCACTTATCAATCCAAGCAAATCAAGACAGGCTGACAGATTGGCTCAAAGAATCCAAGACAGGATCCTTGCAGAGTTCACTCTAAGAAGGAGACTTAGGCAATCAGGCAATGTCATCGGTCAACTGGATGTTAAGGTGGACCCTAAGATTAGTTTCATAGGGGAAACCTTGACTGAAGGCCCAGTGGCAGAACCTGAGACCCCTATCTCATCATCAACAACTGCTGCAGAGGTTCACACTCCTTCTGAGACACCTGCTGGTGAAGGTGTTTCTCAGCCTCTCTCTAGCCAGAGCATGGATGCTACACCAAGCAATGAAGTCCAAGCCTCTATCCACCCTGAGTCACAAAGGTCTGTGGGTGACAAAGGGAAAAGGATTATGACTCCTGAGGAAATTGAGGAGGAAGAGAGAGAGAGAGGGGAAAATGAAGCTAAGGGGAGAAAGTTCCTTTGGGTCTTCAAGCTTTATGCAAGCTGCAATCAGGGCTGCCCCCAGACCAAATACTCAAGATGATGAGTTGAGGGCAGTCAGGATCACTTATTTACAGACCAGGAACTATGATATTGATGAAATCATCTTCCTCCCCTTAGAAGAATTAAATGAACTGGCTGACATGGAAGTGTCAAGAGAGATGAAAGAAAAAGAGGATGCAAGGCTACTTCTCCAATTCAAAGAGGAGAGGAGACAGAAAAGACTCTACAAGCATGCTCCCACTCTCTCTCCAGTTCAAGAAAGTCCTGTACAAGAAGATGTGGCTCCACAAGAACCTCAGGTAGACAAAGAAGAAGATAGGATCAAAATGATCAACTACCTGAGTGCCACAGGCTTCTATCAGGCAGATGCACTTCTTCCCTTGTCCTATGACTTTATTGAGTTTGAGTACTTAAAACAACTTGAACTTGAGCTAGTCAAAGAGAGAAAGACAACTAAAAGGAAGCTAAGGGAAGAAGCTGCAAAGTCAAGAGCCATCGTCCAAAAGAGTATGAAGAAGTCTGCTGATAGACAAAGGATGATGAGCTTCTTGAAGCTATATGGATTCTCCGGAAGGAGACTTGGCCCTATGTCTCTATCCATAATGGATGAGCATATAAGGGTGATCAAGCAGAAGATTAAGAGTGGTGAACTGATTGACTTACACTCTCTTCCAAGTCAAGTCCCACATGAAGTGGAGGTTAAGTTTGAACAACCTGAGACACCTCAACCCGGACCTCCAGCTGAGCCTCAGCAAGCTTCATCTTCTGATCCAAAGCAGGGTCAAACTCCCTCTCTTTCTGAACCTGTGAGGGAGGAACACCCAACTGAGAAAGACAAGGATGATCAACAAGGTGCTGCAGACCGGTCTTCTCAGTTAAAGTCATCTTAGAGGAAGAAGAGAATGGCTTCTAAACCAAAGTCAAAGAAGAAGAAGCCTAAGTCATCTACCTCTACACCTCAGGCTGAGTCAGATCAACCTGAGGAAGTGCATGATTAGGCAGCCCAATCAACTCCAATACAAGTGGCTCCTCTGACAGTTGAGACACCCATCTTGTCCTGGACTTATTCTACCAATCCAGAAAGATGGCATGTAATCAGAGATCAAGGTGTTGAGAATGTCTATACTTGACAAGACATAATCAACTTACCTCTACATGATCTCTTTGAGATGAGAAGATACTATGAAGGTCTGAATGATCCCGACCATCTAATGAAGAAGGGTATGGTCATGATTGTACTTAAGACCACTAACATCTGAAGATTTTCTAAATGTTTTGGTAGCATCAGCCTAGGGGGAGTTTGTAAGGATTCCTTTAAGTCCGATGCAAACCAAAACATCCAATGTCTCTCTGCAACAAATGCACTAAGTACTGAAGTAAGAAATGCTTCGGAAGTTTTATACCATACACTAGAAAATACTCTAAGTGTAAAATCTTCCGAAGCCAAGACCAGTATCTTCCGAAGCCAAACATGAAGTCTTCCGAAGCCTCAGAGACAAAGTCTTCCGAAGCTTCACTCTATGAAGACAGATTTCTTCTGAAAACTTTTAGTAACATGCTTTATCTGATGTACTGTTCCATAAAGCTGGACACCTTTCCGCTGCATCTCTGTAAAGTCACCAACTTACATGAGTTGGTGAAAAGGTCCATGCTTTTGGTAACTGTACATTGGGGTCTTGAGTCTGTAACTTTCTACTTTATGTACTTTATCCTTTTTGTAATAGATAAGGATGTGAGCTATGGCATGTCATAGTCACAAGGTCAAAAGGCAGATATGCCTTTTGATTCTACAATTGATTTTGTTTGTGTCTAGTCAATTGTATCCAGCTGGCTTTCAAAGTATAGCTGGCTGTAGGTTGTAGTATAAGTATTCCAAGTTCTTGTATCTTTCTTTATGCTTTGTAACACTTGTAAAAGAACTTGAGAAAGCAATATACTGCCTCCTTGAAACCCAACTCTCTTGTTCCGTCTCTTTTACTTTACTTGTGTTCTTTGTATCAATATATTGGTTAATCCAGTTCACTGTTTGATCAAGTTTAGTTATTCTCCTCTTTGTGTTGTTGTGTTGTAATTGTTCAAGCCCATAACCGGTCCTGCAGAAAGGTTCTGGTCCGGATTTGCTATTTGATCTTGATTTAGTTACTAATTGTTTTAACAAATCTTGTGAGAATGTTTCAAGATCTACAGATTTATTACCAACAGGTGATCCTGACCCAAGATTTGAGCTAAGAAGACCCTCAGGTTACACATCTTCAGCTCCAGTGGTAACTATTCCTGCAAATGAAGCTTCTACCAGCACATCAATGACAAATCCTGCTAATGCTTCTATGGTGCCTTCAAATTCCAGCTTAGAGGCACAAAACTGAAAAGAAGGAGCTTCAAATGTTGGAGAAAATGGTGGTGGTGAAAGTGATCAAGAATTTCTTGATGCTGATAACCACTGCATTGAAGACAACATCAATAATATGACACACTCATTGGATTAAGTCAATCTTGATAAGTGTGGTAATGTGGAGGGTGAATCTTCTTTGCCAGATCAAAAATTTTCAAATCTAGATCTGTCTAAGCAACTTGCTATGATCCCTCAACTAAGGATCCACAAGTCTCATCCTACCACAAACATCATTGGAGATGTTGATTCAGGGGTGAGAACAAGAGGACAAACCCATGAAGCAAATGTTTGTCTTCACTCTTGTTTCTTGTCCCAGATAGAGCCAAAGAAAATTGATGAGGCTTTAAAGGATGGAAGTTGGGTTGAAGCTATGCAAGAGGAGCTGCTTCAATTCAAAAGGCAAAAGGTTTGGAACCTATGTCCTCTTCATCAAAGGAAGACTACCATAGGAATCAAATGGGTTTTTAGGAACAAGAAGGATGATATAGGACTTGTCATAAAAAACAAGGCAAGACTAGTTGTTCAAGGATATACTCAAGAAGAAGAAATTGACTATACAGATGTTTTTACTCCTGTGGCAAGACTTGAGGCTTTTAGATTATTTTTAGCTTTTACTGCATCCAAGAATTTCAAGGTCTACCAACTTGATGTCAAGTGTGCTTTTCTTTATCGGGTGATTGATGAAGAGGTATATGTCAGACAACACCTGGGTTTGCAGATCCTGATCATCTTGATTATGTCTGCAGGCTTGATAAAGCTCTATATGGGCTGCACCAGCACCAAGAAAGTGGTATGAGACTCTATCTCAGTATCTCTGTCAACATGGCTACAAAAGAGGTACTATAGATGGAACTCTCTTCATCAAAGGAACAGGAAATGACATAATGCTAGTTCAAGTATATGTAGATGACATTATCTTTGGGTCAACTAATCCAAAACTCTGCAAAAACTTTGAGAAGCTGATGAAGGACAGGTTTGAAATGAGTGCCATAGGGGAACTCAATTTCTTTCTAGGAATTCAAGTGAAGCAAGTTGACAATGGCATCTTCATAAGTCAGTCAAAGTATGTACATGACATACTTAAAAGGTTTAACATGATTGATTGTAAGGTTGCTAAGACACCCATAGCCAGAAATCACTCCCTTGGACATGATCTTTAGGGGGAGTGTGTTGATGAACACCTTTATAGGGCAATGATTGGGTCTCTTATGTACCTCACAGCTAGCAGGCCATATATCATATTTGCTACATGCATTTGTGTAAAATATCAAGCCAACCCCAAGATGTCACATCGGGTCACTATCAAAAGAATTTTAAGATATCTCAAAGGTGCTCCATCACTTGGCCTTTGGTATCCAAAGAATTCTGACTTTAATCTGTATGCTTATACAGATAGTGACTATGGTGGTTGCAACATGACTGGAAAGTCTACATCAGGGGGATGTCAATTTCTTGGTGGAAGAGTAGTCTCTTGGCAATGCAAGAAACAATCCTGTGTGTCTGCATCAACTGCTGAGGCTGAATACATTGCTGCTGCAAGTTGCTGTGCTCAAGTGCTTTGGATTCAAAATCAGATGTTGGACTATGGATTTAAAGAGACTCCCATCCACATAGACAACAATAGTGCTATCTCCATCACAGAGAATCCTGTGAAGCACTCAAGGACAAAGCACATTAACATCAGGTATCATTTGATTAGAGATAACTTTGAAAAGGGATTAATCAAACTAGTCAAAGTTAACACAGATAAACAATATATTGATCTGTTCACCAAAGCTTTTGATGAGCAGAGATTTAAATATCTTGTATCAGCTATTGGAATGATTAATTTTGAATAGCTTTTCTTAAAACTTAATCATATTTATTTCTAAAACCTGTGTGTCCTAAGTTGTCTATTATATCACCTTCATAAGCCCTTTCTTTTCTTTGGAAGAAAAATCTTTTCAAAAGACTTTTCTTAGATTTTTGAAAATCTTGATCTCTTCAGAAGACTTTGAAATCACCTTCGGAAGTAGTTTATGTCTTAGTAAACAAATAATTGCTTCAGTAATTTTACCTTCAGAAGAAATTTCTGAAATATCTTCCGAAGCTTAAAATCAACTTAAGTACTTTGTATGTTTTCAAAGAACAAAGTTTCTTCCGAATGCAATTTACCTTTGGAAGTATTTATTCTTCTTAGAATAAAAAAATCTCTGAGTGTAAAACTCTCTTCCGAAGCAAAATTTTCAAAAATCTTTGAAAGCTCTTCCGAAGCCAATTTGCCTTCGGAAGCTTTTTTCTTCAGAACTTCCGAAGCAAATAACCTTCGTAAGATGTCTCGACTTCCAAGAAAACTACTTTTTGGGCAAAAGTAAACTACTTTTCAGAGGAGGGACCGACATCCGGATTTCAAAGTTTATCCTCTTTCATTAACTTTGTCTTAAATCCTTTTCACATAAATGCCCAACGGTTCCCCCCTCTTTCACTATCTTCCTCTATTACACTATTTCTTAAACCTAAATTCTTCCAAACCGCCTTTTGTTCTTCATCTTTCTTCATCCTTAAGCTTCTAAAATGGCCAACCTAAACATCAGAAACAACCCAGATTTCTCCATGCAACTTCACAGGCAACATAACCAAGTTGCTCTGTTAAGCTCTGAGAAAGATGAAAGTTTCTCAGAGATTTGCCGTTTCTTAGCTCTATCAAACTACACCACCTCCCTAACCATTGATCCTACACTCTATGAGGATCATCTTATTGAATTTTGGAAGACCTGCCAAGAGGTCATTATGGATGGGGAGAAGGCACTGTCTGCCACAGTGCAAGGGAGGACAATCTTCATCACTCCGGCCATCAATAACACTCATTTGCAGCTGGATGATGAAGAAGGTGAGTTGTCCTTCCCAAAGGAAGCTATAAATAATTCCTTTGAGCAGATGGGCCATGAGGGAGATTTCTGTGTAAAGACCTTCAGGAAAGGGAAGGTCTCATCCCAGTGGAAATACCTGCTTCATGTGGTTATCCACAGCTTGTCAAACAAGCATGGAGGGTGGGACCAGATTCCTGAGGATCTCTCCTTCATAGTACATGGAATGGTTCAAGGGGTCAAGTTCAGGTACTCTCAATTTGTTTATACAAACTTGCTTGCTAACTTGGACTCCTTAGAGTATTATATGTTTCCTAGATATGTTCATCACATTCTCAACTGTGAACTGGGCTCACAGTTGAGGGAAACAGATAATATTCTTAAATTGGGACAGATGAAGCCCGGCATCTTTAAAATTATGAAGAAGCCAACTGTAGCTTCTCAGGGGTAGAAACAGCCCTAGTCCCAAAAATGTTAGAGCTCATTGCTCAAGGTGACAACCTAGCAACACAAGCTAGTGTTGAACCCACACCTTCTACCTCTCAACCACCAAAAAGGCCCCAAGTCACCCTCACCCACCAAAGAAAATCCAAACGAACCCCTGGTCAAGCTATTGAGTCTATGCAGGCCCCCATATACTCACCCATACAGGAGGAAGTGGACACTAGAGCTCCCACTTCCCCTGAGGAGCAAACCACTCCCATCTCTTCAACAATCAGGGATGAGGTTCCTCATGCTCACCCTGATGAGCTCACAAGCCCAACTACCTTAAGCTTTCACTCTGAGTCTCAACACTCAAGTGAACAACCTTCAGGGGACAGTTACCATCCCCAGCCATTAGACTTAAATCAACCCATTCCCAACCTCTCATTCTATACTGATGAAGACTTAGGTTTCAGTGGGTACCATGAGTCTCTATACTCCTCTCCTACTCAAAGAGAGATGAGTACTACTGACTCTCCTTTGTCTAGGTCACATCAGTCACCTATAACTGAGGTGGATACTTCTGAACTTGTTCAGGATATCCATATGGAAGAGGCTCTCACTTCTACAAATGATTACATCATTAAGACCTCAACCATGGCAACTCAGCCCATTGACACCTCAACTGAGAATGTCAATGTGCAGAGGAAATCCAACAGCCAAGAACCTGAGGCTGGTGGTGAGAGAGAGGACTTTGGTCCAATCATCTCATCCCCCAATGATTCTTCTGATGAAGAAGATGGGAATCTGAGACTAAAGGTGCAAAAACTATCAAAAACATGCTCCTATTTAGTCTCTAAGGTTAGTCACCTTGAATCTCAGGTGACTACCTTGCAAAATAGGGTCAATGATCAGCAACTTGAGATATCTTATCTCAAGGAAAAACTAGCTGGGAGACCTTTAAGAAGAGCTCAACCAGAAACACAAGAACCTATGAATGTGGTTGACCTAACCTCTAGCTCACCTATGCAAGAGGGTGATGCTACCAAAAAGGGTGAGAAAGTTATTACAGTCACAGAACCTGGGAGTTCTTCAGGGAGTATGGACAATGATGATTCACCATCCTCACTTGCAACTGTGCATACTCAGCAACTTCCTCAAGTTCACATTAATGTGGACATAATTGACTCTGTTATTAGGAGTCTCTTTGAGGAAGGCATTCCAAGGCTGTGTCATCTCCACTTCAAGGAACTTCAAACTACATTATTGGGTGGAGGTATGATGCTGATAGAAGAGCCCTCATTCTTCATAGAGTTCAAGGACAACAAGAAGTGTTCAATTTTCAGACTTTGGACTACTATGAAGGTCTTGACCTGATCAACATGCCACTTGTCAACCCAAGCAAATCAAAACAAGCTAACAGGTTAGCACTCAGGATTCAAGACAGAATTACTGAAGAGTTCAGCCTTAGAAGGAGACAAAGGCAATCAGGTAATGTCATTGGTCAACTGGATGCTGAGGCAGACCCTGAGATTAGCTTCAAAGGGAAAACCTTGGCTGAAGGCCCAGTGATAGATCCTGAGAGCCCTGTCACACCAACAACTACTTCAGAAATTCATTCCCTCAGTGAAACACCTGCTGGTGAAGGTGTCTCACAACCTCTCTCTGGCCAGAGCTTGGATGCTACACCAAGCAATGAAGGCCAAACCTCTATCCACCCTGAGTCACAAAGGTCTTTGGGTGACAAAGGGAAAAGGATTTTGACTCCTGAGGAGATTGAGGAGGAGGAGAGAGAGTGAGAAGAAGAAGAGGAAGGTAAGGGGAGAAAGTTCCTCTGGGTCTTCAGGATTTATGCAAGCTGCAAACAGGGCTGCCCCAGACCAAACACTCAAGAAGATGAGTTGAGGGTAGTCAGGATTACTTACGTGCAGACTAGGAACTATGACATAGATGAGATTATATCTCTCCCCTAAGAGCAATTAAATGAACTGGCTGACATGGAAGTGTCAAGAGAGATGAAGGAAAAAGAGGATGAAAGATTACTTCTCCAATTCAAAGAAGAGAAGAGACAGAAAAGATTATACAAGCATGCTCCAACTCTTTCCCCAGTTCAGGAAAGTCCTGTGCAAGAGGATGTGGTTGCTACACAAGAACCTCAGGTAGACAAGAAAACAGATAGGCAAAACATGATCAACTACTTGAGTGCCATAGGTCTCTACCAGGCATCTGCACTTCTTCCCTTGTCCTTTGAGTACATTGAGTTTGAGTATCTCAAACAGCTTGAACTTCAAGTGCTCAAAGAACAAAAGGCAACAAAGAGAAAGATGAGGGAAGATGCTGCAAAGTCAAGAGCTATCATCCAAAAGAGTATGAAAAAGTCTGCTGACAGACAAAGGATGATGAGCTTCTTGAAGCTGTATGGATTCTCCGGAAGGAGACTTGGCCCTATGTCTCTATCTACAATGGATGAGCATATCAGGGTAATCAAGCAGAAGATCAAGAGTGGAGAGCTGATTGACTTATACTCTCCTCCAAGTCAAATCCCACCTGAAGTGGAGGTTAAGGTTGAACAACTTGAGACAACACAACCTGGACCTCCTACTGAGCCTCAGCAAGCTTCATCTTCTGATCCACAGCAGGGTCAAACTCCCTCTCCTTCTGAACCTGTGAGGGAGGAACACCCAACTGAGAAAGACAAGGATGATCAACAAGGTGCTGCAGACCAGTCTTCTCAGTTAAAGTCTTCTAAGAGGAAGAAGAGGATGGCTTCTAAACCAAAGTCTAAGAAGAAGAAGCCTGAATCATCCACCTCTACACCTCAGGCTGAGTCAGATCAACCTGAGGAAGTGCATGAAGAGGCAGCCCAATCAACTCCAATTCAAGTAGATCCTCTTGCAGCTGAGACACCCATCTTATTCTGGACCTTCACTACTAATCCAGAGAGATGGCTTGTGATCAGAGATCAAGGTGTTAAGAATGTCTATACATGGCAAGACATAATCAACTTACCTCTGCATGATCTCTTTAAGATGAGAAGATATTATAAGAGTCTGAATAATCCTGACCATCTGATGAAGAAGGGTATGGTCATCATTGTGCTAAAGACTACAAACATCTGAAGATCTTCTAAATGTTTTGGTAGCATCAGCCTAGGGGGAGTTTGTAAGGATTCCTATAAGTCTGATGCAGCCAAAACATCCAAAGTCTCTCTGCAAACATGCACTAAATAACTGAAGTAGAAATGCTTCGGAAGTTTTACACCATGCACTAGAAATATTCTAAGTGTAAAATCTTCCGAAGCCAAGACCAATATCTTCCGAAGCCAAAAGTGAAGTCTTCCGAAGCTTCAAAGACAAAGTCTTCCGAAGCTAAAGAGTGAAGACATATTTCTTCCGAATACTTTTAGAGAGATGCCTTTATCTGATGTACTTTACCATAAAGCTGGACCACCTTTCTGCTGCAACTCTGTAAAGTTACCAACTTACATGAGTTGGTGAAAGGTCCATGCTTTTGGTAACTGTACATTGAGGTCTTGAGTCCATCCTTTCTACTTTATGTACTTTTATCCTTTTTGTAATATATTAGGATGTGAGCTATGGCATGTCATAGTCACAAGTCAAAAGGCAGATATGCCTTTTGACTCTACATATGATTTTGTAATTGTCTAGTCAATTATATCCACCTGGCCTTCAAAGTATGGCCGGCTGTAGGATGTAGTATAAAGTATCTCAAGTACTTGTAACTTTCTATCGATGCTTTGTAACTTGTAATAGAACTTGAGAAGCAATATACAGATTCTTGAAAACCAAATACTTGTGTTGTTTGCAATCTTGTTCTGTCTCACAATTACTTGTGTTCTTAGCATCTTTCATTAACTAGTTAACCAGTTCCCTATTTGATCTATTAAGTGTTCTAAGCAACTCTCCTCATTGTGTTGTTGTGTTGTAAGTGCATACCCTTCACCGGTCCTGCACAGTCAAATCTACTTCACTGTCTTGCCGAAACTAATAAATAATTGCTGCCGAAACTATACTTTCGCTTGCCAAAACTAAAATTCTTCCTGTGAAACTATAATTTCGGCCATCGAAATTAATTTGTTTTTCGTTTAATTTTAATCTTTTTCTTAATTTTCCTTAATATTATTGTTTAATATACCATTCTAATGTGTTTCATTTGGTTTTCAGATTAAATGGCGAATCTAAAGTTTGATAAGAGGAACAACATTACTGCCATCTTAAACGACACACACCCGAAAGCAGCTGGCTTTAGAGACTGCATACGCTGGTTGCAGAGATCTCCTATCGCCTACGCGATTTCTCATTCCACTACCATATATGACTTACATATCAGAGATTTCTGGCGGACGGCTGAGTATGATACGAGAGGCAACTCTCAAAGAATAGTAGCTAAGGTGATGGAGCATGAGGTGACTATTACTATAGAGGTTATATCAAGAGTGTTGAGGTTGGATGAGGACACAGGGGAAGAGGTGATGTTGTCAGAACAAGAGGTGTTTGAAGCCTTTAGACCTATAGGTTATGAGGGACCTCCATTTGGTACAAGGAAGGAGATCAAAAAGTCTTTCCTCTCTAAGGAATGGAGATACATAGCTCATGTCTTCATTATGTGCTTAGATCACCATAAAGGTGGATCGGATGGGTTAAACTTGGACTGGGCAAAAGCTATGGTGATTTGCTGTAGAGGAAAGAAGGCAAACATAGCAAGGTTGATTTTTCCTTCTATGGCGGAGAATGTGATGGCTTTGAAAAAGGACAAATGGCTGCTATATCCTCGATTCCTCCAGATGATTATTGATGATCTCATTCCTAACATTCCCAGACATGGAGAGGTTAAAAGACTAGTGCAGATGAATACCCGCATTTTTGCAGACTGCTGTGCTATTCGTCATGACTTTAGCGGGAAGATTACTAATCTCTGGGAATAGAGATGGAGCTATATTAGGAGGGTTGATGAATCTGAGGTGAAAAGGGCTGAAGAGACTAGGGTAAAACAGACTGATGCACTTCGGAAGAGGAAAAGATATGCAAAAGAAAAGGATTATGATTTTGAGGATTAAATGCATGAGATGGCTGAGGAGGCGAGGGTTAAGAAAGAAAGGAGATCGAAGAAGAAAGCTGATGTGGGAGAAACTAAGAGAAGGACTAAACAACGACACCAATCATTTACTGAGACCTCAAGGAGAGAGGAGAGAGCCGAATTAGATGAGGATGTGATAAGAAACCTTAACACCTCTCTGGCCAATGAGTTGAGCATGATTAAGACAAAACTTACCAATCAAGAGATGAGGGAAAGGCAGAAGGATGAGGTGATTGATGGTATGACCATGATGCTGATGGATCAGAATAAACTGATTAAGAGACTGTTTGAGGAGGTGAATGAACTAAAGGCTACAGCCGGCCTGCCCAATCAACTAACTCAAACTGAGTTAGATTATTTGACTGATACTTCCAAGTACTCATTTCTAAATATGGGTACATCTTCCCGGGCAGGAGAGGGCACATTTGGTGCAGCGGCTGACGAAGCAGGAGGTTCTGGAGTAAAGCAGGAGACTGAGAATGTGGAGAATACTGAAGAAATATTTGAGGCTGGTTTTGTGAATATGCAGTTTGATTTTGAGAAAGATCTGGTTGGTGAAGAGGTGATGAGAGAGAATACTGCTGGAAATGTTGGAAGGACTGCTGAGAAAGGTCTGATTGATGAAGAACAAGATGATGAGCAGTTGGTTGACTACAATTCTGAACCCGAATATTATGAGGTTGATGAGAGACCTCTAACCTATGTTGATAAGAATGGTGATGATGATGGAGATGTGTTTGAGATGGCAAAATATGATTGGTTTATTAAAGAGAAAGGAACTGAAGAGCTAACTCCCCTATTCCAAAACATGGAAGGGTTGAGTAAGACTGAAGCTGACAAGAGAATCATTAGCTGGAAGTATAACCCCGGCCTCAAAATGTTTATGATAAAGTGGAGAGGGGGAGGAATTACTTATCTGCATAAGAGGAAGGCATTCAAGACCTTGCCTAAATGGGATTTGAGGAGGCTGGCGGTGCTGCCGTTACTAGATGCTCATCTGAGTTAGAGAGCTACTTTGCTAGAGAAGGAGATCACGAATGGTGTGAATGAAAACTTTGAGTCATTCGGGTTTATGAAGGCTGAAAGAAGATGATCCAAAAAGGATAAGGACTGGGAAACGGGCAAGGGAAAGATTGTGCTGAGGGTAAAACCCCCAAAAATAGTGAACAGGGTTAGGTTGTCAGATCCCCTTCCCTAGTGATTACAGAACTTTGAAAAGTGGTTTTATGATAACAATACGGGGGAGGCTGTGATCAGGGTGAAGAACAAGAGTGAGCTTAGATTGTTTGATCCTACAGAGCTATTTAGTTTCTGTGATGAAAACCTGCTACTTCTTTGCGAAAACCATATTAAAGCAGGGGAAGGGGACGAGACGAGAAAAGAAGCTAGTCTGTTCATGACTGTGGCTAATAAAGTCAGAGGAGTAAGGACAAAAGTGAAGGAGCTTGCTGAGAAGGTGAGAGCTGAAGATGATCTAAACATGGATGTCCGGGATTTTGCAAGACAGTTTGAGCAAGCTAGTGCTCATCCCGAGGGAGCTGATGAAGCATGTGCAAATCAAAGTGAATCAGTGGCTGAAGCTCCCAAGGAAGGTGCTGCCAGAGCTGAAGAAGACATATCAGAGGCAGCGGGGGAGATTGAAGCTGACCAGGGAGAATCTATGTCTAAAGCCCCCGAGGAAGAAGCTGCAGGAACAAATAAAGATACATCAGATGCAGCGGGAGAGACTAAAGCAGACGCGACAAATCAAGACAACTGAAGGCGGTGAGATCCAACCTAGGGGGAGTATTGAAGATCATGTATAGGTTGGACTCACCTTAGATTAGATTATGTTTATATTACTTTGTAATAGGTTTAATGTTAGTTTACTTTTGAATGTTGTTCATTTTGTTTAGTTTTGCAACCCAGCAAAACTAATAGGTTTAATGTTGTTCATTTTGTTTAGTTTACATTTTCGCTCATAGTCAGCTGTTTAGTTCATCTGGCGAAACTGTTGTTTCTGCCGGGCAAAACTATAGTTTCAGCAGCACAGTTTCGCTGTCAGCGTTACTGTCTGCGAAACTAGGTCTGCTATATATAGTTTTGATCTTGCTCATTGTTGAGCATCCTTGCAAAACCCTAATCGATTATTATTGTTGCAAGAGACCTTTGTAAGCTGTCAATTCATTGAAATACACTTGATCTTTGTTTACTTTGATTGTATTGATCCTTATTGTTCATATTTGAATACATTGCGGTTGTTCTTATCTTCTTCATCTTTGTTATTTCTCTATTGTTTCTGATATTGAACGATTCAACGTGTCATTTGTACTGCAAATCGATCAAATGAACCATCAACACAAATATATCATGATGATGAAGAAGCAAAAGTGTTAAATAATAATCAAAGTAAAACAAACACAATCAATAAACAATGGCTCAATATGATTCCAATAGCATTCTAGCCTCCAAAGTTACACTTGCAATAAAGATATTTTGTCTAGGGTTTTTGCAAGATTAATCTACAATGATAGAAACATTTCTATATATAGGCTAACATAGTTTCGCTGACAGTTTCGCTGACTGTCAGGCCCATGCCAGTTTCACCCGGCGACGAAACACAATTCCGCTGGAGATCCTGGCCTGCTGACTATGAGCGAAACTATAGTTCCGCTCATAGTTTCGCTGGGTAGAAAACACAAAATACAAATTAAACAAAAGTAATCTAACATATGTCCTATTACATTTGAACATAAACAAAATATAAACACTAATTTAAGGTGAATCCAACCTATTCTGGATCTTCAATACTCCCCCTAGGTCGGACCTCACCGAATGGATCATCTTCATCGTCACCACCAGCTCCAGTCTCCTCTCCAGCCTTAGATATGCCTTCTGCTTCAGTTCCTGCTATGCTACTTTCTTCACCGTGTGCACTTGCTTGTTCGAATTGTCTTGTCAGATCCTGCACGTCCATCCTGACCTCATCAGCCTGGCGAATCTTGTCAGCCAACTCTCTAACCTCCGCTCTCACTCCTCGAGCCTGTGTGAAACCTCCATGAACAGGCTTGCCTCTTTTCTCGTTTCAGCTCCAGCCCCCGCCTTAATGTGATTCTCACATAAAATCAATAGATCCTCATCAGAGAATGAAAATACCTCCATTGGATCAACTAATCTAACTTCAGCTCCATCCTTTATCCTTATCACTGCCTCCCCCGTGTTGTTGTCATAAAACCACTTCTCGAACCTCTAAAGTCTTTGGGGAAGGGGATCAGGTATCCTCACCCTACTAATAGTCTTTGGGGGCTTAACCCTTAGCACAATCCTACCCTTACCAGTCTCCCAGTCTTTGTCTTTCTTAGACCTCTTCCTTTCAGCCTTCATATACCCAAACGTCTCAAAATTATCGTTCTGGCCCTTCTTAATCTCTTCTTCCAGCAATTTGGCTCGTTCACTCAGTTGAGAGTCTATCAAGGGAATCTCTGCTAGTCTCCTAAGATCCCATTTAGGCAAGGTCTTGAAAGCCTTTCTTTTGTGCAGATAAGAAATCCTTCCTCCTCTCCTCTTAATCATAAACATCTTCAGGCTTGAGTTGTATTTCCAGCTTATTATCTTCTTCTAAGACTCTTTCCTGCTCGCCCCTTGAATGTTCTGGAATAGTGGGGTTAGCTCTTCTGGCTCCTTCTCCTTCACAAACCACTCCTCTTTTTGTAGTTCAAACACATCTCCCTCAGTGGAGCCCTTCTTTGCTACATATTTCAAGGGTTGTTCATCCACCTCATAATACTCTGGCTCAGAGTCATAGTCTACCAGCTGCTCATCATCATCCTCTTCATCTATTAGATTCATCTCAACTGCCTTTTGCACTCCCTCAACAGTTGGTTCTCTCACTATCTCCTCACCACCCAAATCTGTATCAACGTTCAGCCCCAGATCTATGAACCCTGCTTCAATCACCTTCTCTACATTTTCCTCAGCCTCTTTCCTTCCAGTCTCAGTCTCTCTCTCACCAGCATCCTTCTCACCTGAACCTCCTACTGTTGTATCTGCTGCACCATAGTGCCATCTCCTGCCTTAGATGAGGTACCCACATTCAAAAATGAGTACCTTGAAGCTTCTGTAAGATCATCTAACTCAGATTGAGTTAGCTGATTAGGCAGGCCGGCTACAGCTTTAAGCTTATTCACATCAGTCAGTAAGCTCTCAATCAAAGCCTGTTGGTCTATCATCATCTTACTCATACTTTCTAGCATCTCATCTTTCTTCTTTTCTCCACAACTCTTAATTTGTCAGTTTAGTCTTTATCATGCTTAACTCATTAGCATAAGATGAGTTAAGGTTTCTGATCATATCCTCATCCATGTTTCCCCTTTCATCTCTCCTCTGTGGCTCAGTAAAGGTCTGATGTTGGTGCTTGGACCTCCTCTCAGTCATCCTCTGAACATCACCTTGATCCGCCTTCTTCTTGGATCTTTTCTCCCTCTCGCTCTCAAGGCCTCCTCTACCTCATCTATTTCTTCCTCTAAATCATAATCTTTCCTCCTTCGCATACCTTTTCCTTTTTTTCACTGACTCAGCCTGTTTCTCCTTGTTTCCTCAGCATGCTTATTCTTAGCTTCTATAACCCTCCTAATGTAGTTCCACCTTTCGGCTAGATACATGTTCTCCCAGAAATGAGTAATCCTCCAACTAAAATCATGCCTAATTGCTGAGTAGTCAGCAAAAATCCTGGTATTCATCCGTACCAATCTCTTAATAAACCTCGGGTAAAGCAGCCATTTGTCTTTCTTCAACGCCATCACATTCTCAGCCATACAGTCGAATATCAGCTTGGCTATATTGGCCTTTTTCCCTTTACTGAAAATAATCATTGCCTTCGCCCAGTCTAGGTTCAGCCCATCCGTTCCCCCCTTTCTATGATCCAGACACATAAAAAAACATGGCTTATATATCTCCACTCTTTGGACAGGAAAGATTTCTTGATTTCTTTCCTTATCCCAAAAGGAGGACTCTCATACCTCATGCTCCTAAAAGCCTCAAACACCTCCTGATCAGATAAATCTGCCTCATCTCCACAATCTTCTTGTAGCCTCAGCACACGAGTAATAACTTCTATAGTGATAAAGATATCATTCTCCAGAACTATAGCTACAATCCTCTGTGGATTAGCTCTAGTGTCATACTCTGCTGATCTCCAAAAGTCCCAGATGTGCTAATCTGTTGGACCAAAAGAACCAATGAGCCTGATCAGAAAAACCTCTAAGTCCTACAGACATTACAACTGCTGAAGATAATCATATCAGCTGAAGACATCAGCTGATTACAAACGTCTGAAGACAAAGTCTGAAAGCAAAGAACTGAAGACAAAGTCTGAAAGCAAAGAACTGAAGACAAAGTCTGAAGATGAAGTGCTGAAGACAAAGACTGAAGACCAGAGTGATCAGCAGTTGTCACAACAGCTGAAGTTGCTAACTTCAGTAGTTGTGATGGTTTTACTTTTCAGTACTTGTAACTTTATATTTCAGTAGTTTATTGTTTCAGTAGTTATTAGTCAGTAGTTTTATGTAATTGTACTTAGCATTCACTGAGATGTAATCAGTTGTTGAGAACATCTCAGTAGTTTGCTTATTTCAGTTGTTTTTGTAATTCTGTTAGATGTCACTGTCAAGTGACATCAGCAGACGTCACATTCCTCTATATAAGGGATGTTGACCTAGCTGTATTCCTAACCGAAGCATTACGCGTGAATGAAAACATTCCTTTAACAGAAATTTTCTCTATATAATTGTGATTGATTGTCTTGCATATTCATTACCTTTCTTGCTTGAATTCGATCTCAATTTGTGATATTCCGCTGCATAATTCAAACCTAATTGATCCGATCCTATCAAATGGTATCAGAGCAAGTTAATCATTGATCGATCTAACAATTGATCATTGAAACTGTTCTTTTGATAGCAAAGGTTGATCGAATTAGTAGTTTTGCAAGAATTGATTATAGAGATTAATTTTCTGTGCTTCCGGTTCATTAATTGTGATTCTAATTGTGTTTTCTTAGTGTGTTGTTGAGTTTTCAAACTAGACCGATTTTAATCTCCTTGACTTCAATTGAATTAGTGAAAATGACTACTTCAATGAATGATCCTCACAATACTGGCTCCTCAACTAAGCCTCCTATGCTTGTTAGGAGTGAGTATAACATATGGCAACGCCGAATGCTCCATCACCTGTCTGTTAACAGTTCAGGTTGTTGGAAGTCTGTGGTTCATGGACCATACAAGCCTATGGTGAGTAATCCTGAAACCAAGGAGATGGTTCCTAAAAAGAAGGAACAATATTCTGATGAGGATTTAAAATTGTTTGAGATTAATGCAAAAGCCCATGGAATTTTGGCCATGGCACTGCCTAATGAAATCTATTCTGGGCTCATGCATCATGAAACTGCTTATGATCTCTGGGTTGCTCTAAAGGAACAATTTGGAGGAACTGATGAGGTCTTAGCAAACAACAGAGAAATCCTTGCCCAGCAATATGAGACATTCTCTCATAGGAAGGGTGAGACACTGACTCAACAGTTTGAGCGGTTTTCATGTTTAATTTTGAGCTTAAAATGGTTCAACATGAATACACAAACAGCCAGATGAATAATAGATTCCTCAGATCCCTGCCTGAGAGATGGGACACCTACACCATTGTCCTACGCTCTAGTGCAAATCTGGATACTCTATCTCTCACCCAACTTCATGGGAAACTCTTAACATTTGAGAGAGAGATAGAACAGAAAAGGAAACTATCTTCATCTGGAAAGCTCACTGATGACTTTGTACCAGGTAATACTGCTCTGGTTGGTCATGAGTCTGAATATGCTTCATCTGAAAGTTCATATAATGAGCATATTGATTTCTCTTCAAACAGTGGAAATCATGCTTTTGTTGGAGTTGAGGGAAACTCAAGTTTTAATGTTGATAATTTGTGTTTTATGATGGATGATCTGAAAGGAATTGCTGATGATGATCTTGAAAGATGGATATTTTGAGCCAAATGGCATTGATTAATATCAGATCTCAAAAGTTTTATAAGAGAACAGGTAGGAAATTTCCTGGTCTCTCTGGCAAAACCAAGGTTGGTTTTGACAAGAGTAAGTTGAGATGTCACAAGTGTCACAGACTTGGACATTTTGCTAGAGAGTGTAGATCATCTGGATCTAACTCATCTGCACCCTTTGTGACTTTTCCAAGTAATAATTCACAATCCAAAGGGCAACATCCTACCAGTTCTGATCATCATTCACAGCATCAATCATCTCCTGCATACTTTGTCCCTCAAAGCCCCATGCCATATCCTTATCCATGTTTTTACATGCCTCAGTCTGGTCAAGTTTCAGTACCAATGGCTCAACAACCACATGCTCTACCTGATCCTCAGCCTTCTCAATCAAATCAGCAATCTCAACCTCAATCTCATCAGAGCTTTTTCACCCCTGAGGTTGTTGACTGGAGCAGCCTACCAGATGATGTATCTGGTTATTCTGAGCAATTTGCTGGTGCTGGTCAACATGGTGGTGACAATCCTTTTGGAAACCTTGCTTTAATGGCCCTGGAATCTACTGATGACAATCCTTCATCATCACAGGGTTCTTCATCACAGGTACCACAGGTATCTTCTGAGGCTAAGGCCAAGATTTGTTCTGAATCATGCATAGCTGCTTTTGTTTCTATTAGGGAAGCAAATGTAGCTTTAATTAATCAAAATCTTGACCTAGAAAAGGCAATGTCTAAAAGGAAATCTGAGTTTGAGTCTGTGTTAAAAGAGAAGGATGAAGAGATTTATAAGCTTAAATGTCAAATTACTGATGAAAAGGCTAAGGTAGAGGTCATTCTAGAAAATCACAAGAATCTCAAGGAAACACTTGCAGCTACCCAAGTTGATTGTGAACGATGGGTAACTTCCTGCAAGGGGTTTGAAATGCTTCTCAGTAAGCAAACTGCTTCCAATGTGAAGTTTGGGATTGGGTATAATCATACCATACCTCCCACAGATTTTACTCCTAAGTCAGAAGTACAATCTGAGGTTGAGAGTCATTTCCAAACCACATCATCAGGTGTTTCATCCTCTATTGAAAATTCAAAATCTGAGGATGAAGATAGTGTGAGTATCTCAGTTAATCAAATAACTGATGATCCCACTACTTCGAAACACTTGATCAAGAAGAGGCTGAGAAATTCAGGTGTTGTTCCACAAGGTACTCAAAGTACTGAAGGGCAAAACACAACACCTGAAGAGCATTTTAAATCAGAAGAAAATAAGCAATCCTTGACAACTGCTGAAGAATCTATCAGGATTCTAAAAAATACTGATAGCAAACCACTGAAGAAGAAATCTTCAGTTGTTGAAAATCCTTCAGTACTTCCCAAAAGTACTGAAAGGAAGAAAGTACTGAAGAACAAATCTTCAGTAGTTTCCTCAACTTCAGCAGTTGATCAAGAAAAGATGAAAACAAAACCATGTGAAATATGTGGTTTGTTCAATCATCTGACTGATGAATGCTGGTATAGCAAGGGTTTAAAATTCAATAAAAAGAAAATCATTAAGCAGGAAATGCAGAAAATGAAAAACGAATTTCAAACCAAGTTTGTACCTCAATCATCTCATTCTGATAAACCTAAGCTTTCTCAAAATGTCACTAAGAAAGAAGGGGTTTTTCAAACAACAGCTGCAAATATTCCTCAGGGAATATTGAAAACTCAGACTAAGTCTGTGTCTTTTCAAAAGAAGAGTGTAGAGAATAACAAGAACAAATCATCCACAAGTACTGATGTGTCAACTGAGTTGAAAACTCTGTCAACAAATCAGACACAACTTGTGATGATGGTTCAACATCTATTGGGGAGAGTTAACCAGTTAGATGTCTCTGTGACTAAACCACTGAAAAGGATACCCAAGCAAAAATCCAAGGAATCCTTTTCAGCATCATCTACATCTTCAAAAGCTGTTAATCATGCACAACCTGTTAGTTTAACATCTGTTGATGAAAACAGACCCAAAACCAAAAAGGTTTGGGTCTCAAAGGCTAACTAATGTTTGTGTTAAATGCAGGGTTCTTCATCATGCCAAAGAAGCATCTGGTATGTGGACAGTGGAGGATCCATGCATATGACAGGGAGCAGCTCTCTTCTTCATGACTATTCCCAAAGGAAGAAGGGATTTGTTTCATTTGGAAATGATGCCAAAGGTTACATCATTGGGAAAGGTTTTGTCTCAAATGGGGAGATAAGATTTGATGATGTCAACCATGTGGAGAACCTCAAATACAATCTTTTGAGTGTCAGTCAAATGTGTGATAAAGGGCATGTTGCACTTTTCACAAGTCAAAACTGTCGGATTCTGTCTTCCACAGTTTTGCACAAGATTGACAAAATATTGGATGAGTATACTCTCCTGAAGGCCAACAGGATTGGAAGAGTATATGCTTTAGATCTATCAAAGAAAATAGATCTAAAAGGCCATCCATGTTTGTTCTCCAAAGCCTCTCCTCAAGAATCTGAACTATGGCATAGAAGGCTGGGTCATGTGAATTTCAAGAACATGAATCAGCTCATTCATCATGGATTAGTGAGAGGCTTGCCATTGAAGGAGTTCAAGTGTGATGATACCTGCCCAGCTTGCTTAAAAGGAAAGCAACACAAAGCTTCATTCCCTTCTATAGAAGAACCTAAGTCCACTGCCTGCTTGCAATTACTGCACATGGATCTTTTTGGTCCTGTGAGAGTAATGAGCATGGCAAAGAAAAAGTACTGTCTGGTAATTGTGGATGATTACTCTAGATATGTATGGACTTTCTTCTTGCACTCCAAGGATGAAGCAGCTCAAAGTATTATCTATTTTGTGTTACATGTGGAGAAGCAGCATTCACTTCCAGTTAAGTGTGTGAGAAGTGATAATGGGACAGAGTTTAGGAATCACACTCTTGATGAATTCTATTTGTCTAAGGGAATCAAAAGACAATATAGTATTCAAAGAACTCCAGAGCAAAATGGAGTGGTGGAGAGAAAGAACAGGACCCTGATTGAAGCTGCAAGGACAATGTTGGCTGACTCTGGTTTGCCACTAACCTTTTGGGCTGAAGCTGTCAATACAGCTTGCTATGTTCAGAATAGAGTATTAGTGAATCAAAGGTTGATGAAGACTCCTTATGAGCTCTTACATCATTTGGCTCCTTTGATTTCATTCTTTAGAGCTTTTGGGTGTCCTTGTTATATTCTCAACACAAAGAGTATACTTCAGAAGTTTGATTCCAAGGTGGATGCAGGGTATTTTGTTGGGTATTCATCTACTTGCAAGGCATACAGAGTGTTCAACTGCAGAACAAAGATTGTTGAAGAGACTTTGCATGTCAAGTTCAATGAATCCCCAAAAGACAAGATTCCTCAAAACCCTGTTGAGATGTTTGACTTGGACATACTGCAATATGTTCCATATCAGCCTCCACCTGTTATGGTCTCTGAAGATCCATCATCTCCAACTGAAGATACAAATGCAAGTTGTAGTGATCATCTGCCTGGTTCTACTACACTTGATGTTCCTGTAGCCTCAGCATCTCCATCCACAACAAATGCTGATGAAATCTCTGAATCCTCTACTTCATTTGAACTGCCATCTCAGTCTAGGTTTCAAGAGTCTACATCAACATCTGCTGCTGCTGAATCTTCTACAAACACTTGCACAGATATTATTTCATATCAAGAATTGAAGAATCATCCTGTGTCCCAGATCATTGGTGACATAACTGCTGGTGTTTCAACAAGAAGTCAATTGTCCAATTTCTGTCTCTATGCTCTCTTCATCAGTCAGCAAGAGCCAAAGAATTATCATGTTGCTTTAAGGGACAATGGATGGGTTGAAGCCATGCAGCTTGAGCTTCTTCAATTTCAAAAACAGCAAGTGTGGGAACTGGTTCCTCTGCCCCCAGGTAAGTGTGCAATAGGCACTAAATGGGTGTTTAGGAATAAAACTGATGAAAAAGGTCAAATTGTCAAGAACAAAGCCAGACTGGTTGTACAGGGGTTTTCACAAGAAGAAGGTATTGATTATGATAAAACCTTTGCCCCTGTAGCCAGACTGGAGGCAATTCGTTTGTTTTTAGCTTATGCTGCTTTTCATAACCTTAAAGTTTTTCAAATGGATGTCAAAAGTGCATTTTTATATGGTAAAATAAAAGAAGAAGTTTATGTATGTCAACCACCAGGTTTTGAAGATCATAAACACCCTGATTGGGTGTATAAGCTTGATAAGGCTCTTTATGGGTTGAAACAAGCACCCAGAGCCTGGTATGAAACATTATCTAATTTTCTTCTTCAAAATAATTTCAGTAGAGGCACCATAGATAAAACTTTATTCATAAAGAAAGCTGGCATGCATAAGCTCCTTGTTCAAATTTATGTTGATGATATTATTTTTGCATCATCTGATCCCCAGTTGTGTGATGCATTCACAAAATTGATGCAACAAAAGTTTGAAATGAGTGCTATGGGAGAATTACAGTTCTTTCTGGGTTTACAAATCAAACAACTGACTGATGGAACTTTCATTCATCAGTCAAAATACACAAAAGATTTGTTAACCAAGTTTGATTTACAAAACTGTAAATCCTGTTCTACTCCCATGTGCAGCAACACACAACTGGATGCTGATCAAAAAGGTAAAGCAGTTGATGAAACTCTTTACAGATGTATGATTGGTTCCTTGATGTACCTAACAGCTTCTAGACCAGATATTATGTTTGCAACTTGTGTCTGTGCTAGATTTCAGGCTGCTCCTAAGGATTCCCATATGATTGCAGTCAAGAGGATCTTTAGATATTTGCAGGGAACTAAATCACTAGGACTATGGTATTCCACTGGGCACTCTTGTAAATTGGTTGCTTTTTCTGATAGTGACTATGCAGGGTGTAAGTTAACCAAAAATCAACTTCTGGTGGATGCCAATTTCTAGGCAACTGTTTGGTCTCTTGGCAGAGTAAGAAACAAACATCAGTTGCTACATCAACAGCTGAAGCAGAGTACATTGCAGCTGCAAGCTGTACATCTCAGGTACTTTGGCTTCAAAATCAGTTATTGGATTATGACATTATAGAGACTAAGACTCCATTATTAATGGATAGTTCTTCAGCTCTTTGTATTGTTAAGAATCCTGTCCAGCATTCTAGGACCAAACATATTGAGATCAGACATCATTTCATTAGGATTGCTATGAAAAAGGTCTGATTGATCCAAAGTTTGTGCCTAGTGCTGATGAGCTTGCAGATATATTTACTAAGCCTTTGGATAGTGCAACATTTCATAATCTTGTACTCAGGCTTGGTATGCTGCAACTAGAATAATTTGACAACTACTGATGCTCTTAGTTCATAAATACTGATGAGCATTAGTATACTTTTGTCAAAAATAAGTGCTGATAAGTCATTCTATTTTCAGTAGTTTTACAACTACTGAAGACTTAATTACTTAAAAGTACTGAAGTATCTTATTTGTTCAAAAATACTGATGTAGTTCAAACTACTGATGTCTTTTGTAATAAATAAGTACTGATGACCAATGAAACATCTGAAAATCAGATGATCTGATGAGTAAGTGTCAAGGTCATTGAAACAGCTGATCTTTGTGAATTGACGAAAACTACTGTTTCAGTTCCAAACAACTGAAGCCAAAACCAAGTCTTCAGTAGTTTTACAACTACTGATGACCAACACCAAGTCTTCAGTTGTTTACAACATCTGAAAGTTAAAACCATGTCTTCAGTTGTTTTCTAACACCTGATGACTAACACCAACACTTTCAGTTGTTTTTCCTCAGCCGTTTCATAACCTATATATACCTAACCCTAACTTCAACCTTTTCATAACCCACTTTCCAAACGTTCATCTTCCATTAATGGCGACCATGCAAATCAAACCTCGACACAACTGTGTTGCTCATCTTACCAAATCACCATTCTGGAACAAGTTTGATGCTGCTATCGACTTGATGGTCGATTCCCAATACCGCACAGCCTTTCTCCTCAATCCAACCATTTACCCTGATACCCTGTGCCAGTTCTGGACGAACGTCACCGTTCATACTGATGAGAATGATGCCACCATCACTCTTCAGTCATTTGTTAACCAGAAACGGGTGATCATCACTGCTGAGATCATTCGTCAAACCCTAGACCTAAATGATGCCACCTATCCCACCAAGTACCCAAAAGGCACCATTGATCTTTCTTTTGCCAATCATGGTTATGAAGGTGACCTAAGTGCTACTACCATACTGAAGAAGCACTTCCATGATGCTGAGCGACTCATATTTCACATGATCAATGTCTGCCTGGCTCCTAAAACATCTTCTTGGGATCAAATGTCATCCAGATGGCAACAGGTATTATACTCTATCCTTGAGCACCAAAATCTAAATTTTTCTGATATTATCTTTTTGGAACTTAAAAATTTGGCATTGAAACCTGTGGCAAATAGATGGATATTATATCCAAGGTTTCTTATGGCAATCATTTTGAATCAATTAAAATCTGATGGCCTTGTTGGCCTTGGAGTCCCTGCTCTGTTGGTTTTACCAGAGGTATACTCCAGGCACAACTCAAACCCACAACTCAAAGAGGCTGCCAAACTGCTCAAACCCAAGCAGAGGGAACCCACAGCCTCCACCTCCAAATCTAAAGTCCCCTCCAAACCCAAACCAAAGAAAACCAAAAAGGCTACTCAGGGAGTTGAGTCCCCTGATGATGCCCCTGCAGCACAAACGCAGGATGAGACTACAAGCATTAATCCCCTTGTAGTCTCAATGACTCCACCAGCTGAAACCGCTCAGGTATCCTCTCAACAGGATCCTGATGCAACCAAAATCGGGAAAACCACATTGCTGGAATCTATCTCACTTGAGAAGATTACCATTGAAGAGCACCACTCTCCCCAGGTGCAAACCTTTTCACCACCATCCCCCACTGATACCGCCCCTACAAGCCCAACTGCAGTCATTGCACAAGTGCTGACTCAGCTACATTCCTCTACCCCTCCCCAGAAACCTGTTACTACTGGGAAAACCTCAACAGCTGAGGGAGAGGATCAAAATGTAGTTGACATCCAACAGCATAGGGATTATCAAGTTCAGTCTCCCAGTGTAAATGTGGAGACTAGAACATCTGGTGAGGCTACCTCTTCCCCTGTTTCAGCACATGAACAGGATGAAGCTGGTATCATCCCTAAGCCCTCACCAGAGGCAACTGTCAATGAAGGACTTGCTCCTGAGACAGGAAGTCCCCAGTTCCAAGACAAAGGGGCACATGTGATCACTGATTTACACTCAGCACATGTTCATCCTGATTCACTCAGGAGGTCAGGTGATTCAGTTTATACTGATGATGACCTGGGCTTTTTCTTTGAAGTCTTAGCCCAAAATACTATTCTTGGCTGAGGTTTGTAGATTGAAAGATCTGCTTCCCATCATGCCTCAGGAATCAAGACCATATGCCCCAATACACCCACAGATGGCAGCTTCTGTTGAAGCTTCCCTAAACACTGAGCCACTCAAATCAACCAAACCACCAGCCTCTGGCTCAGGCACCATTTCTCAGGGAGAGAACCCCTCTGAGCAAATGGTTGCTGTATCAAATCTTCCTTACCTCTCATCACACCCATCATCACATCTATTGTTCATAAAACCATTGATGAGAGGCTCTCCTCAGATATTACCTCACTTGTGACTGATGCTGTGTCCAAGCACCTTTCTGACATTCAAACCCCTGAACCCAATGCAACCAAAAAGGGGGAGTCTAAGTCAGCAAAGGATGATAAAAGGAAAAGAGCTGAAGAGGAAGAAAATAAGGAAGAGAACAAAGGCAAAGAGATCATCACCTACAAAAGAAAGAAAAGTATTGGTGATCAAACTGAAGATGAGAAGAGGTTAGATGAGATGATCAAAGAAACTGATGACCAACACAGCAGATCCATGGACAGGATCATTGATCAACTCTTCAGGCAAGGATTTGACACTGCAAAACTTGACTCAGAGATCAGGAGACTGGAGATTCAAGAAATTGAGGATCGATGGGCAAGTTGTAATGAAGAAGAAAGGGAGAGACTAGAGGCTATGATTAAATTTCTTTCTAAACATCTGGGAAGACCTATCATAGAGATTAAATCATGGTCCAGAGATAGCATCTTGGAGATAACTACCAAGATATGCTCATCTGAAAGCTTCAACAAAGGCTTAATCATTGAAGCTCTGGATGAAGCTGGTGCTGGGAAGAGAACTGATATGGCCAAGTTGTCAAAAGCCACCCTCACCAACAAAATGATAGAGCAGCCCTTCAAATCTCCCTTACCAAAACAATCCTCCAAGCCAACCTCACAATCAAAACTGCCTACATCTAAACCTTCAAAACAACCAACCTCTCAACCTCCAAAACAATCAACCTCACAACCATCTAAACCAATCCCTTCACCCAAGAAACCTATCCAAGAGTCCACCAGTGAAGCACCAAAAAGAAAAAGAAGGTTGCTGAGGATGGAAGAAGAAGAAGAAGAGGATGAAGAAGACAATCTGCCAATATCTGCTGTTCTTGAAATGAAGAAACTGAAGCCTAGGAGTCAATCACAAGCAATAACTCCTGAAACTCAAAGGCTGACAGTTAAGGTCAAAATTGAAGAAGAAGAACAGCAGAAGCAGCATGATGAGCAGTTTCTTAAAATGGTTGACAAGGACTTCCCTCAGTCCTCATCCATTCAAGCTATGAAGATTCAAGCTCAAAGGCTGTACACTCTCAGGCATACTTTTCAACATCAAAAAGAGAGAGTGCGGATTTGGCCAGATCCCAGGGTAAGTTCTAGAATTCACAAGAAAATTTTACCAAGTAGACATCATGGCCAAGTAAGAAAGACTTTTAATGCTGCAATCATGTTGGCCATGGTAGTCTCACCCTGGGAAATCATTGAAGAATTCAAGAGAGCTCACACATCCAAATCAACCCCTATGTCTATTCTTGAAAACAAAATGATCAAGAAGGGGTTGCTGTATAAAAGACTTGAAGATCTTCAGAAGAGTGAACTCCAGTTGTTACTTGAAGGCTCTCATCCAGATGAATTCGCTTATAGAGAGATAACTACTGTTGAGCTAAAGAATGGGAAGACAGTGAGGTACCTGTCTGAGTACTATGGGCCTGAGTTCTTCTTTGAGGGAGAAGCAGAAGAACTCACTAAGGAGGAACAAGTTGTTCTCCTTGAGGCCTATGCAAGGGAGTCTTTCAGACTCATAAATGGGAAATAGGTTTCATGGTTGGGACAAGACTCTGTGTCCAATTTCCCCAAGACAGAGTTCCCTTCCATACTTAGCCAATCAAATGATTAGAAACCTTTTCCTGGTCTGTGCTTATTTGTTTACCTCTGAAGCTGATCAAGAGAGTACTTTTGCCAAAGAATAAGTGGGATCTTCAATAAAGTTAGAGGTTTTGGCTGCATTGGTTCAGGGGGAGTTTGTTGGACCAAAAGAACCAATGAGCCTGATCAGAAAAACCTCTAAGTCCCACAGACATTACAACTGCTGAAGATAATCACATCAGCTGAAGACATCAGCTGATTATAAAGGTCTGAAGACAAAGTCTGAAAGCAAAGAACTGAAGACAAAGTCTGAAAGCAAAGAACTGAAGACAAAGTCTGAAGATGAAGTGCTGAAGACAAAGACTGAAGACCAGAGTGATCAGCAGTTGTCACAACAGCTGAAGTTGCTAACTTCAGTAGTTGTGATGGTTTTACTTTTCAGTACTTGTAACTTTATATTTCAGTAGTTTATTGTTTCAGTAGTTATTAGTCAGTAGTTTTATGTAATTGTACTTAGCATTCACTGAGATGTAATCAGTTGTTGAGAACATCTCAGTAGTTTGCTTATTTCAGTTGTTTTTGTAATTCTTTTAGATGTCACTGTCAAGTGACATCAGCAGACGTCACATTCCTCTATATAAGGGATGTTGACCTAGCTGTATTCCTAACCGAAGCATTACGCGTGAATGAAAACATTCCTTTAACAGAAATATTCTCTCTATAATTGTGATTGATTGTCTTGCATATTCATTACCTTTCTTGCTTGAATTCGATCTCAATTTGTGATATTCCGCTGCATAATTCAAACCTAATTGATCCGATCCTATCATAATCGTATATGGTCGGGGAGTGAGAGATCGCATAGGCGATAGGAGAGCTCCTGATCCAATGTATACAATCTCTGAATCCAACAGCCTTTGGATTCATGTCGTCTAAAATGGTTGTTATGTTGTTCCTCTCATCAAATTTTAGATTGGCCATTAATCTGAAAATAAATAGGTGAAACAGATTAGAATGATGTAACATGATAAATAATAAAGAAAAACAATTAAAAAGAATAGAATTAAAGAAAATCACAATTAGTTTCACTGGCCGAAAGTATAGTTTCGCTTGCCGAAACAGTAGTTTCGGCAGGCGATAGTGTAATTTCGGCACATGTTCAATTTTGCCCGGCCAAAGAAGTAATTTTGGCGAGACGAAACTATAGTTTCGGAAAGGCGAAACTGAATTCTGGCAAGCAAAACTGTCAAGTTCACATGGACAGTATAACCTCACAGTTTCGCTAAAAACCATTGAACTTTCGTTCATTTTCGCAGAAAACATAAGTACTTTCACAGAAAGAACAGGGAAGAAATGAACCGACACAATCAAATGAACCTATTTAAAGCGGTTAAAACCTATATTAAACTATATACTCAGGTTCAAAACACCCACCTATCACTTAAAAGATCATCCAAAACGTTTAATAATCACAAAAGATTGAAATCATTTGGAAAACTCGTTTTAGGGCTCTGAGAGTAACACCAAACCGTATGTGTGAAAATGAGCAGCCAATTTCGCATCACACATTATATAGGACATAGTTTTGCTGCCAGTGAAACTATAGTTTCGCCTGGTAAGAATTTGGATCAGAATGGCTCTGAAATGAGTGAAAGTACCGGCGAATCTATAGTTTCGCTGGAACCCAAAAACTTAAAATTTTCTATTTCTTATTAATATTTGATTATTTAGAATGATAAAAGAAGTTAAAAGGATATCGAAACACAATAAGCTGAAGAGGTTTTCTGGAGAATCAGAGTTTGGCGGGATTAATGATATACTGTACTTTTAAACCCATGCCTTCTTCTTTTCAACGAGTAAACTGCGGCTTCTCTTATCATCTTTTGCGGTTAGATTAGAGAAAAATTAAGTGACCCGGTCCACACAGACATTTGGCAAAGAAACTCATCATGTCCTCATGATATTTTGAGCAATATGATTAACTCTACTTGATGTTAATTGGAGAGCACAAGAAGCACAGACCTTATTATTTTTCAAATGATGAGAGCTCCAGGTCTATACTCACGTATAACAAAGGAGATGATCATTTGATCTTATCTGATGAGAGCTTCAGGTCTATACTTACGTATAACAGAGAAGATCATCAGAACGTACTGATGAGAGCTCCAGGTCTATAGTTACGTACAACAGAGGAGATCATCACTCCATGTAAATGTTCACACATAGCAGAGGAGATAAGCACGTATAAGTATACATGATGAATCTTCTTTGACACAAATAGAGCTAGCAAGAAGCACTATTGAGTATACCACAAGGTCTTCTGTGCAATATATCAAAGCAGAGACGTTACACTCTCAATCCATTTTGAATAAAGACTTGTAACTTTATGAAGGCCAAAATGTCAAGAGGATAATCCAAGTCAATAAGTTTCTTATTGAATTAATTTAGCCACGATATCACTGTCTACTTCGCATTTTGTGCCTATCATGCATATCCCAACACAATACCTTTGACCTCCTTCAAATCTTTTAGGCAACAAAAACTTTATTCTACAAGAAAGACAAATAAACTTGTGTTACTCTCCCCCGAAATTTCTACGAATCAGCAAGATAAGAGAAATTTCCCAATTTTTTTTATGTTTTTTTATGTAAAATAATAAAGGTCCATGTAGCTTAAAAATTAAAAGAAAGAAAGAAAAAGAATTAGGAAACTTATGTACAATATTTACTGAGACAATTAAGAAAATGGTTTTGAAATGATATCAATCCTAACATGGAGATTAGTTCATAAAAACAAGGTTTATGGAATGTTTTAGTGAAAAGATCATGCTTTTGATTTTTAGTGTCAATAGGAATAATATCAATAAAACCCTTCTCTTGAGCATCACGGATTGCACGAATCCTTGTCTCGATGTGCTTGGTGTGGGAATGATGAATTGGATTCTTTGCAATTACAATGGCTGCTTCATTGTCACAGAATAATGGAGTGTGAAGAAAATTGATTCCATAGTCAATCATATGATGCTGTATCCACAGCACTTGAGAGTAACAACTCGAAACAACAATATACTCTGCCTCCCCCGTGGAAAGACACACAGTAGTCTGTTTCTTGCTCTGCCATGATACCAGACAGTTTCCTAGATATTGACAACCTCTAGTGACAGATTTTCTATTTAACCTATAACCATTAGAATCACTATCAAAATAGGCATGCAAATCAAAATTTCCACCATAAGGATACCAAAGACCCCAACGAGAAGAGCCTTTAAGATAATGAAAGATCCGTTTGACTGCCTTCTCATTAGACTCCTTAGGGTCAGATTGGTATCGAGCACAATACCCCACAGCAAAGGTAATGCCAGGACGACTGGCTGTAAGGAACATTAGGGAACCAATCATTGATCTGTAAAGATGAGAATCAATAGATTTCCCCTTCTCGTCTGGAGTGAGGCATGTTTGGGTAGTGAATGGGGTTAATTCAAAAGAAGCGTTCTCCACCTTGAATTTCTTAAGAATTTCTTTGATATACTTTTCGTGGTGAATAAGAATTCCTTCAGGATTTTGTTCAACTTGCAAACCCAAGAAAAAGCACATCTCCCCCATCATGCTCATTTCAAATCGACTTCTCATGACCTCCTCGAAATCCTTGCAAAGCTTAGGATTGGTGGAGCAAAAAATAAGGTCATCAACGTAGATTTGCACGATTAGCATCTCACCATCTACTTCTTTTTTGAACAAAGTCATATCAATGGTGCCACCAGAAAAACCATTGCTCAGAAGATATTGTGTTAGAGTCTCATACCAGATGCGAGGAGCTTGATGTAAACCATAGAGAGATTTATCAAGCTTGTATACTTTGTCAGGAAAGTCTTGATCCGCAAACCCTGGTGGTTGACACACATAGATCTCTTCATCAATGTCTCCGTAAAGAAAGGCACATTTGACATCCATCTGATAGACTTTGAATTGCTTATAAGCAGCATGAGCCAGAAAAATCCTGATTGCTTCAAGACGGGCTACGGAAGCAAAGACTTCCGTGTAGTCAATCCTTTCTTCTTGAGCAAATCCTTGACCCACCAACCTGGATTTATTCCTTATCACAATGCCATGATCATCAGGTTTGTTCTTGAACACTCATTTTGTGTAATTGGGCATTTGTTTGGAGGAAGGTCAACAAGCGTCCACACTTTGAGTTTCCTAAATTGTTGAAGCTCCAATTGCATGGACTCAACCCAACATGGATCCTGAAGAGCTGCATGAACATTCTTTGGAACAATTTAGGATATAAAACAAGAGAATAAGCATACATTTATCAAACCAGATTGTCTCTGCATCCTAACACCATCAGATTCGATTATGTTATCATGAGGATGATCCTTCAATGATTTTAAATCAGTGGTTAAAGGTACTGAATTGGATTGAGGTGGGCTAGTGGAGTGAGATTGTGTAGATGATGGAGAAGAGGATGGAATAGATTGATCAGGTTGGGATGACGGAAAGCTTTGAGATAGAGTAGAGGTTGGTGTTGAAGGAGTAGATGTCAAAGCAGGTGGGGGTGGAATTTCAAATGAAGACGAAGATGGAAGGTCAACTGAGGGTGGATGATCAAATGATGAATTGGGAGGAAATTTAGGAAATTGAGGTAATAGATCTGGAGGAATAATGTTCGTTTGGACATTGGAGAAGGACGCATCATCATCAAAAACTGGAAGATTAAAGGAGTTGAAGACAGTATTTAAATCAAAGAACCATGCAGGTTCTGTTCTGACCTCTTAGGAACTAGATTCCTGCCAATCAACATAAAATCAGGATGAAATTCTTTGACACAAATAGAGCTAGCAAGAAGCACTATTGAGTATACAGCAAGGTCTTCTTTGCAATGTATCAAAGCAGAGATGTTACAATCTCAATCCATTTTGGATAAAGACTTGTAACTTTATGAAGGCCAAAATGTCAAGGGGATAATCCAAGTCAATAAGTTTCTTATCGAATTAATTTAGCCACGAGAATCACTGTCTACTTCGCATTCTGGCTAAGCCTATCATGCATATCCCAACATAATACCGTTGACCTCCTTCAAATCTTTCAAGCAACAAAAACTTTATTCTGCAAGAAAGACAAATAAACTTGTGTTATTCTCCCCTGAAATTTCTACGAATCAGCAAGAGAAATTTCCAAATTTTTTTTATGTAAAATAATGAAGGTCCATGGAGCTTTAAAATTAAAAGAAAGAAAGAAAATGAATTAGGAAACTTATGTACAATATTTACATGAGACAATTAAGAAAACGGTTTTAAAATGATATCAATCCTAACGTGGAGATCAGTTCATAAAAACAAGGTTTATTGAATGTTTTAGTGAAAAGATCAGCCTTTTGATTTTTAGTGTCAATAGGAATAATATCAATAAAACCCTTCTCTTGAGCATCACGGATTGCATGAATCCTTGTCTCGATGTGCTTGGTGTGGGAATGATGAAATGGATTCTTTGCGATTCCAATGGTTGCTTCATTGTCACAGTGATAGGTTCAAATGGATTGATCTGTGTTGATGATGAACAACAATTGATAATGATATGCACAAAGTAATCAACTAAGAAAATATATCAGAAAAAATTCACAGTGATTTCATTGATATTAGCAAAGGATTACAAGTACAAAATGAGAGAGTTCTAGTTCAAAAGTCTACTCTGCAAAATACAAATAATCCTATTTATACTAATACAAGAAACTAAGGAACATATATTTACACAATAAGTCCTTATACTATGACAAAAACGAAAACTAAAAACTAATGCTAATTTTTAAGGCTCCAAGAATATTCCCCCTAAGATTTGCATTTGTCTTCAGTCAAAAAAATAATCTTTAGGCTCTTCTTTGATCTTGAACATGGGCTTCTCTTTGTACAGCTCCAGTTCTCTCAAAGCTTTCTTTATTGAAGACTTGAATTTTTCAGCTAATTTTCCTTGCTCGGGTTTTGAGACATTCGTTTTTATCTCCATTACATCCATCACCTGCAATGTCTCCTTAGATAATGTTGCTATATCAACATTTGCATAGAATTCAATTGGATCAGTTTGATCTTTCACATGCACCTCCAACACTCCTTTACTAGATATTCTCATGAACTCTATGTTGTGAATGTCTTTCTTGACTATATTAGCATATGCCAGAGCTTTCCTCAACAAAATTCGCTCCATGGCTGCATTCATCACTTTGATAATAGTCATAAAATACTTTTTGTCATGTTCAGCCTCAACTGATGACACTTGCTCAAATCTTTGAATAGATAGAAATGAAATGTAGCTTGGATGTAGTAACTTCAGTTCAAACACTCCAAATAGACTTATCAAGTCTTTCTCCTAATCATCTTCATCTCTCACTAGCTTCAGATGAAACGTGTCTGAATCATAAAACCATCTCTTGATTGGTTTTGTCGTTTGTGTACCATCGATTACTTTCAATCAGGGATTGGTTACTTTCTCAAAGTATTTATCTCCAAATGCTTCTAGATATTTATCTGCCATTTCTGATCTTGATTTACCTTTCTTCTCAACTCTCCTCATTGTGTCAAAATAAGCCTTGTCTTCTTGATCACATATTGTTTGAAGAAAATATGGCATCCGTGTGATTCCTCTATCAAGTAACTTCACAAAGTTCTCTCCTCTAGCAGCTTTGGAGGGGTTAATGAGAGGTAACTTTTGTAATTCCTTCAAGTCTTGCACTAGCAAAGTAACTATACTCGAGTAAAAATGATACACATCACATATAGCATTTACTCGTTTTATCAAGAAAGCATCAAACACCTCATCGTACTTCCAGGCAACTATCTTTACATCATTTGTTTTATCAGGCACAATCATAGCATTCAGAAGCTCTAATATAGATTGTCCTGTTTGAAGGACATTCCTCACTAAATCACCTGTAGATCTTGCCTTGTTCCACAATTGCTTTTGATCCAAATCAACTCTATAGGCCTGCTGCTTAGTGTTTGGAAACATCCTCATCAATTCTTTCCTTCTTTCATGTGTTCTTCTCACTAGCTCCATGGATTTTATCTCTTGAGGCTTTAGAATCTTAGTTCTCTTTGTAATCTCTAGGTACTGAGGATTATCCATGTCTAGTACTACCATTTTGTTATACATCTTCTTAGTTTGTTGAAAAATACTTACCAACTTCCTTAATGATTCTCCTTGTAATCTTTTAAGTCTTTTCCAAGGATAATTCCATGATTGCAACCACATCCGCAATGCTAGAATACTCATATCATCAGGATCAGGATGGTGCAATTCCTCCTCAGGAATATCATCAATATTTATACTTTCACTCATAGATGCCCACTCACCATGTTTTAGACTTATTTCATTTGGATCAACTGGTACTGATGAGTCTGCTATCATGCACATTTCATACGTTTCGCTGATCTGAGACACATTCAATCCATCTAAGAATACTATATTGTACTTTTGTCTGACCAGATAATTATATATGTCTTCAAAGTCTAATGGAATTGGAATATCGTCATTCACATTCATCATTGGTGAGTCAACTCCTTCACAAATATCTTCCTCTTCTAATATTTCATTATACCATTCATCCGGAAAATTAGAATCAAGATCATCAAGTGCTTCTATTTGTTGTTATACTTCATCTTCTTCTACATGCAATGAATCTTCAGCAGTCTTTTGAGCTTTTGACTTAGATATTGATTCAGTTTCAACTTCATCTAACCTTCTTTTTCCTTTCTCAGCTTCAGTATACTTCCCAACAACTATGACCTAGGATTCTTGCTCATTATCTTCTTCATTCAAAGGAGCTTCAGTTTCTTTTTCTTTCTCTTGTACATTCTCTCTCAATTTCTCTATCTCTTCATTATGCTCTTTAATCTTTCCTTCTAAATCAACAATCAATTTATCTTTCTTTTCATTGTCAACCTTCAACACATCATTCTCATCTTGAAGTTTCTTTATCCTTTCGTCTTGTTCAGCAACTTTTGCTTTTAAATCATCAACTACTTCCTCATCATTATCATTTTCAGTTTGAACACACACATCAATTGTTTGTTTCAAAACTGATTCATTCAACACCATTAACTGTTGTTCTTGAATTTGAATTGGCGATTGTACACCAGAACTTACATTCTGTGTAATGGGCTCGGATAACATAGCATCCATAAACTCAAAATCAAATGTTTGATTTTGATCCAAATTAGCATCATTAGCTTCATCATTCATATCATTCCCAATCTCTCTCTCTTCATCATTCATCTTCATCATCATCTACATCATGACCAACAGTCTCATCTCTTTGATCAGATATAGTTTCTTCACTGTCCATTTCCTGATCAACTTCTTCTTCATTACCTATAATTTCATCTCCTTGAGTATCTCCATTATCACTATTTTCATCATCTGAAGAACTATCATCATTATCTTGTTCTTCTTCATTCTCATCTTCATCTTCTTCTTCATCTTCTACTATTTCTTCAATTACATCTTCAATCAGATCATTTGGATCCACTAGTTCTCCTTCAATCAAATGAAAATGTTGTTGATGAATATCAACCTCATCCATAGCAACATTCCTCATGTACTCAAATAAAGGAACATTTGGAGCTCCAGTAATAACATGCACCTATTGTAAACAATCTCATACATATGTTCAAGCTCAAGTCTGTCACTTACTATACCATGTACCTACATATCTGGATGTTCTTCATTTATGATTAGTTGAAGAAATCTTGGATACATCAAATACTTGTTCTTTTTCCCCTTTTCTAAATTAAAATTGAATCCATTCATAATCCATTTAGCCAAGTTAAATCTTCTATTTGTGGCTTAAGCAATGATAGGAGAGCAACGTGTAATGGGAATAAATTCCATCCAGCACTTCTCTTGGACATGCAATGTTGGAATATGTAGCACAGTAACTTCCAATGATTATACGCCCTTGATCTGAAGAATTGTTTCTTAGGGAAGTTATCTGGGTGTCCCATCAACATAAAAACCTCTCTACATTCATCAAATGTGTACTCAGCTAGATCTTGAGGATCATTCTCTCCCAGTCTAAGAGCAACTCCGATTGACTGCTCAGAGACCTCTATCATTCTATCATTAGTCACAAAACCTCTAAGTACTTTGTGCCCTTCATCATCTCTTTCCACCTCAGCTGTTGTCCAGAACTTGTTTATCAGTCTTGCATTGATAGCTGGGCATGCACACATAGCGTAAACATACTTGGTCCTCAGAATGAATCTGATCATCTCTTCATAACGAGTTGCTTCTCTAACATCTTCATCCAGAAAAGCTGCAACATTTTACTTTGGCTCAAACTTTAACTCAGCCATCTGTAATTCACAAAGAAATAGCAATAAGTATGAAAGAATTTTATTACTATAACTCTCATAACATTTCGTTAATTTTATATTCAAAAATTTTGAAAATATTCTAAGTGTTCAACACACTTGTGTTCTCAATTGTTTTTGAATATAAATTAATCAATCTTATGAGTTTGTAACAAATTTATATCAAGAAATAATTCCTTCATTATTTTTAAGTTTCACTTAACAGATTTTATACTTGATTATGTGTATTTTTGAAAAATTTTCTTAAGTGTTGAAACACTTACTGACTTTTATGTTTAATCAAATTTTAACATATACAAACAATTAAGTAACTTCTTTCTTGTTAATTTTAAATGATTTGTTGAATTTTGATGATTTACAACCAAATTTATCTGAATTCAATTTGTCGATTCAATTCTATTCAAAATTTTTGTTATTATTTATCATTGATGAACTCATGAATCCTCAGACAACTTTTGTTATGAAATTCAGATTTATTCATGTTAAACAAGTCGAAAACATGTCTAAACAACAATCTCATATTCAATTTTGACAATCAATCACATTTTATCAACAATTTTCAATTTGTTCAAGATCTTATGGTTCGAACGCCCAAATAGTGTTCAAACGGCCATTATAATGTGATGATTCTGGACAATGATGTGATGAAATATAATCAACATGTTGTTTAGAATCACTGGTTATACCTTAGAATGTCAACAATCTTAGCTAATCAATCTAAACAATGTGAATAATGCTTGTCAGGAGACTAAGTGTAAGAACAGAGAGTAAAATGAGAGTAAATGTTCAAATGAGTTGAAATCTATCAAGTGTTGCATTTATATAAGTGTGAAAAACCCTTGGACGCATTGCTACTGTGTAGACGCATGACCAATGTTGGGACGCATAGGTTTAGACGCATTGGCACTATACAGGCGCATTACTCCTGTTCAGGCGCATGAGACTTAGACGCATGAGTTACACTTGGTCAATTTCATCAAAGGACTAAGGTGCATTTGCACTGTTCAGGCGCATGAACCCTGTTTAGGCGCATGAGTACTGTTCAGGCGCATGACCTATCCTGAAACGCCTAGCACTTTAAAAAACATGTACCCTCAGTTCGTATGAGAACTGTTTAGGAGCATGGGCTTTCAAGAATCCACACTTGGTTTATTTTCAACATGAAATGACTGGCATTGTTTAGGCGCATGACATAGTGTAAAACGCCCAAGACTTAACCAAATTTTTAGACTCATGACTATTGTTTAGGCGCATGAGTTGGAATCAAAACACCCAACACTTGACTTAAAACTAAGAATACATCATACTTCTAAACTTGACTTGTGGTCATTATTTAGACGTATGAAGATCATTTCATACTTCAAACACTTGTAATTTTTCATAATGAACATTTAAACCCTAATTTTGAAAATTTTTACTTGTAACACCCCGAAAAGTTGAAACGAGTCATTAAGGATAATGGGCTTAATTATTGGGTATTTTAATAAGGTAAAGAAATGGTCATGGGCTAAAATTAGGCTTATTGGGTAGTGGCCTATGGGATTAAAGGCCCATAATCAACCCTTAAGCACCCAAAACCAGCTTCATCTTCCTCATTACAACCCTAGCCACCAAAATTCATAGAGAGAGAAAGTAGAGAGAGAAAGTGAAGAAAACTCAAGATTTGAAGCTTCCAAGGTGAAGAGATTGAAGATCTGGGTGTTGGAGCATCAAGATCTAAGAAAGAAGCAACAAATCCAGGTAAGAATCGACCTCTAAACCCTTCTGTAGATCAAACCCGGATTCTAGGGTTTTGGGTTTTGAAAAGTTGCAAAGAATCGCATAAAGGTCACATTTTTACGTATGAAAACATGTATAAAGCTTAGATTTAGCCTCATGGATGATAAACTAAGAGATTGGACGTAAAAAGTTATGATTTTGGGTTAAAAACGGACTGGTTCGTAATTTTTATGCGATCTGCGAAACTGTATATTCATCCAGCGAATTTGCATATTCAATCAGCGAAACTATGGATCTTCCTGTGAAATTATAGTTTCGCAGGTAGTTTCGCAGACATGTTTTTCCAACGAAAGTAGGGCGAAACTGGCAGCAAAACTGGCAGCGAAGATGCCAGCGAAACTGCCAGCGAATGTGCTAGCGAAACTAGCAGCGAAACTGCTGGTGAAACTAGCAGCGAATGCGTTGGCGAATCTAGCTGCGAAATTGCTGATCTTGCAGCGAAATTAGCAGCGAATTTAGGCAGAAAATTAACCCCTTAGAGTGTTAACTTGTCTGCAGGTTGTGTAGTGGGATCCTAGCCTAGAAAGCTTAGTCTAGAGGTTATTGTGGTATCCAAGTGAGTTCTAGATCCCCTATTTTATAAGTTTTTCCATGTTTTGGGGCTATTATGCATACTAAATTCGTGGTATCCAGCCCGGCCCCAGCCAGGGGCGTTGCCCCTTGGACCCCACTAGGGGCTGCCGCCCCTAGGACCCTGCTGTCAGGGGCTGCCGCCCCCGAACCCCCGCTGTCCCGCGGCGGGTCGGTTATGTTTTATGATGATTAGTACTTGGTATGTTGTGTACTTGATAAATTAAGTATTATATACTAAAGTGGAATATGATATTAATGAAAAGCGAAACTTAATGAATGTTACCCCCGGGCCCGTTTGATGATGAAAAGTCTTGCAAGAACTATGATAGACTTCACTTATGTGAGTCTAATGTATGATGATGGATCCGTATTCATGAGCGAGCTATGTGCCTTGCAGTGTGGATCAACTGTCGGGGGTTAGCTACCGTATTCATGTGTACCGACAGGGATTGGCATTTGTTGTCAATCAACATGGAGCTCTTGCTTTGTGCAATCTCGTTTATGATGAAAGTGAAAGATAATGAAAGAATGAAAGATAATGAACATGCTTATTATGATGCAAGTTATGTTATGTACTATGATGTGTGCATGGTCATTATATGAAGGATAAAGTTCATATTTTCTTATATTATTTAAAACTAGAACTCACTCAGCGAAGCTGACTTTTATGTATAATAGTTGGCAGGTAAACGCTGATGCTGAGGATGGCACACGGAGCTACTTGGGGAGCTATGGATGGCATTATTATTTATGAAATCTTTATTGTAATTTAAGAACAAGTAACATGTTTTGTTTGAAATTAAAGGACAAATGTATGAGTACACTATGGTTTCTAAGTTTTAAATGAATGTCTAATTATTTCCGCTGCAATGTTTTATTATTAAACTGATTTTATGCTATGATTAACCAACTGTGAGGCTTCCCGGGAACGGGGTCTTACATTATTGTTCTTTATGAAATTGTCAACCCTTGGTCAAATTTTGACTTTGACCTTTTGACCATAATTTTTATTTTCTCACTCAACTTTTTAACTTTTATTTTTCAATTAATTTCCCGTCATTTTAGTCTCAAAAATTTCAAATAATCTCATCTTAATCATTTGCAAGAAGCTTTTCCATATTTCAAATCAAAAAACAATTTGAAATTTTGTTAGGTTCATTTTTTAATCATATCAAACACATACATACTTGTAAATATAGCATCTTCCTTTTCAACTGTTATTTTTATTTTCTCTTTTTCAAATTTTTACTCCCCCTAAACTTTTAAGTTCATAAACTTAGAAGTTTATATAAGTTGAAAACTGATTAAAAAACAATCATTATTAACATGCCTGCACACATAAAATCATGCAAAAAATCAAAATAAAATAGAATAAAAAACACTACTATATGAACATTAAATCATATGCCTGCAGAGAGATCATATCAGATAATAATCAACACATTAAAATAAAAGAAATTGTGAAAAGTCTTGAACAATGATTAAATCCTGATCAGGTGTGTTCCAGGTCAGCATTACTGCAGCAAAGGAGACACAAGATCTAAGGACAGACAATGAGTACTTTGGTAAAAGTATCAGCACACTTACTTTTTCAATTCTTGGATTGTTAAAGTTCTATTAGATATGACATTATGGAACCCACACTTAGACTTAGAAAGTCCAACCCTCGTCAAGGTATGCAAGCAAGCACTTTTTCTCAGCTTAATTACATGACATATATGTATAACCAGATCTCATATTTAGGTCAATGAGAGAATCATTATGGTAAAATCATTGGATAATCTCTGAGAAAACCACCATGGACTGGCCATTAGGTAATCCCTAAATCCATTTCATAAAGACTTGGATATAGATGATTCATAAGAATCAGAGGACATCCATTTTGGACTTTTTAAAGGATTGTGAACATTGGCATCTTTTGTAGCAGGTGAGAATATCCAGGTCTGTAATGACTTACAACAGAGGATACCTCGTCACTTCAGGTCTATGATGACTCATAACAGAGAAGTGATCAGATGCGGTAAACAGATCTCATGGTTATTCATATCACCCTCAAGTTTGAGTTTGTGACTTGACAGCAATCAATCACATAAGTCAAAACCACTCATATGAACTAAGAGAATACCCACTAATGCATAATGATTTAGTTAAATCACAAGAATCTACTTTTTTAGTATAATTGCATGAGTATATCTGATCATGTCAGACTTTATTATCGAGTGAAGTATGCAACTGATTAAATTTGATGTACTATCATTTCTCACATGTTGCAAAGGCAGATTCAATCCTAAAGAAATGAAACATCTAAACCTATATTTTTGTATTTTCTTTTTATATTTTTCTATTTTCCAATTACTAGTTTTGTATTTGCTTTTTTCTTTAGCACACACACATAATATTTACCATCAGGCAGTCAACTTTGATAGTATTCCTTTTGAGATGTTTATGAAAAGGAGGGAGGGTTATGATCATTTTGATGAAACAAAATCAGTTTTCAAGATGATTAATAAGACCAATAGACTCAACCAGATACTCAAACCTTCCTGGTAAAAAGGCTTTTAAACAGGTCAGCTAATTGTTTTTCAGTTAAAAGTTGAATCAAAATGATTAAACCTTTTTCAGAGTTATCTCTGAGAAAATGATATCGAATTTCGATATGATTTGTTTTTGAATGTTGAACGGGATTAGCTGTTATAAACATAGCAGCAGTGTTATCAATGTAAATAAGAGTTTTAAGAAAATTGAACCCGTAATCCAGCAGTTGGTTTTGTAACCAAAGAATTTGAGAACATCCTGCTGATGCAGCTATGTACTCAGCTTCTGCAATTGATACTAAGACATTTGTTTGTTTCTTACACTGCCATGAGACTAATATGGGACCCAAAAACTAACAACCACCCGTAGTAGATTTTCTATCTTGACTACATCCCCCATAATCACTGTCTGTATATACATATAACTCGAAGTTTCCTTCATAAGGATACCATAACCCTAGAGCCGGTTTTCCTTTGAGATATCTGAATATGCGTTTGACTGCGATTAGATGAGATTCCTTCGGGTCTGATTGATACCTAGCACATACACAAACAATATACATTATGTCAGGTCTAGATGTAGTAAGATACATCAAAGAACCAATCATAGATCTGTATAATGTTTGGTCTATAGATTTTCCTTTCAGATCAGGATCAATCTTAGTATTGACGTCAGTTGGAGTTCGGATAGATTGACAATCTTGCAGTTTGAATTTCTTTAATAGCTTGTCAACAAACTTTTCTTGATTGATAAAGATACCATCTGAAGATTGTTTTACTTGCAATCCAAGAAAGAAGTTGATTTCTCCTATAGAACTCATCTGGAAACGTGATTTCATAATCTCTTCAAATTCTGGGCACAGTTTTTGACGGGTTGAACCAAATATGATATCGTCCACATACACTTGCACACATAAGAGATCATTTGCATCCTTCTTGATGAATAAAGTTGGATCAATTTTCCCTCTTGTGTATCCATGTTGGATCAAATGCTGGGACAATGTCTCATATCAGATTCTTGGAGCTTGATGTAGACCATATAAAGCTTTGCTTAGTTTGTACACATGATGAGGGAATTCAGCATCTTCAAAACCTTGAGGTTGCTTGACATACACATCATCGGTGATTAATCCATACAAAAATGCACCTTTAACGTCCATTTGGTACACCTTAAATTTCATATAAGAAGCATATTCCAGGAAGACACGAATTGCTTCGAGTCTTGCAACTGGAGCAAACACTTCATCATAATCAATTCCTTCCTCTTGGGTGTAACCTTGTGCTACAAGTCTTGCTTTGTTTCGAACAACTATTCCTCGGTCATATGATTTGTTTCTAAACAACCATTTTGTGCCAATGGCATTCTCTCCTTTAGAAAAATCCATAAGCTTCCACACTTCTTGTTTACGGAATCGTAGTAACTCTTCTTGCATAGCCTCAATCCAGCTGTTGTCCTGTAAAGCTTCAGTGATGTTTTTAGGGATAATTTGAGAAAGAAAACACAAGCATAAGCAAATGTTTGCTTGCTTTGTATGACTTCTTGTAGTTCTCTCATTCAAAGGACAAATAATCTGTGAGATGGGATGTCTCTTATGAATACGAGTAGTTGGGATCTCGTCTTCTTAAACATTCACATCAAGATTGGTTTGGTTCAAGTCGGAGAGTTGATGCAACAAGTTTGAAGAATGTGGAGTGAAATTCGGAACTTGAGTTGGTGAGTTGATGAAATAATCAAGCTTTTCATTTACATCTACCTTGGTATGCTTGAAAACTTGCCATCAAGGTTGTAAATGCAGATTTTGACTCTTCATCCTGTAAAAGGATGTTTATAACATCTTTAACTTTGCTGGGGGTTAGCAGAGTTAGAAGATGGTGTCTCATTTTGAGGAGACTGTGGTTGTGGTTAAGTTGAGTAGACAGGTGTGTTAGTAAAAAATCCTACTCCCACAAACAGATCACCCTCATCTTCTGGAGTAGCTTCATCCTTAGCAAGAAAAGCATTCTCTACAGTATTTGCTGGAGAAGCAACATACTTATATTGAGAAATAGAAGTAGTTCTATCATTATTCCTTGAGCTTTCATCAATTTCCACTGACTCAATCTTTGCAATTAACAGATCAAGATCCATGGGAAAATTTTAGTATGCTTTAACAAGGTTACTGTTTGTTTCCAAGATGATGGAAGTGAATTTAGAAGTCTATCATTTAGGTCTCTAAGATCATTCTTAATCCCTAAAGTTGAAATTTCTGTGATAAGTTGCACATATCTATTCACCATAGTTAACAGTTTCTCCAGAGATATGCTCAAACAATTCAAGTTGCCTTTTCAACTTCTGTCTTTTGAGATCTTGAATCTCTTTTCCTCCTTCACATATAATTTTCAAGGCTTTGTACATAGTATACCCAGTATGGTAACTTTCAAGCCTGGATAGAACCTTTAAAGGTAACCCTTTACACATAAGAGAATAAGCTTTAATATCATTCTTCACTTTCTTCAAATCATCCCCATGTAAACCATCTTCAGGATATGGCTCTTGTCAATCTTTTGTGTATACAAAACCTCTATCAGGACCATTAGACATAACAGGGATGTGAGGTCCTTTCTCAATTGATTTCCATAAATCAGTATTAATAGAGTTCAAATGATGTTTCAGTCTAAGTGACAAGTTCTTGAAGTCAGCTCTGTTCTTCAACTTTGGTACTCTGTTCTCAGAATCTTCAGACTTAACCATGTTTAAGTTTTGAGATTAAGAAATTATACTACTTTTGTTGTTTTAAATTTTTAAATGAAAAAATGAAATTCCAATATTTTTGGATTTTTAATTTTTAAAAATTTTCTAAGTGTTGAAAGAAAAGTCTGAATCTGATGCGCCTGAATACTTTGACTTGGAAACGTCCAAGGGAATGCCTTAGTGAATTTCTGAAAAGTCCAAAAGTAGAAACGCCTGAACATTATCAAAACGCCTAAACAGTTTCAAAACGCCCAAACAGTGAAAAAGCGCCTGAACAGTTCTAAAGCGCATGAACAGTTCCAAAGCGCCTAGGACTTAGTTTCTGAAAAACATCTAAATAGTGCTAAAACGCTCACACACAGTATCAAAATGTCCACTCTGAAAACGCCTAAACAGTGCTAAAGTGTCTGAACAGTGTTCATGCGCCTAAACACTTAGGTGAATTTCAGATGATTTCAACACACCAAACACCTAATTCATCATCTTCGTAACAACCTGATCTTAACAGACTTTTCAAAACTTGATTAGTTGATCTGAAACTCTTCAATCAAGTATGAAATACACTGAATATTAATCCTTTAACTTCATTTTCCTCTAATTAACAACAAATAATCAGAATTTTGTTGAATTAGTGTTTGACTATTTGAAGAACTTTTCGCACTCAAATCTGAAAAAAAATTCAGTTCTGATGAAGTTAACTCACTCAAATGTGATTCAATTCATGTTTCTAGTAATGAAACACAACTGAATTCAACAATCTATTGATTAATTGCTATTAAAAACACAGATTCAAGTGATTCAAAGGCTCGAATCACTGAACCGAAAGCTCTGATAACATTTGATAGGTTCAAATGGATCGATCTGTGTTGATGATGAACAACAATTGATAATGATATGCACAAAGTAATCAACTAAGCAAATATATCAGAAAAATACACAGTGATTTCATTGATATTAGCAAAGGATTAAAAGTACAAAATGAGAGAGTTCTATTTCAAAAGTCTACCCTACAAAATACAAATAATCCTATTTATACTAATACAAGAAACTAAGGAACATATATTTACACAATAAGTTCCTATAGTATGACAAAAACGAAAACTAAAAACTAATGCTAATCTTTAAGGCTCCAACACACAGAATAATGGAGAGTGAAAAAAATTGATTCCATAGTCAATCATCTGATGTTGTATCCATAGAACTTGAGAGCAACAACTCGAAACAGCAATATACTCTGCCTCCCCCGTGGAAAGAGACACAGTAGTCTGTTTCGTGCTCTGCCATTATACCAGACAGTTTCCCAGATATTGACAACCTCCAGTGATAGATTTTCTATTTAACCTGCAATCATTAGAATCACTATCAGAATAGGCATGCAAATCAAAATTTCCACCATAAGGATACCAAAGACCCAAACGAGAAGAGCCTTTAAGATAACGAAAGATCCATTTGACTGCCTTCTCATGAGAATCCTTAGGGTCTGATTGGTATCGTGCACAATACCCCAGATCAAAGGTAATGTCAGGACGATTGGCTGTAAGATACATTAGGGAACCAATCATTAATCTGTAGAGATGAGATCAACAGATTTCTCGTTCTCATCTGCAGTGAGGCATGTTTGGGTAGTGAATGGGGTTAATTAAAAAAAAGCGTCCTCCATCTTGAATTTCTTAAGAATTTCTTTGATATAATTTTCCTGGTGAATAAGAATTCTTTCAAGCTTTTGTTCAACTTGCAAAACCAAGAAAAAGCACATCTCCCCCATCATGCTCATTTCAAATCGACTACTCACGACCTCCTCGAAATCCCTGCAAAGCTTAGGATTGGTGGAGCCAAAAATAATATCGTCAGCATAGACTTGCACGATTAGCATCTCACCATCCACTTCTTTCTTGAATAAAGTCATATCAATGGTGCCATGAGAAAAACCATTACTCAGAAGATACTGTGTTAGAGTCTCATACCAGATGCGAGGAGCTTGATGTAAACCATAGAGAGATTTATCAAGCTTGTATACTTTTTCAGGAAAGTCTGGATCCGCAAACCCTGGTGGTTGACACACATAGATCTCTTCATCAATGTCTCCGTAAAGAAAGACACATTTAACATCCATCTGATAGACTTTAAATTGCTTATGAGCAGCATGAGCCATAAAAATCATGATTGCTTCAAGACGGGCTACGGGAGCAAAGACTTCCGTGTAGTCAATCCCTTCTTCTTAAGCAAATCCTTGAACCACCAACCTGGATTTATTCCTTACCACAATGCCACGATCATCAGGTTTGTTCTTGAACACCCATTTTGTGCCAATTAGGCATTTGTTAGGAGGAAGGTCAACAAGAGTCCACACTTTGAGTTTTCTAAATTCTTGAAGCTCCAACTGCATGGACTCAACCCAGCATGGATCCTGAAGAGCTGCATGAACATTCTTTGGAACAGTTTGGGATATAAAACAAGAGAATAAGCACACGTTTATCAAACCACATTGACTCCGCATCCTAGCACATAAGTAATTGATCCGATTATGTTATCATGAGGATGATCCTTCAATGATTTTAAATCAGTGGTTAAAGGTACTGGATTGGATTAAGGTGGGCTAGTGGAGTGAGATTGTGTAGATGATGGAGAAGAGGATGGAACAGGTTGATCAGGTTGGGATGATGGAAAAGTTTGAGATGAGAGTAGAGGTTGGTGTTGAAGGAGTAGATGTCGAAGGAGGTGGAGGTGGAATGTCAAATGAAGATGAAGATGGAAGGTCAACTAAGGGTGGATGATCAGATGATGAATTGGGAGGAACTTGAGGAACTTGATGTAATGGATCTGGAGGAATAATGTTAGTTTGGACATTGGAGAAGGACGCATCATCATCAAAAACTAGAAGATTGAAGGATTTGAAGACAGTATTTGAGTCAAAGAACCATGCAGGTTCTGTTCTGACCTCTGAAGAATTAGATTCCTGCCAATCATAACATATGTCTTATTACATTTAAACATAAAAAAAAAAGATAAACACTAATCTAAGGTGAGTCCAACCTATTCTTGATCTTCAAAACCACTTTATTCCTTAGCCTCTTCTCTTCCCTATCGATAATGGCCACTGGTTGTTCCACATAATTCAACCGTTCATCCACGTCGATATCCTCGAGTGGCACCACCATATCCTCATCGGCTAAGCACTTTCTCAGATGAGATATATGGAACGTCGGATGAATTCCACTTAACTAATCATGCAATTCTAACTTATATGCCACCTCCCCTACTTTTGCAACAATCTTAAATGGCCCAATATACCTCGGGCTCAACTTCCCTCGCTTTCAAAAATGAATGATCCCTTTCCAAGGTGAGACCTTCAACATAACTCTATCTCCCACCTTGAATTCGATTGGTCTACGTCTCTTGTTGGCGTACGATTTTTGTATATCCTTCGCTGCCTTAATAAAGGCCTTGATCTTCTCCAACTTTTCGGTCGTAGCCTCGATCACGTCAATACCTCCCAACTCCTTCTGCGCGATCTCGTCCCAACAAATGGGCGTCATACACCTTCTACCGTATAGCATCTCATAAGGAGGCAAACGAATACTGGCATGATAACTTTTGTTATATGAGAACTCAGCTAATGGTAAGTGTTTGTCCCAACTCCCACCAAAATCAATAACGCACGCCGGAAAAAATCTTCTAGCGTCTGAATGGTTCTTTCCGACTGACCATGTGTCTGAGGATGGTAAGTCGTACTAATATGTAACCTCGCCCCATTGCATCATGAAATCTCTTCCAAAACTTGGATGTAAACCAAATGTCACGGTCGGACATAATAGACACAGGCACCCATGACGAGTCACAATCTCTTTGATGAACAGATCATCCAGTCTCTCAGACAAATACGTCTCACAAATCGGCAAGAAATAAGGACTCTTCGTCACACGATCAACTATCACCCATATGGCATCGTATCCCCTTGCCGTAAGTAGTAACTTCGTAACGAAGTCCATGGTGATATGCTCCTATTTCCACTCGGGTACATCCAAGGGTTGGATCTTCCCATATGGCTTTTGATGTTCCGCCTTCACTTGCAAACAAGTAAGGCACCGCGTTTCATCCCTGGCCACCAATAATCCTTCTTCATATCGTGATACATTTTCGTAGCACCAGGATGAATTGAGTATTGAGTCTTATTATCCTCATCCATGATCTTTCCACGTAGATCCCCATAACGAGGAATCCACATCCGCCCAGATCGGGTTCTAACGCCGAGAGTGTTCTCCCCCAACTCTGCGACTAGACCCTTCATCCTTACAGAGTTAATCTTATCCACTTTCAGCGCTTCATCATGAAACTCCTTGACCTGCTTCGTCACATCGGAGGTCATAACCAATTGATAAGCCTTCACTTGAATCAGCTCGAGTCTCTCCTTTCAGCTAAGGGCATCCGCCACTATGTTGGCCTTACCTAGATGGTAATGGATCTCACAATCGTAATCCTAGATAAACTCCAGCCATCTCTTTTGTCTCATGTTCAGGTCCATTTGTTCGAAGATGTACTTCAAGATCTTGTGGTCGATAAAGATAGTGCACTTCGTCCCGTACAAGTGGTGCCTCTAAGTTTTAAATGAAAATACCACGGCCACCAACTCCAAATCATGAGTAGGTTAGTTAACTTCACAGATCTTCAACTGTCGGGACGCATAGGCTATAACCCTCCCCCGTTGCATCAGCACGCAACCCAATCCAAAATAAGAAGCATCCGAATAGACCACCAAGTCTTCACTCCCTTCAGGCAGTGTCAAGACAGGAGCTTGAGTCAACCTCGTCTTTAGCTCTTCAAAGTGCACTCTCCTGCTCTGGACCCCATACAAACTTTGCATCCTTACGGGTCAACTTGGTTAACAGAGAAGCTATCTTAGAGAAGTCCTGGATGAACCTCCTATAATAGCCCGCCAAGCCCAAGAAACTACGAATATCAGATGGCGTCTTTGGGGGCTTCCATTGCATCACCATTTCTACCTTCGTTGGGTCCACCATAATTCCTTCAGGATTAACAACATGACCCAAAAACTAAACCTCTCGTAACCAGAACGCACACTTGGAAAACTTGGCATACAACTTCTCCCTTCTAAGCGTCTCCAACACTTCCCGAATGTGACCAGCATGCTCCTCCTCGCTCTTCGAATAAATCAGAATGTCGTCAATAAACACAAGCATTGATTTATCCAACATCGGCTGACACACTCGATTCATCAAATCCATAAAAGCAGCTGACGCGTTGGTTAGACCAAAAGACATCATGAGAAACTCGTAGTGTCCATAACGCATGTGAAAAGCTGTCTTAGGAATATCCTGCTCCTTCACTTTCAGTTGATGATAGTCCGATCAAAGGTCTATCCTCGAAAACCAACTGGCACCTTGGAGCTAATCAAACAAATCATCAATTCTGGGTAGTGGGTATCGGTTCTTCACCGTCAACTTGTTCAACTCGCAGTAGTCGATACACATCCTCGTGCTATCGTCCTTTTTCTTCATAAACAAGACCGAAGCACCCATGGAGTGATACTCGGTCGAATGAACCCGTTGTCAAACAACTCTTGCAGTTGAGTCATTAACTCTTTCATCTCGGAGGGAGCAGTAAGCATTCGAGCAAGCGAGGAGACCGCTTTTTACAGCATCCAAGTCCTAAACGATACAGCGCCTTAGCAACAGGTTGAGCGCCAGGTATCAGATCGATCTGGAACTCAATCTCACGATTGGGTGGCACACCTGATAGATCCTCCGGGAATACATCTGGGAAATCACACACAACCGGTACGTCTGCCAATCGTGGTACCGACGTATCCACATCTTTTACATAGGCCAGGTAGGCCCCACATCCACGCCTCATACACTTCTCTGCCACCACCATCGAAATTACTCTTGGAACCGTGCGAACTCTGATGGGTTTGATAGAACACAAGAAAACAAGTTTAACCTTTTAAACTTTCTGAAAAACGCAGCGGAAGTATAGCATTATAACATGTTAATAAGCTGAAAATTTCATGTTCTAAATGATGTTTTAAGATGAAAGACAAACCCAAATCAAAAGGATCTTTAATATGTGAATAAGCAAGCTATATAAACACATAAAACATTCATAATGTGACAACCAAACAAGCTGCCAAACTACCTCCTTCCAGCAGCTAAATTGATCAAGAGAAGAAGGATGATGAATGCTCAAAATCTCGGCCAAAACTCCAAGGAAGGAGCCCTCAAGCTTGTATACCCCAAGCCTCCTTGCAAAGCACCTTCTTGTTAGGAAGATTCAACACCAAAACAACAAAAATTAGCTCTCAAAACCTCCTAATGCTGCTGCTCCTGGCCGTAGCTATTGTGAGAGAGAGAGAGGGATTATTTTGGTTGTTCTTGCATGTATGGAGAGTGGTCAAATGAAGAGTGCAAGACTAATTAAACATGTGTGTGTTTCAAGGCAACAAAGGTCCAATAATATTAAAAGGGGGGGGGGCGGCCAAAAGGTTTTAAAACACAAAGTTTCCCCCTAAAACTTGAACACACACAACAATTAAAACTAGTCCTTTTTGTCACACATTAATAAGTCATCTACTAGACTTAATTAAAATGTGACATATGTCTTCTCTAATTAAACTATTTAATTAAAGTACACTCATATGTTATTAATGTTATTTAAACCCTTTAAATGACAAAAAATAACAATAAACTCATTAACTAATTATCCTTATAATTTGTTCCATCTCATATGCAACTTATTTAGAAAACCCATTTTCTAAATTTGGTGTAAATATTTAATTGCATGATCATATCATCAATTAAATACTAATTGGTGTTTGCTAAGCTTGTTATTGGGTATAACCCGACTTGGATCATAACGTACTAACCAAATCAATATTCTAAGTGTCTTGGGCACATAGAATCCTACAATCTCCCACTTGCCCAAGATTCATAGAAGATTGATGCAAGCAGTAAATACCGCCTAACAACGGTTTACTACCCTTAATACGCATGACTTATAGCCATTCAATAACATCATCCCTTTCAAGTACCCTACTTGAAATGATTTAGGTGAATCAATCATTTATCCTTTTGTTACAGATGTCATGTTAAATCCGAGGACACAGAATGATCATTCCTTGTTGATTTAACTTAATCAGGCCTTAGACATCTAACTCTCAACGAATAAGAGGCACAAATTCCATCTTGACTACATACGTTTCTCACAAACACCTCGTGTCATACCTGAACATACCCTTATGTGTTGTCCACTATTTCAGGACAGTAAAGAATAAGCACAAGGTATAATACTTGGTGAATATCAAAACCCAATATGTATCTCAGGTCGGAGGATACCAAATGATATTCGCCTTTACTCAAATTTACTTATGATCAATCAATAAGATTCTATGTAGTAAAATTTGAGATGCGGGTTAGTCCAATATTTGTATCCCACAAATATCTATGAACCTTGGTAGCAACCCATTGCTCTATATTCATCCTTATGAATATCAACCAATCCAAGTTCATAATAATCTTACCCTCACACTTGTTCCCACAAGTATGAACGACTACGGACATTTAGAGTAAACAATTTACTCAAGGATTAAACATGCTAAATTGGAACATTAATTGAAACAGTATAACCAAATAATTTTATTCAAATAATAAAGAGTTGCACATATCCAAATACAAATTTTATAGATCAAATCCAATCACTAGAATATCGAAGTCCCATGGCACAAGTATGACCTTCATGCTTTGCCTTTTCAAGGAGCTTCGTGAGAGGATCCGCAATGTTTTGATCCGTGTGAACTTTGCGAATACATATCTTTCCCTTTTCAACTTTATCTCGTATGTCTTTGAATCTCCGCTCAATGTGCCTAGTCTTTTGATGAGCACGAGGTTCCTTGATTTGAGCAATCGCACCTTCGTTATCACAAAAGATCTCTAGGGGTTCCTGAATGGAAGGGACAACCCCTAGATCGGCAATGAATTTCTTCAACCATGCAGCTTCTTGAGCTGCCAATGAGGCGGCGACATATTCTGATTCTTTAGTTGATAGAGCCACCACATCCTATTTGGAGCTCTTCCAAGAGACCGCTCCTCCATTCAGAATGAAAATATATCCCGATTGTGACCGAGAATCATCACGATCGGTTTGGAAACTCACATCCGTGTAACCTTTTACAACGAGTTCCTCATCACCAGATCCATAGATTAGGAACATATCTCTTGTCCTCCTTAGGTACTTAAGTATGTTCTTAACAGCCATCCAATGACTGTTTCCAGGATTTTGCTGGTAACGACTTGTCATGCTTAAGGCGCATGACACGTCCGGTCGAGTGCATATCATTGCATACATGATGGATCCAATAGCAGATGCGTATGGGATTGCCTTCATTTTATCTTGCTCATCCCTTGAGCTAGGACATTGAGTCGTACTCAATATCGTTCCTCTTTGAATAGGTACGGTACCTTTCTTGAACCTTTTCAAGATCTTATCAATGTATGCACTTTGATTCAAACCAATCAACCGCCTTGATCTATCCCTATAGATCTTTATTCCCAGAACATAGGCGGCTTCACCAAGATCCTTGATGGAAAAACAACTTCCAAGCCAGGTTTTTACACCTTCCAAGGTTGGAATGTCATTTCCAAATAGTAGTATGTCATCAACATACAATACTAGGAAAGTTATTGTGCTCCCACTAGCCTTCTTATACACACAAGCCTCATCAGTGTTTTTGATGAAGCCAAATTTCTTTACCTCCTCATCAAAACGATGATTCCAGCTTCTAGATGCTTGTTTCAATCCATAGATTGATTTCTTTAACTTGCATACTTTATTAGGATGTTTTGGATCGACAAAACCTTCAGGCTGAACCATATATACATCTTCCTCAAGATATCCATTTAGGAAAGCCGTTTTGACATCCATTTGCCAAATTTCATAATCATAATGAGCAGCTATGGCAAACATTATCCTTATAGACTTTAGCATCGCAACAGGTGAGAAGGTTTCATCATAATCAACCCCTTGAGTTTGAGTGAAACCCTTTGCTAAAAGTCTAGCTTTATAAGTATCCAAGTTTCCATGCATATCGGTTTTCTTCTTGAAAACCCACTTACTTCCAACTACCTTGGAATTAAGAGGTGGTACAACAAGTTCCCAAACTTGATTGTCATACATGGATTGCATCTCAACGTTCATGGCCTCAAGCCATTTGTCACAATCCAAATTGGGCACTGCATCATGGTATGTGGTTGGTTCATCTGAATTTACCACATAGCATCCATCCATGAAAAATTCGTATCTTTCAGGTGGATTACTAGTTCTACCACTTCTGCGAACGTCTTGTGTGTATTGATCAACCCCTTGATCATCCTCAACATCCCATGTTGAGTGCTAGTTTCAACCAAACGTGCATCGGGTTGTGGTTCTTGATCTTCCTCAAGATCCACTGTTCTACTGCTAGCTTCTTCCATAAGGAACTTTGCTTCTAAGAACTCACCCTTTCTGGCAACAAACACCTTTTGTTCCAGTGGATCATAGAAATAATATCCCATAGAATCTCTAGGATATCCAACAAAGATACACTTGGTGGATCGGACTTCTAATTTGTTTGGGGTGGGAGTCTTAACATAAGCCTCACAACCCCAGACCCTTAAGTATGATAGGGATGGAACTCTTCCATGCCATATCTCAAAAGGTGTCCTTTCCACCTTTTTGGTTGGGGCCATATTTAAGATACGGGCCGTGGAGAGCAAAGCGAAACCCCAAAATGATAGAGGTAATGTGCTTTTAGCCATCATAGATCGGACCATATCCAATAAGGTTTGATTTCTCCTTTCAGACACACCATTATGTTGTGGTGTTCCAGGTGGAGTGAGTTGTGAGACAATCCCACAACTCCTAAGATGATCTTGAAAAACATCACTTAGGTATTCACCTCCTCTATCGGTACGGAGAACTTTAATTGACTTGTTGAGTTGATTTTCCACTTCATTCTTGAAGATTTTGAACATTTCAAAAGCTTCATCTTTGTGCCTTAATAAGTACACGTACCCATAGCGACTATAATCGTCGGTAAAGGTAATGAAGTATCTTTCACCATTCCTAGTCATTGGCTTAAAAGGACCACATACATCCGAATGTATGATTCCTAATAAATCTTTTGCCCTTTCGTTAGTTCCACTAAAGGGTGCCTTAGTCATTTTACCTTGTAAACAAGATTCACATACATCAAATGAATCACATTCATTCGTTTTTAAAAGACCATTCTTTTGAAGTGTTTGTATACGTTTCTTGTTTATATGACCAAGACGACAATGCCAAAGATAGGTATCATTCAAGTTCAACTTGAGTTTCTTGGTGTTAGTTTGGTACAATGAACTATTTAAAGCGTTTTCATGAACCAATTCATAAATACCATTAATGGGAATTGCTTTAAAATAGAACATATCATTTAAAGAAACATGAATATCATTTTCAACAAAAGATAATACATAATCATAATGTCTTAATTGGGATACAGAAATAATGTTCCTAGTCAAACTAGGAGCATACAAAATATTCTTCAAAATAACATCCAAGCCACTTGGAAGTTTTAGGATGTAGTCCCCACGAGCTTCAACTTGGACTTTGGTTCCATTGCCCATGAAGAGACTAACATCCCCTTGATTGAAGTCCCTACTTCTTTGAACCCCTGCAACAAATTGCAAATATGAGTTCCACATCCGGTATCCAATACCCATGTGTTAGAAGATGTAACATTAAGATCAATATGAATCATGTATATTGTACCTGAGGTCTGCCCGGCATCCCTCTTGGCTTTCAACTCTTGGAGATGGACAGGACAATTCCTTGCCCAATGTCCAATCTCCCCACACTTAAAGCATGGGTCATTAGTAGCAACCTTTTGCTTCTTCTCCTGTGGTTTGGGTGGCACCCTTTCCACCCCTTTCCCTTTTCCCCATACGGGTCCTTTACCCTTGGCAACCTTTGCCTTGGGTGCGGGATAAGGCCTTTTCTTGTTCCCACCTTCATTGATGGTGAGAACGGGTAAAACCTTTTACCCATGGCCGCCTCGGCCGTTTTAAGCATTGAGTGAAGCTCACCAATGCTCTTGTCCCATGCATTCATGTTGTAATTCAACACAAATGTCTCGAACTTCTTGGTAAGGCCATTAAGGATCAAATCCGTGGCCAATTCCTTCGAGACGGGACAATTAAGCCTCTCAAGGCGGTCAATATGACTTTTCATCTTAAGTACATAAGATGAAACAGATTGGTTGTCGTCCATACGACATGCATGGAGTGCTCGAACCGTTTCGAAGCGCTCAACCCTTGCTTGTTGTTGGAACGTTTCCTTCAGCTGGGTAATCATGTCATAAGCTCCGTGATGTTCATACTCCTTTTGGAGATCCGGAGTCATGCTCGCTAGCATGAGACAAGACACTTGGACGGAGTCCTCAGTGTACTTCAACCAATCGTTGAAGGCCTCCTCATCATCCTCAGTAGGTTGATCGGGGATAGGGTCGTCTAAAACATATGATCGTCTCTCTTGCTTGAGAACGATTCTCAAGTTTCGATACCAATCAATAAAGTTGTTATGATTTAGACGTTCCTTTTGGAGAATCGCTCGTAATGACTGGTTGGATGCGGATGAGTTATCGTGATTTTCATTGTTGGTGGCCATCTACAAAATTTAACAAAGATCTATTTTAGTATTTTCGATATTGCTATTTTTTAATAATTTATAACTTATTTTTATATTAAAATCTAGAACCCAACATTACATTTAAATTGTGGTTAGGTGACCTTTATCCCACGATTTAAATTAATAAGGTGGTCAACGATTGACGGTTGCAACCATTTGCAACTTCTAGAGGTATGGGATCGACTTTAAACATCATATGTAAAGTCGGCATGTTAATCCCATCAACACCATTTGGAAACCATATTTAGGTGATCCATTTAACATGGTTTGCAAATCAAGTTATCCTACTTGCACACACGTGTGAGTTTACCCACATAAGTGGTTAGGTGACCTTTATCCCACCAATGTGGTATTCCCATCTTAAATCACAAGTTCCCTCTAAATGGTTAGGTGACCTTTATCCCATTTAGAGTTTCCAAATGACTCAAGTGTTGTGCAAAAGGAAGGTGTTAAACTTGTTTGTTAAAAGGTTAGAGATTTCATAATTTCTAGTTTTAGAAAACTCTATGTACTTGTATTTGCATGCTTTCAAATACAAGGTACCCTATGGTCCTTTGATTAAAACCTATTTTAATCTTTAAAATCATTAAAACATTTTAATAACCTTTTATTACATTTTAATGATTAAAAAAAATCATTTTTATAACTTGTTAAGTTTGTTAATTAGTTTGTAATGCATGTCAAAATTTCAACCATACAATCAAATAACAAACATTCAAACAAGCATAAGCATAAACAACCATAATGTGCATAACCTTAGCTACTATTGTGACCACACTTGTTTGCCATCACAAGTGTGGTCATTTGGTCTTTCCTAAGGGTTGAAATCAACACAAAATTGAGGTCATCATAGACCCCCACTTGAACTTGCATCCATATGCTTCAAGTTCCATGTCTTTGATGTCCATCTTTGGGTCTTGATCTTGTGCATCTTTCTTTTACAAAATTGTATCCTAATACATTTTTCTAATAAAAGAAATGCACCTAATCTATTAATTACATAACCAAATGAATAAATAATTACAACCCATTTATAAACATAAATATTACAACCCAATTGAATGAATAAAATAACTATTCCAATCATCCAAATCAAAAGGCCAAAGGCTAGGTTATGCACACTAACATCCAATGATCATATCATCCAAACATATAATGAAACCCCACTTAAAACCACCAAATTTCAGCCAACATAAACTGAAATTTTGGGTTTTAAACATTGTCCAAACAATCAACATTTCATAATATATATCTTTCAAGGTCTAATCACTAGCATGTGTGATATGACCTTGAAAGTTCGGGGAATCATTCATACAAAACATAGCAGCCCAAAATCAGCCTATAATAAGTTGATAATACTTCTTTAAAACCGATTTTAAAGACTAAGAACAAGCAAGTTATCCACATAACCTGGCTCTTGATGCCATTGATGGGTTTGATAGAACACAAGAAAACAAGTTTAACCTTTTAAACTTTCTGAAAAACGCAGCGGAAGTATAGCATTATAACATGTTAATAAGCTGAAAATTTCATGTTCTAAATGATGTTTTAAGATGAAAGACAAACCCAAATCAAAAGGATCTTTAATATGTGAATAGGCAAGCTATATAAACACATAAAACATTCATAATGTGACAACCAAACAAGCTGCCAAACTACCTCCTTCCAGCAGCTAAATCGATCAAGAGAAGAAGGATGATGAATGCTCAAAATCTCGGCCAAAACTCCAAGGAAGGAGCCCTCAAGCTTGTATACCCCAAGCCTCCTTGCAAAGCACCTTCTTGTTAGGAAGATTCAACACCAAAACAACAAACATTAGCTCTCAAAACCTCCTAATGCTGCTGCTCCTGGCCGTAGCTATTGTGAGAGAGAGAGAGGGATTATTTTGGTTGTTCTTGCATGTATGGAGAGTGGTCAAATGAAGAGTGCAAGACTAATTAAACATGTGTGTGTTTCAAGGCAACAAAGGTCCAATAATATTAAAGGGGGGGGGGCGGCCAAAAGGTTTTAAAACACAAAGTTTCCCCCAAACTTGAAACACACACAACAATTAAAACCAGTCCTTTTTGTCACACATTAATAAGTCATCTACTAGACTTAATTAAAATGTGACATATGTCTTCTCTAATTAAACAAGTTAATTAAAGTACACTCATATGTTATTAATGTTATTTAAACCCTTTAAATGACAAAAAATAACAATAAACTCATTAACAAATTATCCTTATAATTTGTTCCATCTCATATGCAACTTATTTAGAAAACCCATTTTCTAAATTTGGTGTAAATATTTAATTGCATGATCATATCATCAATTAAATACTAATTGGTGTTTGCTAAGCTTGTTATTGGGTATAACCCGACTTGGATCATAACGTACTAACCACATCAATATTCTAAGTGTCTTGGGCACATAGAATCCTACAAACTCTATCACCATAAATCGTCACCAAACTCCCATCGGGCGCGGTCAATCGAATCATCTTTTTGCGACACAAGATGTTGGCCTCATAGGTTACTAACCAATACATCCCTAGGACTACATCAAATCCTCCTAAGGGCATCACGAACAACTTAGCAGGGAACTTATGGCCTTCTGATTCTATATCGTAGTTCTCTACCACATCAAAAATCTAGGTAGACGCGTCAATGGCAGTTTCTACATCGAAGGGCTCATCAATCTTGCTACTACTAACAGGCAACTTGTCGTATAAGGCAGCAGAAATAAAACTCCGACTAGCACCAGAATCAAATAATACAAAGGCACCAATGTCATTGACCAGAAACCCCTGACACAACGTCAGGGTCCACTCTGGCTTCCTCTCGGGTCATAGTGAATGCCCTAGCTTTAGCCCTCTGCCCCTCCTTCTCATGCTCGATTCCCTTCTTTGTCACGGAGTTCTCGGCCCTCGGCTTCTTACAATCCCTGCTCAAATGGCCCTCTTCACCACAATTATAACACCTCGTCACCCCATAATTTCTTGCTATATGACCAACCTTCCAACACTTGAAACAGATGTTTGATCTCCACTTGCATTCCCCCGCATGCTCCTTCCCGCACTTACCACACGTCCTCGACCCTGTACCTGCTGTCACCACCTTCCGGTCATTCCCCCTCTCAATGGTCTTCTCATTTTCCTTTCTTTCATCCTCCTCACAGCTTTAATCACCTCAGTCACCACAGACGACAGAATCGTCTGCATGACCTGATGAACTTCCTTAATAACAGCCTCCTTCACTGAGGCCCTCAGATTAGCACTCTCATCCCCACCTTCCTAATTATGGGGTTAGGGCTCCTTATAAGCCGTCTCACCGGTCTTGGCTCTGCTTCTAGTGACCTGGGGTGCAGCACCACGTCCACCATGACCTCCACCTCGAGAAGCTTTCGAAGATCTACCACTAGCCATCCCTAAATACTATAAGATTCAAACACCAACACGATCATTCAAGGTAATAACTCAGAGCATGTCAAGTATAGTAAGTCCCTAATTACAGTGGCCAGTTGTGATTAGCCACTTACTTTGCTCCTCAGTCCCCAAGCATTTCCTGTCGTGACAACATCAGTATTCAAATCTACAAAGAGCACGTAAACTACATAACACGCGCACATAACTATGTTTACATTACATTTCGTAAAATGTTTGCATAAACATATATCCACAAGCATGTAGCTACTAGGACTAATATCCTTTTTCCGTTTTCTTGTCTCATTTTCAGTTTAAGTTTTAGGTTTTTTTTGAAATATCTTACCCAGTTCTCTTAAACTTTGGCTCTGATACCAACTTGTAAGGCCCCGTTCCCAGGACGCTTAACAGTTGGACATTCATAGCATAAACAGTTAAAATTTAAACATTTTGCAGCGGAAAATACATATCTTTTCATTAATAACAAAAATTATGTCAAGCAACATATTGTTGTTTACATTCCGAGGATGGTATTAATATAATATCATTCAAAACTGTAGTTGCCAGACTCTAAACATTCCGAGTAGCTTATGCATCCATGCCCGCACCTCCTCAGCATCAATAATTACCTGCCAACTATCATGCATACGAAAGTCAGCAATGCTGAGTGACTTCTAGTTGTAATAAAAATACTTTTCTTTCGTTTAAAACATTTCCTTTACTTTCGCACATGATCATACATAATACATACACATAGATAATAATTATTATCATCTTTCATCATCGTTCATTTCATACGTATCACACGTTTCGTACTTTCATCTTTATCTTTCGCTTTCATCTAGACCAATGTCATATGCTATACCCCAAACATTGTGCACGAAGCTTGTACTGGGCCGAAGTCTATAAATAGACCCCTAACATTGTGCACGAAGCTGACTCCAGTACCGGGGCAAGCGACAAAGGTCCCGTTTCGTTCGGTCAATCACATGGATTAGACCCCTGTGTGCATCCTGATGGGTTAGCTAAACCGCACACAGTTGAGCTAACAATCCCTCAATGAGTTGTGAACCTCCTTTCATTTTGCTTGCAAGATTGTCATTCATTCTTTATGTTCCACTTTTCATTATCATTATCTTCCACTTTCATTACATAATACTTTACTTATAATCATACATATCATACCAAGCAAAGTCATAACATAAATGATAATCATTGAAAACGGTTTCAACATAAGATAACAAACACATACAACAGCATAGCACGCAAAAACTTAACTAGAATACATGAAAAGCGTCTCGCGCGAGAACTACCTATCGCTCGAGAACCGCACAACTTAGGAAATATTACAACTTAATACAACGAGCGAAAAGATACTTATCACGCGAGAACTACTTATCGCGCGAGAATCCCCCAGATTCAAATTTTTAACCGTGCTTACACTACTCGCGCGAAAACTACAAGACTCATGCACAGAAGTGACCTATCGCGCCTAAAGTAGTTCTAAATCAGCTTAACCCCGCGAACAACATCATCAAACAGATAAACGTGAAGGTTAGTATGCATAACAGCCCCAAAAACATAACTCTTGCGTAATAAAGGGGACTAGAAACTCACTTCTTGAAGTTCTAGCACAAAGACAACCTTCCCGAAGCCTTAGCCGTGTGAAAACTACACAGTCACGCGTTAAATCCATCAATAATCTGTTCTTAGTACATAACATGGGTTACTACACAAGTTACGTACCTCTAACGCTTCGATTCTTCACTTTCTCTCTCTAAACAACCACTTTCTCTTTCTAGCAGCAATACTTTTCGCGTGAGTTGTGAGTCGGGCATGAGTGTTCTTCATCTTTTATACCCCGCTTAGACTTTTTGCCCAGGGTTCTCGCGCGAGAACTTCATTCTTTCTTATTTCCTTAAATTTTTCGGGCTTTACACAAACGCCCAAACAGTTTAGAAACGCTTGGGGTACTTGGTTATTTTTTTATTTTAACCTAAAACACCCAAATAGTCTCCAAACGCCTAGAACTACTTGAAGTTTCAAAACATCCAAACAGTCACAATGCATCCAAACAGTCATAAAACATCTAGTCTGAAATGCCTTAACAGTGATAAAACGCCTAAACAGTAGTAAAGCGCCTCAACACTTAGCAAAATTTCAGATGATCTTCACACAACAAGCGCCTGATTCATCATCTTCAACACAACCAGATCTTATCAAATTTTTCAAAACTTGTTCAATTGATCTAAAAACTTCTAGTTAGAGAGTAAATAAACCGATTAACAATCCTCAATCATCATTTCGATCAAAAAACAACAACAAATCCGTTTTCTAATTGAATTAAGGTTCGAAAATGAAGAACACCTTTTCACACACAAATCTGATCAAAATTCAGATCTGAATGGATTAAACACCAAATTGTAATTCAACTCATGTTTCTATGGAAGAAACACAAATGAAAACAATAATTAGTCGATCAATTTTCAATCAACACAGATTTCAAGTGATTCACAGAGAGCTTAAAAACACCGATAATAAGCTCTTATCACTGAATTGAAAGCTCTGATACCATTTGACAGGTTCAAATGGATCGATCTGTGATGATATCATGATGCAATGATCAATACAAACACAATGAAATCAAAACACAAGCCATTACTTCAAAAATTCATAGATCTCATTGATAGCAAAAGCTGTGGATACAAAGTGTATGGGTGAATTACAGTGATTCTCTATCTCCCTTACAAAATACATAAAGTATCCTATTTATACTATCAAAAGAAACAAGGAACATATATTAACAAAACAAGTCCCTATACTATGACAAAAAGCAAAAGACAAATGTTAATCTTCTAAGGGCTCTAACACTATTTACGTTGCATAATCCAGTCATTTGATTTATATTTCATAGTAAGATAACAGGAGCAATTGCTTTCAAATCAAGTTGATGTGGAGGTAACCCATTATAGTTTAGCATATCAAGGTCAACTGTTGGATAAAGAATGTCAAAGTGTTCTTCATTATTTACTATAGGAGTTATTGAGTGCGTACTTAAATAAGTGACACTGTTGCCAGATATTTGTCTTAAAACCAATGTGTTCATTTCATCAGTTGTTTCATGTTTGGGACAAACAATTGCCTTTTGACAAATTTTTGATGTTGATGAATTATGGAGGGTGCTCTCATCATAAATGAAATGAATGAGTTCCTCAAGTGCTTTATCACTATGTGGTATCAAATAGTTTTTCGCTATTTCTATTTTCTTTGTGTTCATTTGGTCATCTTTATCGTGTGTTCCTAGAATGCCATCGCCTATTTTAAGAAGCCATGATGAAAATTGTTTGACCTCGGATATATAATTTGGATCTAAATTATTGTTTTGCATAAGCATGTTTTCCATGAGGTGAAATGTCTTAAAGTTTTTCCATAAATATGATCTTGGAAGTGCTAAAGCAAGAATTTCAGATTTTGACACCTTAGGCTTAACTGGAAGTGTTTGTCTAAAGTCGCCACCTAGAAGAATTGACTTTCCGCCAAAAGGTTCATTGGAATTATTAAGTACATCTCTAAGGCTTTTATCTAGTGACTCAAAGCATTTACGATCATTCATAAGAGCCCTGTCCCATATAATAAGAGACGTTCACATTAATAAATGAGCAAGATGAGTGTTCTTTTTTATATGACATATAGAATCATCTGTTAGGTCTAGAGGTATTTAAATACGAGAGTGTGCAATCCTTCCAGACATTAATAAAAGCGAAGCTATACCACATGCTGCAACTGCTAAAACTATTTTCCCTCTTGAACGTAATGCAAAAATAATTGTCATCCATAATTTATTTTGCCAGTACCACCATGGCTTTAGAAGAAAAGGAGAACTTGTTTTGTTGCCGAAAGTGTTGTAGTTATAACATGATATATTTTTTTATTGTGGGTTTAGACGTTCTCGAAAAAGCTGATGATCAGTAGCTTGTTGTTGCACGTCGTAATTCTTTTCCTCCATCAATAGCTTATTTTGCAAACACAAAAGTAAATCTTGATGTGGCTTTGGCAAGCCAAATGTAGATAGCAAAGAAAAGGAATTGCTAGAATTAAGAAAAATCTCAATTTCTAGTACATATTGCTTGAGGTTGTCACTATTTAAATGTGTACTTGTATCATTCCTATACGACTTAAGTTTTGCTAAGATGTCATCAGCCATTTTATGCCATTGTTCGTTCCATAGTTCTATTGGGTTTGTAATATCACAGAACAAAGCATATGGGTAAACAAATATCTTAGTTCAAAAGGTGTAGCCCATATGGCAGCTTCATTGAAAGCAAGCACCCATTCTTTATTATCACCAAGCAACCCAAGTTTTTCGCATGCACTACGATAAGTTGGAACGATATATCTAGAAATTGTTCTTATATCAGTTGATGTTTGACAACCTTTTTGGTGAGATAATAACATTTGAAGATAGAAAGTTTCACCACATGATGGATGGATGTATATTAATCTTCCTATTGCCAGTGTTTTATTTGATGTTCTTCGTGTCCAATATTTACTTGTGCAATCCTATCGATATTCGGAAAGATAGTCAATATAGCGAAGATGACGACCCGTCGAATCAACTTGATTGTTATATAACCACTCTGTTAACGTTGTTCTTCTTATCATTGGATTATTAATTATGTTGTGTAGCTATTGCTTGTTTAAAGCTAATATTTTACATATTTTCTAAATGCACTGCTAACACTTAAACTGGTGGATCTTTGTAGTGAATCGAAAAGTTTAATATCCTCCAAGCAGCTTCATGTGGAATAGTAAAACTTCCATCCACATAGTTTTTAATTTTGTCAACATGAGTAGTAACTTGTGATTCTATGCAATCAGTAGTAAGAACTCTTCTTGCAATTTTAAACCGGATTCGATCAGCCCATTTAGATATATACTTAAATAGGTATTAGATCATCATACTCCACAATATTCTACATTGATATGAGCATGAAAGTGTAAACAAAGGGTTTTGTTGTATGGTACGACATATGCATTATCTAATATGACACCATTCTTGTTACTTGAATGTACATTTTGGCGTCTTTTATAATGCACGTACCCATTTTTGTCAAATATTGTTTTTTCCTGATATTCCTTAGGAAATTTTTTTGAGCAAGAACCTTTAGTCATGCATGTTGCATTTGGTTTGACTAAGCCACATGGACTATGCATCTAACTCAGTAACAATTTTATGGAGATGACTTTCAGTAGTTGGGTCGGGAATTTCAGCAGATACAAAGCTATCAAGTTGTTCAACATTTTGTATTTTATATCTCTAAGTGACCCATAATAACATATGGCAATGAGGTAGTCCCCTTTTTTGAAATTCTATTGTGTATAGATCTCAAGAAAGATGTAAAATTGTTGTAATAAAATAAAATTAAAAGATAAACTTTTACTGAAAGGTAGAAATTTAATTTGCTAATTACTTGCAGCTAGTTGACCAAAAGTGTAAGGATTCCTATAAGTCTGATGCATCCAAAACATCCAAAGTCTCTCTGCAAGCATGCACTAAAGAACTGAAGTAGAAATGCTTCGCAAGTTTTACACCATGCACTAGAAATATTCTAAGTATAAAATCTTCCGAAGCCAAGACCAATATCTTCTGAAGCCAAAAGTGAAGTCTTCCGAAGCTTCAAAGACAAAGTCTTCTGAAGCCAAAGGGTGAGGACAGATTTCTTCCGAAGACTTTTAGAGATATGCCTTTATCTGATGCACTTTACCATAAAGCTGGACCACCTTTCCGTTGCAACTATGTAAAGTCACCAACTTACATGAGTTGGTGAAAGGTCCATGCTTTTGGTAATTGTACATTGAGGTCTTGAGTCCATGCTTTCTACTTTATGTACTTGAAGATCATGTATAGGTTGGACTCACTTTAGTATAGTTGTTTACTTTACATTGTAATAGGACTTTTGTTAGTTTCCTTTTGTATGTTCTTTGTAATGTGTAGCTTTCGCAGTCCAGCGAAACTGTGAGCGAATCTATACATTCGCTCACAGTTTGCTGTTCTAGTTTACCCGGCGAACTTGTGTTCTGTCGGGCGAAACTATAATTTCGGCATGACAGTTTTGCTGGTAGCGAAACTGTCAGCGAAACTATAACTGCTATATATACTTTTGTCAATTCTCATTGTAAGGTAAGCTTGCAAAACCCTAATCGTGGATCATTGTTGCAAGTTACCAATTCTAAGCAGTTTTTACACAGAAATACTATTGTGCTTCATGTTATTGATTATTATTGTTCATTTGGTTATCAAATATGTGTTAGAATTCTCTTCTATCTTCTCAATTGTTGTTGTTTAGCATGGATGTTAGATATTGAGCAATTCATCACTTCAATTGTACTGTTTTTCATCACATGGACCAACAACATGGTATCAGAGCCTTAGTGCTCTTGATTTGTTGAGTTTTTGTGGTTTTTGTTCAATATCTAGTTTCAATCAATTTTCATTGGATTATCAGTTGTTTTTGACATGGAAATCGATTGAATTATGCTCGTTTTTGATTGAGGAAGATTCTACAATCATCAGATCTCAAATTCATTGAGTTTTGAATGATTTCAGATTGATTTTGAGGTGAAAAAGGGTTTTGAGATCGATCAGCGAAATTGGTGTTCTTACAGCGAAACTGTGATCATCTTTCAGCGAAATTATGAGTTATCTTGCATCAGAAGTTGTTTTCTAGAGATTCTGCAAAACTAATTCCTTGAACGAAAGTTCATCAGTGTTTGTGAACAATCAACAAGCGAAATTGCTGCCGAATTTATTTTTGAACGAAAGTTCAAGCTTGTTTCGTGCGAAGTTAGCAGCGAAACTAAGCCAGTGGTGTCTCTGTTCAGGCGAAAGTGCTGCTGAAATTGCTAGCGAAAGTGTCAGCTTCAGCGAAATTGTCAGCGAAAGTAATTCTTCAGCGAAATTGTCATTCAAGTTATCTTTTCTGCGAATTTGTCAGCGAAATTATAAACCTTTTTGCCGAAAATATAATGTCGAAATTAACTACTCTCACACTTGCTGATCTTGAAAGTGTTGCTCCTAATAGACCTCCAAGACTCATTAATGGAGATAATTTTGAAGATTGGAAGAGATGTCTCAAAGCTTTCTTCTTCTACACTGATCATAATCAATGGGAATCGATTACTTTGGTCCTCACATACCAACGGTTACTGTTGGTGATGTTGTTTCTCAGAACAAGGACCCATCTTCCTATACTGAAAGAGATTTGAAATTGATTGATCGTGATCAAAAGGCTTTTGGTGCTCTAACTCTCTGTTTAGCTCCAGACATCTACAACCGTTTTGCAGAGCATAAAAATGCTAAATCTCTTTACGATGCTCTATGTGAATTCTATGATGGTAATGCAGATTTGGTAAAAGATAAGAGTATTCAGGCTGAAAAAGAGTTCAATTCATTTGTGGGATACAAGAATGAGAGTCTGACAGATCTTACAAACCGTTTCTTAACCGTCTCAAGCACTCTAAAGAAGTATGATGAAAGGCTCTCCAACAGTGAACAAGTTAATAGGCTTCTCGATTCTCTTCCACCACAGTGGAGTCTTCAAGTGAGAATGCTTAAACAAGAAAGAGGTTTTACAGATTACAAGCTGATGGATATCATTAACAAGTTGAAATCTTTTGAGTTGGATATGAAAAGAAGGGAATTTAACCAGACTATGATGCCCACATCTGGTTTTTCTCAAAATGCTGCTTTGTTGTCATCCGCTGCAAACTCTCACATACAAAATCCAATTCAAGGAGGGAGCAATACAAGTAATTTCTCGAGTGGTAATAGTCATGTTGGAAAAGATTTGGGAAATTCTAAGGTCAATGCTGAAACTTCAATTCCATCTGAAACAATGGCTCTTTTTGGAATGTTTGTTCAGAGCTATGAAGCTCTTGTTGCTGGAGAACTGAAAGGTAAAGGAATGACTATGGAGGACATGTATCAGGTTGATCCTGATGATCTAGAAGAAACTGATATTCAATGGCAAATGGCGATGTTAACTTTAAGAGCTCGGAGATTCATGGAAAGAACAGGACGAAAGAACTTTGGTGGTCAATCATCTACTTCAAAACTGGGATTTGATAAGTCAAAATTGAGGTGCTTTAATTGTAAACAATTGGGACATTTTAAACGTGAATGTCCATTACCAATTGTCACAGATCCTAGTAACTCTGGAGTACCAAGATTGACAGCAGAGAAAGAAAAGGAAGAAGTGAATCTAAAAAAGGAGTCGGCTTTGATTTCGAACTTTGATTGGAGTGCAGAGGTGGAAGAAACAAGAACTGAGATTAATCACGCGTTAGTTGCTGAGTTTTTGGAAAGTAATGAAGTGGTAGATGATGAAGATGGATTTGTGCTGTTCAAGGAATTCAAAAGAGAAAACGAGTCTTTAGGAAATGGGAAAGAAGAAAAGGCAGATGGAAATGGGAAAGAGGAAACTGCAGGCTTAAGTGAGAAAAGAAATTCAAGAGATGAGATAGGAAAGGAGAAGGATGATGTTGCTGCTACTGTTGAGGAAAAGAAATCAAGTACTCCAGTATGCATGTGTGATAAAGCTTTAGCTGCTGAAAGGATGGTAATGGGACTTCCATATGAGGTAATACAGGATATGTGCTCATCTGCTTGTAAAATTAGGCTATTTGGGATTTATAAGGCTAACCGTTTGTTAATTGATAATGAAAAGGATTTAAAGCGAATTAATGATGAACTTAAAATGAATGAATCAAAATATTTTGTGAAATTAAATGAGGCTTTAAAAGAAACTGATCATTTAAAAAGAATCGTTTTGGAAAGAAATGTCGAGATTAATACTTTGACTGAAAGGGTTGCTCTTGCTGAATTTGAAGCAAGCAAACTTCAGTCAAAGTTAGATAAATGGACAATTTCTGGAATGAAACATGATGATCTTTGTAAATCTCAACGGGGAGCAAGAATTAAAACAGGTTTGGGTTATGAAAATGTACAGGTTTATCCTCCACCTAGTACATACTGTTATTCTCCTATGCCTGTTCCTCATCCTTCTAATGATTTAATCAAAACAGATACTGACAGTATGTCTGCAGGTTTAGTCGGGAATAACTCTAAGTACATTCGTGAAGACTACGACTATGGACCAACTAGTGGGCTTGGATGCACTAGTTCTAGTACACCTGAAAATCAGCAGTCTGTTTTAGATCATAAGTCTAGTTTAAATTCTGTTTTTGTTTCTAGTTCAAATGTAACAGACTTGAATGTCTCATGTTCTCTTGATAGTTTCATTCCATCTTGTAATTCAGATCATGGTAGTGATGATTTTTGTTCTCATAATGAATGTAATGCATCTGATCTTTCTCCAAAAACAACTGAGCAACTTAAAACTAATTGTTTCGAAAAGTTCTTTTCTCAACCTATTCCATCTTTCACACCATTAAATATGACGTCATCTGAAAAATGTATTTCTTCTTCATCTGACACCAGTACCAGTGGTACAAGTTTTACTGATATGTCAGATGAATCTTGTTCTAATTTTGTAAAGAAAAATTCTTGTTCAAATAAACAACAACCTCATGAGTTGTATGAGACATTCAGTGATGTTGATTCTAGTTTGTCTGAATGTGATGAGGAGATTATTATTGATCCTATTTTTACCTCATCACATCATAGACCTAGATTCAAACCTCATTGTTTCAGGTGTGGTCAAGAGGATCATCTTGTCAAAAATTGTCCTTTGATTCAAGGATCCTCTAATAGGAACTGTTTTGGGAATAAATTGACAAAATTGGTTAATAATTTCTTCTGTAAAAAATCTGCTTCTTTAAAAAGCAAAGTTGTTCAATCTTGGGTCCCTATTACTCCTGGCTAAGTGATTTGTTAATTCTTTTCAGGAGTCCTCATCAAAGATTGTAAACAGTTTATGGCATGTTGATAGCGGGTGTTCCAAGCATATGACGGGATTAAAGGATTTGTTGACCAACTATCGGATTATAGATGGAGGATATGTGGCTTTTGCTGGAAATAAAAAGGGTGGAAAAATGATTGGACAAGGAGAAGTTACCAATGGTTCTCTCACTTTGGAAAAAGTCAACTATGTTCCCGAATTGGCTTTTAATCTTCTGAGTGTTTCTCAAATCTGCGATAAAGACATTCCTGTTCTATTTAAATCTGATGAATGTCTATTTTTAAAATCAGAGATTGCCATTCCAGATGATTTGATTCTCATGCGTGCTCCAAGGAAACATGATACGTATCTTCTCGATATGAATTCAAGCGAGTCAAAGGCTACTGCAACTTGTCTTCTTTCAAAAGCATCAACCTCTGAGTCTCTCTTATGGCATCGTCGTTTAGGCCATGTTAATTTTAAGATAATTAATAAATTAGTAAAGAACAATCTTGTTAGAGGACTTCCTTTAAAAGATTTTTCTGTTAATGAAAAATGCATGGCATGTGCCAAAGGGAAACAACATAAGAAACCTCATAAGCCCAAACTTCTAAATAGCATATCTTGTCCTCTTGAGTTGTTACATACTGATTTATTTGGGCCAATTAGTGTTAAATCAATTGCTAAAAAATCTTTTTGTCTTGTTGTTACAGATGATTTCTCAAGATATTCATGGGTGAGGTTTCTTGCACACAAAGGCGAAGTTGCAGAGGAATTGCAGAGATTAATTCTTTCTATCGAATCAATCAGTAAGAGAAAAGTTATGGGACTAAGAAGTGACAACGGCACTGAATTCAAAAATCAGATTCTCGATTCATTTTGTGCTCAAAAAGGGATTGTGAGACAATTTAGTGCTGCAAGAACACCCCAGCAGAATGGTATTGCCGAACGAAAGAATCGCACTCTCGTGGAAGCTGCTCGTACAATGCTGATAGAATCTTCATTACCCATTATTTTCTGGGCTGAAGCTGTAAATTGTGCATCTTATGTTCTAAACAGGGTGTTAATTGTGAAAGATAAAGTGAAGACTCCTTATGAACTTTTTCATAAGAGAAAGCCTCTAATTGATTTCTTTCGACCATTTGGTTGTTCTTGCACTCTTTTGAATACTCAATCTCAAAAGACAAAGTTTGGTGCTGTTTCTGACGAGTGTTATTTTGTTGGATATTCTTCTTCACAAAAGGCATACCGGGTTTATAACAAAAGAACACGTATTGTTCAAGAGTCGTTCTATGTTGATTGGCAGGAATCCAATCCTTCTGAAGTTAAATCTGAACCAGCATGGTTCTTTGACTCCGATACGGTGTTCAATTCGTTCAATCTGCCAGTTTTCGATGATGATACATCAATTCCAAATACTCAAACAAATATTATTTCATCATCTCCATCGTCTGTTCAATCCACCACGTTAGTAAATGATGCTGTTTCAACTGATGTTAGTTCTTCGTCTCCAATGACTGATCAGGCACCATCATCTGATTCTTTACCTCCTACATCTTCTCCTTTACCTGATCCAACACCTATCATTGATTCACCTTCATCTAATCTTTCACCAGCTATGGGCGATACTTCTTCAACCATCTTTTCTTCTTCAAGTGATTACAAAACTTTGAAAGATCATCCACTTGACAATGTGATTGGATCTGTTTCTGATGGTGTTCGCACGCGAAGTCAATCTGGTCTAATTAATGTTTGTCTTTTCTCATGCTTCATCTCTCAAATTGTCCCGAAAAATGTTCATGCTGCTCTACAGGATCCTTGTTGGGTAGAGTCTATGCAATTGGAACTTCAACAGTTCAGAAAGCTTAAGGTTTGGACCTTAGTTGATTTACCCCTAACAAATATCCAATTGGTACAAAATGGGTGTTTAAGAACAAACCAGATGATCGAGGAGTTGTGGTGCGTAACAAATCTAGACTCGTGGTGCAAGGCTTTGCTCAAGAAGAAGGGATTGATTATACAGAAGTCTTTGCTCCAGTTGCTCGTCTTGAAGCAATCAGAATATTTCTTGCTCATGCTGCTCATAAACAATTTAAAGTTTATCAGATGGATGTGAAGTGTGCTTTTCTCTACGGAGACATTGATGAGGAGATATATGTGTGTCAACCACCAGGTTTTGAAGATCCTGATTTTCCTGATAAAGTGTTTAAGCTTGATAAATCTCTGTATGGTCTTCATCAAGCACCCAGAATCTGGTATGAGACCCTTACGCAATATCTTCTAAGCAATGGTTTCTCTCGTGGTACCATCGATATGACTTTATTCAAAAGAGAGGTGAATGGTGAAATGATATTTGTCCAAGTGTACGTTGATGATATTATTTTTGGATCTACAAATTCTCAATTGTGTAGAGAGTTCGAAGAAGTTATGAGCCAAAGGTTTGAAATGAGTATGATGGGTGAAATGTGTTTCTTTCTTGGATTACAAGTTGAACAACAGAAAGAAGGAATTCTTATTCATCAGGAGAAGTATATTAAAGATATTTTGAAGAAATTTAAGATGGATGATGCTTCTACAGAGATGACTCCCTTTACTGCTCAGACTTGTCTCACTCCGGATGAAAACGGAAAACCAGTTGATCCTCATCTTTTTAGATCTATGATTGGCTCTCTCATGTATCTTACTGCAAGTCGTCCTGATATCACTTTTGCTGTTGGTTACTGTGCTAGATATCAGTCGGCCCCAAAGGAATCTCATGAGAAAGCTGTCAAAAGAATATTTCGTTATCTCAAAGGATCATCTCGTTTAGGATTGTGGTATCCATATGGTGGGAATTTTGATTTACATGCTTACTCTGATAGTGATTCCAATGGTTGCAGGTTAAACAGAAAATCTGTGTCTGGCGGATGTCAATATTTGGGAAATTGTTTGGTATCTTGGCAGAGCAAGAAACAAACTACTGTTTCTCTTTCTACAGGGGAAGCTGAATATATTGCTGCCTCAAGCTGTTGTTCTCAAGTTCTCTGGATCCAACACCAAATGATTGATTATGGGATTAATTTTCTCCATACACCTTTATTTTGTGACAATGAAGCTGCCATTGGAATTGCTAAAAATCCTATTCATCATTCCCGAACCAAGCATATCGAGACACGAATTCATGCGATTCGTGATGCTCAAGAAAAGGGTTTCATTGATATTATACCCATTGATACAAAAAATCAAAAAGCTGATCTTTTCACAAAAACATTTGATAAACCTCGTTTTTATGAATTGATTTCTATGCTCGGGTTAATATCTTTTTAAATTTTCATTTTCTATTTCTTTGATTAAAAAAAATATAATAATAAAAAATATGATTTATTGAAAATAAAAATTTGGGGGAGTAATTTCATAATTCTGAGATCGGAATTTAACATGATGAGAAATGATTGTATATTCTCTAAGTATTTTTATATACATGACCGGTGCTTCAATGAGAAATGATAGTAACTGATACTGGATTCTGTTTCACATTAATTTTTAAGGAAAATTGATCAGATTCTTTAACGATATGCTTGATAGACTCAGCCTGACGAATAAAGTAGACAGCAGCTTTATGATTAAATTAAACATCATGCTTAAGAATGTCTGGATTTACTCAATTGTTTTGGCTTGCACAAAAACTGAGTCCTGACAAAAATTGGATTGAGAATGAATCTTTCGTCCATTTTGCTTTGATATGTCATCACCCTGAACCACAGCTGGTATATTTTGTGTTGAGGTATCGTGTGTCTGTGCTTATCTCCTCTGCTGTACGAAAGTACTGACCTGGAGTGATGATCTCCTCTGCTGTACGATAGTACTGACCTGGAGCTCTCATCAGCACATGTTTAAATGGTTATCTCCTCTGTTATACGTGAGTATAGATCTGGAGCTCTCACCATTTTGATATAATTATGTCAAATCATCTTATCGATTGGTTTCTTTCAGAATGAAATATTCTGTTTATAATCATTTGCACACTAACGCACAAGCCTTGTTCTATGAAGATTGATTCAAAATTCAAGAAATCCTGAGGTTGGGTGAGGGTTTTTACCAAATGATTGTGGGGTCCTAACATTCTAAAGCATCTAATTGAACCTTAAACGAATCATAAGCTGTTTGTTGAAAAAGGATAAGGCATGAGTTTAAGTGGACAATTATATCAGCAATCGTTATTGATTTGTTCTAATTTCAGTTGTTTCTGTGCAGATTGTGATCAGATCTTGTATTCAGTATGATCTCATTGCTGGTAGATGATTTTTGATCATCTTTATGTTCATAAATATCTAGAGAATGTGATCTCTGATTAATTTAGATCTCATTATGTGATGTGCTTCTTGTTAATTAAAAAAATAAAAAAATAAAAATAAAAATAAAATAAATATATTAAAAAAATAATAAATAATAAAAATAATAATAAATAATAAAAAATAATAATAATAAAAAAAGGGGGTTGGTGCCGAAATTATACTTTCGCTAATTGTTTCGCAAAGCGAAACTGCAATCTCGCTAGGTTTACTAATTAGTTGTTAACTGGTTATCTCTTAGCGAAATTACAGTTTCACTGGGCGAAACTGTAAATTCGCCTTGCGAATTTATAGTTTCGCTAGCTGCGAAACTATTTGCTATTTAAGTCGTTTTTGCGAAATTTTTCTCATAATTTCGCAAAAACGATATGTGTTGGACTTAGGGTTTATCCGTGACGTTATTTGGCGATTTTGTATTGTGATTGTGTTTTGAACTGATTAAGAGTGTCATTTGCTTCGCATGTGAGTTTCGAACCTTGTAACATCTTTTAATCTGGTTAAAATCATCTCCATTTAAGTGATTTGGATTTTGACTCTTCGGTGGGTTCGCTGTTCATCCAGCGAAACTACAGATTCTTCTGCGAAACTGAACGAAAGTTCTCATCTTTTCAGCGAAACTGTAAAGTTATGCTGTCCGGGCGAACTTAACAGTTTCGCCAAATTATCTTTAGTTTCGCAGTGTCTGGTCTTAAACTTGCACAATTTCGCTTGATCATGTTTTCTTGTGAACAGCGAAACTAATTTTTGAACAGCGAAACTAATTTGTTACAGCGAAACTATGTTTGTGCTTGGAGAAAGTAATAGCGAAACTTCTTTAATCTATCCTCACCTTGTTGAAATTGCTTTTTGTTCTACGAAAATAACATGTTTCAATGAGCGAAACTATTGTTTCGCTTGTCGAAAATGTTAGTTTTCATTGTCGAAACTGTTTTTGTTCAGCGAAACTATCATGTCTTAGTGAGCGAAACTATTGTTTCCCATGCCGAAACTGCTAGTTTCCTTTGTTTTAGTATTATTTTCTTATTTTCATAATTTCTCATTCAAATTTAATTGTTTTCTTTCTCAGGTTATCATGGCTAATCTCAAATTTGATGAGCGGAATAACATCACAGCTATTTTAGATGATACTCTTCCTAAGGCAGCTGGATTTCGCGATTGTATCAGATGGCTTCAAAGATCACCTATAGCCTATGCCATATCTCACTCGCCTAATATTTATGATCTTCATATTAGAGATTTTTGGCGATCAGCAGAATATGATACTAGAGGAGATGTACAGCGAATCACTGCCAAAGTTATTGATCATGATGTGACGATCACTGCTGAGAGTGTTTCGAGGATTCTTAGACTTGATGATGATTCTGGAGATGAAGTAGCTATGACAGAGTCTGAAGTGTTTCAAGCTTTCAGAAGAATGGGGTATGAGGGACTAGCCTTTGGTTCAAGGAAAGAGATCAAGAAGTCATTCTTATCTAAAGAATGGAGATATATCGCTCATGTTTTTATCATGTGTCTAGATCACCGTAAAGGTGGATCTGATGGACTTAATCTTGATTGGGCTAAGGCTATGGTGCTGTGTTGTAAAGGGGAGAAGGCCAATATAGCTAGATTGATTTTTGCATGTATGGCAGAGAATGTGATGGCTGTAAAGAAAGACAAATGGCTGCTATACCCTCGTTTTCTTCAGATGATTTTTGATGATCTTATACCTGATGTTCCAAAACATGGAGAAATCAAGAGGCTGGTGCAGATGAATCCTCGTATTTTTGCTGATTGTTGTGCTATTCGCCACGACTTTAGTGGTAAAATCACCCATCTTTGGGAAAATATGTATCCTCCAGAACGCTGGAATTATATTAGACGGGTGGATGAGTCTGAGAGTAAAAGAGCTAAAGAAATACAGCAAGCTGATGCTACTAAGAAAAGGAAGAGATATGCTAAATAAAAGGATTATGATTTTGAAGAGGATATTGATGCACAAGCTGAGGAGATCAGGGTAGAGAAAGAAAGGAGGTCTAAGAAGAAAACTGATTTTGCTGAGCCTGAGCGGAGAACCAAACATAGACATGAGGGATTTACAGCCAGAAGAGAGGCTAGTGAAAATCTTGATGAGGATGTGATACGTAACCTAAATACTTCGTTGGCTAATGAGCTGAGTATGATTAAGACTAAACTTACGAATCAGGAGATCAGAGAAAGCCAGAAGGATGAGGTGATTGAGGAAATGCAGAGAATGTTAGTTGACCAAAACAAACTGATTAAGAAGTTGTTTGAGGAGATTACACAAATGAAAGCTGCAGCCGGCCTACCTAGTCAACTGACTCAATCTGAGTTAGATGATTTGACTGATACATCAAAGTACTCATTTCTGAATGTGGGTACTTCATCTAAGGTAGGAGAGGGTACTTCTAGAGCAGCAACTACTGGTGAAGGAGAGCAGGAAATACCAAGAGAGGATGTTGGAAGGAATGATGAGGAAGATATTATTGAGGCTGGTTTGTAAACATGCAGTTTGATTTTGAAAAAGATCTTGTTGGTGAAGAAGTTGTTGTTACAGCTACCACTGAAGGAGTATCTGATAGAGGCAAAGGGTTGGTTGATGAAGAGGAGGAAGATGAACAACTTATAGACTATGATTCAGAACCAGAGTTTTATGAAGTTGATGAGCGACCACTGATTTATGTTGCTAAGAAGGGAGAAGATGATGCTGATGTTTTTGAAATGGATAAGAATGATTGGTTGGTCAAAGAGAAGGAGGTGGAGGAAATTACTCCTTTGTTTCAAAATCTGGAGGGATTAAGCAGGAATGAAGCCGATAAGAAAATCATTAGCTGGTGCTACAATCCCAGTTTAAAGATGTTCATGATCAAGAGACGAGGAGGAAATATCAGTTATATGCTTAAGAGGAAGGCTTTTAAGACCTTGCCCAAATGGGATTTGAGACGTTTAGCAACTCTACCTTTGATCAATGCTCACTTAAGTGAAAGAGCATCATTTCTTAAGAAGGAAATAAAAAATGGACCTAATGATAATTTTGAGTCTTTTGGATATATGAAAGCTGAAAGAAAAAGATCAAAGAAGGATAAAGATTGGGAGACAGGAAAAGGAAGGATTGTACTAAGAGTTAAACCTCCAAAGACTATAAATCGGGTAAGATTGGCTGATCCTCTTCCCCAACAACTACAGGACTTTGAGAAGTGGTTTTATGACAACAATACTGGAGAGGTGGTGATTAGAGCTAAACATGGAAAAGAGTTCAGAGTGATTGATCCGATGGAGTTATTTAGTTTTTGTGATGAAGACCTTTTGGTACTATGTGAAAATCACATTAAAGCTGGGGCTGGAGAGGAAACTAGAAAAGAAGCTAGTTTGTTCATGAATGTTGCAAACAAGATAAGGGGAGTAAGGTCGGAGGTCAAGAAGCTAGCTGAAAGGGTGAGAGCTCAGGATGATTTTGCTATGGATGTTCAAGATTTGACCAGGCAGTTTGCAAAGGCTAGTGGTCATTCTGAAGAAGCTAGTGATGCAGGAAAGAACCTTGGAGGATCTGTGGTTGAAGCTTCTGAGGATGTTGCTGCAGGAGGTGATGAAGATAGATCAATGGCAGCAGAGGAAACTGGAGCTGATAAGTCAAATCAAGATGAGTGAAGATAGTGAGATCCAACCTAGGGGGAGTATTGAAGATCATGTATAGGTTGGACTCACTTTAGTATAGTTGTTTACTTTACATTGTAATAGGACTTTTGTTAGTTTCCTTTTGTATGTTCTTTGTAATGTGTAGTTTTGGCAGTCCAGCGAAACTGTGAGCGAATCTATACATTCGCTCACAGTTTGTTGTTCTAGTTTACCCGGCGAACTTGTGTTCTGCCGGGCGAAACTATAGTTTCGGCATGACAGTTTCGCTGGTAGCGAAACTGTCAGCGAAACTATAACTGCTATATATACTTTTGTCAATCCTCATTGTAAGGTAAGCTTGCAAAACCCTAATCGTGGATCATTGTTGCAAGTTACCAATTCTAAGCAGTTTTTACACAGAAATACTATTGTGCTTCATGTTATTGATTGTTATTGTTCATTTGGTTATCAAATATGTGTTAGAATTCTCTTCTATCTTCTCAATTGTTGTTGTTTAGCATGGATGTTAGATATTGAGCAATTCATCACTTCAATTGTACTGTTTTTCGATCACATGGACCAACAGTACTTTTATCCTTTTTGTAATATATTAGGATGTGAGCAATGGCATGTCATAGTCACAAGTCAAAAGGCAGATATGCCTTTTGACTCTACAATTGATTTTGTAGTTGTCTAGTCAATTGTATCCAGCTGGCTTTCAAAGTATGGTCGGCTGTAGGATGTAGTATAAGTATTTCATGTTCTTGTATCTTTCCTTTATGCTTTGTAACACTTGTAATAGAACTTGAGAAAACAATATACTGCATCCTTGAAAACCAATCACTTGTGTTCTCTTGTTCTGTCTCTTACTTATTACTTGTGTTCTTAGTATCATACTTGTGGTTAATCCAGTTTACTGTTTGATTAAGTTTGGTTAATCTCCTCTTTGTGTTGTTGTGTTGTAAGTGACCACCCTTCACCGGTCCTGCATTTGGTATCAGAGCATTTCAGGCTCTTGATATAAGATCTCACCATCTTAAGATCCCTCACACACACAAATACTAAAATTTTCAAATGGCAGCCATTTCTAAGACTGATATGGAAACTGGAACCATGAACAAGTCCCGACTGATCACTCTTGATGACTTTGATACCTGGTGCCTGAGAATGGAAGGTTTCATCAGGTCTCTAGAGTCAAGAATATGGGAGTCTATTGAGAATGGACCTTTCATACCTAGCACTCCTTCTGCTACTGGTGCTGGTATGATCCCCAAAGATGTGGCTAACTACTCTGATGAAGATAGGAAGAGAGTAGAGATCGATAGAAAAGCCATGACAGCCCTTCAATCTACCCTTCCAAACTCTGTGTACAGAGGTTTCAAGAAGTGCAAAACGGCTAAACAGCTGTGGGATGCAGTGAAACTGGTGTATGAAGGTTCTTCTGAAGCCAAGGAGAACAAGAAGGATCTCCTGAAGCAGCAGTTTGAAAACTTCACCTTCAAAACAGGTGAAACCATGACTCAGCAATACTTCAGGTATGTTGAGATAGTAGATACCCTTGTGGATGGAGGAGTTCCTTTTGAGAACAGGGACATTGTAAGGAAGTTTATGTCCTCACTTCCTAGGCAGTGGACACACTACGGTGTGGTGATCAAGAGGAATGAAAATCTCAAAACTCTTACTCTGACAGAGTAGATTCTTAGTGGCTACCAGATGGAGATGAACATGCAAGGTTCATCTGGCAACTCCAACAATCAATTGGGTTCAGCCCTGCACGTAGTTGAAAGGGATAGCATAGAACCTCAACATCATCTCATATGCTACCCTGACAACTCACCAAAGGGTCCTTTCATCACCTTCCCAGAGACACCCAGGGAGAACTACACTCAAGGAAGCCCATTCCAAGAGACAAGCTCTTCTCAAGCTTTTGTGTCTTCTGATGAAAGCTGTGGTAACTCTCTTTTCACTCTTGAAGACCTGGACTGTATCCATCCAGATGATCTGGAATACATGGAAATAGTCTAGCAGATGGCTTTTCTCACTCACAGAGCCAAGAAGTTCTACAAGAGAACTGGAAGGAAGTTTCCAAGCAATACAACCAGTGGAAAGTTTGGCCTGGAAAAAGGCAAAGTCAAGTTTTACAACTGTAACTTGATGGCCACTTTGCCAGAGAGTGTAAGGCACCTAGATTAAATGGTGGCCAAACACAGTCCAGACCCAACTACACTGACAAAGCTTCCCAGAATGAGAAGCCAAAGCAGCAGGTTGCTGTTGTGGAAGAAGGAGGCTTTGACTGGAGCTTTCAGGTGGAAGATGCTTCTCCAAACCAAGCACTAATGGCAGATCATGATGAAGCCAAGGTATTGGAACATCTCTGTACTCCTGAATGCATTGCTAAAGTTAATAGATACAGGTCCTATAACTTGGAGATGAGATCTGATCTTGAGTCCTTAAACATTTTAAAATCTGATTTTAGAAAGTCTGAAAATGATTATAAACTAAAGATAGAGGACTTAGAGAAAACCATTTCAGTTCTAAAACATGAGCATACAGATTTTAGGACTCAAATCAAATATCTCATAACCAAGCTGACTGAGTGCCAGGCAGAGCTTGTGATCAGCAAAGCCAGGGCAGAAAAGAGTGTTCTTGAAGAAGAGACCTTCAAGAACATGATATCCTCATCCCTGCACAACAAGGTGTGTTATCAAAATAGGCAGGGACTGGGATCCAATGAGATAGCTCCTCCACACACAATCTTATCTGTAAGATCTCCTAGGTGTGGAACTTGTGAAGATGAGCTTCCTCTCAGAGATCCTATGAGTGAAGAGGATGAAGAAGAGATAGTGAAGAATTCCTCTGAGAAGAGTGAAGAGGAGGATTCTAAGAAGGGCCACTATCCTTTTGAGGAGAAGATTACTGTGATGACCAAGTCAATGAGAAAGAACTTGATCAAGAATGTGCCATGTAAACTTTAAGAACATGAATAAACTAATTAAACATGATTTGGTAACTGGAATACCAAAGAAAGAGTTTACAAGTGATGATCATTGTGTTGCATGCCTGAAAGGGAAGCAGCATAAGGTATCTCACAAGCTTAAAGAAAGGAACTCTATCACTACTCCCCTACACTTGATACATATGGATCTCTTTGGCCCCACCAGTGTAATGAGTCTAAGGGGCTGTTTGATTACGCTGACTGAGTAAGATCTGACTGAGTCAGAAGCTGACCCAGTAAGAAGTTCTGACTGAGTCTGCATCTGACTGAAACTTGACTGTTTGATTTAGTATCTGACTGGCTCTGCTGAATGATAAAAATAACTTTATTGTCCCGTTATTCTAACGAGTTTAAATTTAACTGGTGTTGTGTAATCAATAAAAATAGCTAATATACAAAAAACCAATATACAAAAAACCAATATAAAAATAACCAATTTACCCACAAGCAAAAGGGTTTTCTACATACACATCTACAAACACATATACATACACATCTACATACACATATACATACACATCTATATGCATATACATCTATACATATACATCTACTGATAAATGGTAAAGAAAACGAAGATGATGACGACGATGAAGCTGATACGCACGGGAGGTGCTCGGTCGGGAGGTGCTCGGCCGGCTCGCGCAGGGAGGTGCTCGGTCGGCTCGCGCAGGTCCGCTCGCGCAGGTCGGCTGCGCAGATCGAGAGCGTGGGGGAGGAAGGGGGCGCCGATCAGGGAAGGGGAGGAGTGTTGGCCTGGGTCAGCAACTTGTTTTTTCAAGTCTGGGTCAGACCATATGACCCGGTCAGATCGTTTCATTCGCGTATCAAACGGGCTGACCCGCTGACCGAGTCAGCCGGTCAGCCGGGTCAGACCAAAACAAACAGCCCCTAAGAAGGACCTCTTACTGTTTGGTGATCACAGATGATTTTACAAGATTCACTTGGGTTTTCTTTCTTAGAACTAAGGATGAGACCCCTCAGATTTTGAAAAATTTCATCTTAAAGATTGAGAATCAATGTGATCACAAGGTCAAAACCATAAGATATGATCAAGGGACTGAATTCAAGAATCAAACCCTTGATACATTTTGTGATGACAAAGGTATTACAAGACAATATAGTGCTCCCAGGACTCCTCAGCAAAATGGTGTTGCTGAGAGGAGAAACAGGACACTAATTGAAGCTGCAAGAACTATGTTGTCTGACTCTAAACTGCCCATCACCTTCTGGGTAGAGGCTGTAAACACTGCTTGCTATGTGCAAAATAGAGTTTTAGTGGTTAAGACACATGGTAAGACTCCTTATGAACTTTGGCACAAGAGAAAACCTTTCATTGGCTTTCTCAGGTCGTTTGGATGTCCTTGCACCCTCTTGAATACCAAAGATCAAATTGCCAAATTTGCTGAGAAATCAGATGATGGACATTTCATTGGATACTCTTCCCAGGCTAAGGCTTATAGAGTATACAATCTCAGAACTAGAATTGTTGAGGAGTCAGCCAATGTGACTTTCAATGAACACACACCCTGTGTGGCTGGTTCTGGTCCTGATTGGCTATTTGATCTGATTTAGTTACCAACTGTTTTAACAAATCTTGTGAGAATGTTTCAGGATCTGTAGAAAATTTAAATACAGGTGATCCGGATCCAAGATTTGAGCTAAGAAGGCCTTCAACTCATACATCTTCAGCTTCAGTTGGAACTACTTCTGCAAATGAGGTTTCTATCAGTACTGCAATGACAAACTCAGCTGATACATCTGGGGTGCCTTCAAATTCCAGCTCAGAGGCTCCACAACCAGATAAGGATACCTCAATTGTGGAAGACAACAATGGTGGTGGTGACAGTGATCAAGAATTTCTTGATGCTAATAACCACACCATAGATGATAACATAAATGATGTCACATACTGCTTGGATCAAGTTTCTCGTGATAAGTGTGCTGATGTGGTGGGAGAAACATCTATGCCAGATCTAAATTTCTCTAATTTAGATCTTTCTCAGCAACTTGCTGTGATCCCTCAGCTTAGGATCCACAAGTCTCACCCCACCACAAATATCATTGGAGATGTTGTCACAGGGGTAAGAACAAGAGGACAAACCCATGAAGCAAATGTTTGTCTTCACTCTTGTTTCTTATCCCAGATAGAGCCAAAGAAAGTTGATGAGGCTCTAAAGGATGGAAGTTGGGTTGAAGCTATGCAACAGGAGTTGCTTCAATTCAAAAGGCAAAAAGTTTGGAACCTTTGTCCTCTTCCTCATAGAAAGACTACCATGGGAACCAAATGGGTGTTTAGGAATAAGAAGAATGATAGAGGCATTATCATCAAGAACAAGGCTAGACTAGTTGTTCAAGGATACACACAAGAAGAAGGGATTGACTACACTGATGTCTTTGCTCCAGTAGCAAGACTAGAAGCTGTTAGGATATTCCTGGCATTTGCTGTATCTAAGAACTTCAAGGTCTTTCAGCTTGATGTGAAGTGTGCTTTTCTGTATGGAGTGATTGATGAAGAGGTGTATGTCAAACAGCCACCCGGTTTTGTAGACCCTGATCATCCTGATTATGTCTGCAAGCTTGACAAAGCTCTTTATGGGCTGCATCAGGCACCCAGGAAGTGGTATGAGACATTGTCTGAGTATCTTTGCAAACATGGATACAGGAGAGGTACTATAGATGGAACTCTCTTCATCAAAGGACAGGGAAATGACATATTTCTAGTTCAAGTGTATGTGGATGACATCATCTTTGGTTCAACTAATCCAAAGCTCTGCAAAAGACTTTGAGAAGCTGATGAAAGACAGATTTGAAATGAGTGCAATGGGAGAACTCAATTTCTTTCTAGGAATTAAGTGAAGCAAGTTGAAGATGGTATCTTCATAAGTCAGTCAAAGTATGTTCAGGACATACTCAAGAGGTTCAACATGACTGATTGTAAGATTGCTAAGACACCCATAGCCAGAAACCACTCCCTTGGACCTGATCTTGAGGGGGAGTGTGTAGATGAACACTTATACAAGGCTATGATTGGGTCTCTTATGTATCTTACAGCTAGCAGGCCTGATATCATGTTTGCTACATGTATTTGTGCAAGATATCAAGCCAACCCTAAGATGTCTCACCTCATCACTGTCAAGAGGATTCTAAGATACCTCAAAGGTGCTTCAACACTTGGTTTATGGTATCCAGAGAATCGTGACTTCAATCTGTATGCTTATACAGATAGTGATTATGGTGGTTGCAACATGACTGCAAAGTCTACATCTGGGGGATGTCAGTTCCTTGGTGGAAGGGTTGTCTCATAGCAATGCAAGAAACAATCCTGTGTGTCTACATCAACTGCTGAGGCTGAATACATTGTTGCTGCAAGTTGCTGTGCTCAAGTGCTTTGGATTCAAAATCAGATGCTGAACTATGGATTTAACTTTAAAGAGACTCCCATCCACATAGACAACAATAGTGCTATCTCCATCACAGAGAATCCTGTGCAGCACTCAAGGACAAAGCATATAAATATCAGGTATCATTTGATTAGAGATAACTTTGAAAGGGATTAATCAAACTAGTCAAAGTTAACACAAATGAACAATATGCTAATCTGTTCACCAAAGCTTTTGATGAGCAGAGATTTAAATATCTTGTTTCAGCTATTGGTATGATTAACTTTGAATAGCTTTTCTTAAAACTTAATCATATTTATTTCTAAAACCTGTGTGTCCTAAGTTGTCTATTATATCACCTTCATACGCCCTTTGTTTTCTTTGGAAGAAAAATCTTTTCAAAAGACTTTTCTTAGATTTTTGAAAATCTTGATCTCTTCGGAAGATTTAAAATTACCTTCGGAAGTAGTTTATGTCTTAGTAAATAAATAATTGCTTCAGTAATTTTACCTTCAGAAGAAATTTCTGAAATATCTGCCGAAGCTTAAAATCAACTTAAGTACTTTGTATGTTTTCAAAGAACAAGTTTCTACCGAAAGCAATTTACCTTCGGAAGTATTTATTCTTCTTAGAATTAGAATCTCTGAGTGTAAAACTCTCTTCCGAAGCAAAATTTTCAAAAACCTTTGAAATCTCTTCCGAAGCCAATTTGCCTTCAGAAGCTTTTTCTTCAGAACTTCCGAAGCAAATAACCTTTGGAAGATGTCTCGACTTCCAAAAAAACTACTTTTTGGGCAAAAGTAAACTACTTTTCAGAGGTGGGACCGACATCCGGATTTCAAAGTTTATCCTCTTTCATTAACTTTGTCTCAAATCCTTTTCACATAAATGCCCAACAGTTCCCCCTTCTTTCACTATCTTCCTCAATTACACCTTTCCTTAAACCTAAATTCTCCCAAACCACCTTTTGTTCTTCATCTTTCTTCATCCTTAAGCTTCTAAAATGGCCAACCTAAACATTAGAAACAACCTAGATTTCTCCATGCAACTTCACAGGCAACATAACCAAGTTGCTCTGTTAAGCTCTGAGAAAGATGAAAGTTTCTCAGAGATTTGCCGTTTCTTAGCTCTATCAAATTACTCTACCTCCTTAACCATTGATCCTACTCTCTATGAGGATCATCTGCTTGAATTTTGGAAGACCTGCCAAGAGGTCATTATGGATGGGGAGAAGGCACTGTCTGCCACAGTGCAAGGGAGGACAATCTTCATCACTCCGACCATCATAAACACTCATTTACAGCTGGATGATTAAGAAGGTGAGTTTTCCTTCCCAAAGGAAGCTGTAAATCATTCCTTTGAGCAGATGGGCTATAAGGAAGATTTCTCTTTAAAGACCTTCAGGAAAGGGAAGGTCTCATCCCTGTGGAAATACCTGCTACATGTGGTTATCCACAGCTTGTCAAACAAGCATGAAGGGTGGGACCAGATTCCTGAGGATCTCTCCTTCATAGTGCATAGAATGGTTCAAAGGGTCAACTTCAGGTACTCTCAGTTTGTATATACAAATTTGCTTGCAAACTTGCACTCTTTAGAGTATTATATGTTTCCTAGATATGTTCAACACATTCTCAACTGTGAACTGGGCTCACAGTTGAGGGAAACAGATAATATTCTTAAATTGGGACAGATGAAGCCCGAATCTTTAAAATCATGAAGAATCCAACTATAGGCTTCTCAAGGGTAGAAACAGCGCTTGTCCCAAAAATGTTAGAGCTCATTGCTCAAGGTGACAACCTAGCAACACAAGCTAGTGTTGAACCCACACCTTCTACCTCTCAACCACCAAAAAGGCCCCAAATCACCCTCACCTACCAAAGAAAATCCAAACAAACCCCTGCTCAAGCTATTGAGCCTGTGCAGACCCCTATATACTCACCCATACAGGAGGAAGTGGACACTAGAGCTCCCACTTCCCCTAAGGAGCATACCACTCCCATCTCTTCAACAGTCAGAGCTGAGGTTCCTCATGCTCACCCTGATGAGCTCACAAGCCCAACTGCCTTAAGCCTTCACTCTGAGTCTCAACATTCAAGTGAACAACCTTCAGGGAACAGTGACCATCCCCAGCCATTTGACTTAAATCAACCCATTCCCAACCTCTCATTCTATACTGATGAAGACTTAGGTTTCAGTGGGTACCATGAGTCTCTCTACTCCTCTCCTACTCAAAGAGAGATGAGTACTACTGACTCTCCTTTGTCTAGCCCACATCAATCACCTATAACTGAGGTGGATACTTCTGAACCTGTTTAGGATATCCATATGGAAAAGGCTCTCACTTCTGCAAGTGATTACATCATTAAGACCTCAACCATGGCAACTCAGCCCATTGACACCTCAACTGAGAATGTCAATATGCAGAGGAAATCCAGCAGCCAAGAACCTGAGGCTGGTGGTGAGAGAGAGGACTTTGATCCAATCATCTCATCCCCCAATGATTCTTCTGATGAAGAAGAGGGGGAATTTGAGACAAAAGGTGCAAAACCTGTCAAAAACATGCTCCTATTTAGTCTGTAAGGTTAGTCACCTTGAATCTCAGGTGACTACCTTGCATAATAGGGTCAATGATCAGCAACTTGAGATATCTTATCTCAGGGAAAAACTAGCTGGGAGACCTTTAAGAAGAGCTCAACCAGGAACACAAGAACCTGTGAATGTGGTTGACCTAACCTCTAGCTTACCTATGCAAGAGGGTGATGCTACCAAAAAGGGAGAGAAAGTCATTACAGTCACAGAAGTCTCTTTGAGGAAGTATGGACATAGAGGATTCACCATCCTCACTTGCAAGTATGGACATAGAGGATTCACCATCCTCACTTGCAACTGTGCATACTCAGCAACTTCCTCAAGTTCACATTAATATGGACATAATTGACTCTGTCATTAGAAGTCTCTTTGAGGAAGGCATTCCAAGGGCTGTGTCATCTCCACCTCAAGGAACTTCAAACTACATTATTGGGTGGAGGTATGATGCTGATAGAAGAGCCCTCATTCTTCAGAGTTCAAGGGCAGCAAGAAGTGTTCAATTTTCACACTTTGGACTACTATGAAGGTCTTGACCTAATCAACATACCACTTGTCAACCCAAGCAAATCAAGACAAGCTGACAGGTTAGCACTCAGGATTCAAGACAGAATTACTAAAGAGTTCAGCCTTAGAAGGAGACAAAGGCAATCAGGTAATGTCATTGGTTAACTGGATGCTGAGGCAGACCCTGAGATTAGCTTCAAAGGGAAAACCTTGGCTGAAGGCCCAGTGATAGAGCCTGAGAGCCCTATCACACCAACAACTGCTTCAGAAATTCATTCCCTCAGTGAAATACCTGCTAGTGAAGGTGTCTCACAACCTCTCTCTGGCCAGAGCTTGGATGCTACACCAAGCAATGAAGGCCAAACCTCTATCCACCCTGAGTCACAAAGGTCTGTGGGTGACAAAGGGAAAAGGATCTTGAATCCTGAGGAGATTGAGGAGGAAGAGAGAGAGAGAGGAAGAGGAAGCTAAGGGGAGAAAGTTCCTCTGGGTCTTCAGGATTTATGCAAGCTGCAATCAGGGCTGCCCCCAGACCAAACACTCAAGAAGATGAGTTGAGGGCAGTCAAGATTACTTACCTACAGACCAGGAACTATGACATAGATAAGTTTATATCTCTCCCCTTAGAGCAATTAAATGAACTGGCTGACATGGAAGTGTCAAGAGAGATTAAGGAAAAAGAGGATGCAAGATTACTTCTCCAATTCAAAGAAAAGAAGAGACAGAAAAGATTATACAAGCATGCTCCAACTCTCTCCCCAGTTCAGGAAGGCCCTGTGCAAGAGGATGTGGCTACTACACAAGAACCTCAGGTAGACAAGGAAACAGATAGGCAAAACATGATCAACTACCTGAGTGTCACAGGTCTCTACCAGGCATCTACACTTCTTCCCTTGTCCTTTGAGTACATTGAGTTTGAGTATCTCAAACAGCTTGAACTTCAAGTGCTCAAAGAACAAAAGGCAACAAAGAGAAAAATAACGGAAGATGCTGCAAAGTCAAGAGCTATCATCCATAAGAGTGTGAAAAAGTCTGCTAACAGACAAAGAATGATGAGCTTCTTGAAGCCGTATGGATTCTCCGTAAGGAGACTTGGCCCTATGTCTCTATCCACAATGGATGAGCATATCAGGGTAATCAAGCAGAAGATCAAGAGTGAAGAGCTGATTGACTTATACTCTCCTCCAAGTCAAATCCCACCTGAAGTGGAGGTTAAGGTTGAACAGCCTGAGACAACACAACCTGAACCTCCTGCTAAGCCTGAGCAAGCTTCATCTTCTGATCCACAGCAGGGTCAAACTCCCTCTCCTTCTGAATCTGTGAGGGAGGAACACCCAACTGAGAAAGACAAGGATGATCAACAAGGTATTGCAGACCAGTCTTCTCAGTTAAAGTCTTCAAAGAGGAAGAAGAGGATGGCTTCTAAACCAAAGTCTAAGAAGAAGAAGACTGAATCATCCACCTCTACACCTCAGCTGAGACAGCCATCTTATCTTGGACCTTCACTACTAATCCAGAGAGATGGCATGTGATCAAAGATCAAGGTGTTGAGAATGTCTATACATGGCAAGACATAATCAACTTACCTCTGCATGATCTCTTTGAGATGAGAAGATATTATGAGAGTTTGAATGATCCTGACCATCTAATAAAGAAAGGTATGGTCATCATTATGCTGAAGACTACAAACATCTGAAGATCTTCTAAATGTTTTGGTAGCATCAGCCTAGGGGGAGTTTGTAAGGATTCCTATAAGTCTGATGCAGCCAAAACATCCAAAGTCTCTCTACAAGCATGCACTAAAGAACTAAAGTAGAAATGCTTCGGAAGTTTTACACCATGCACTAGAAATATTCTAAGTGTAAAATCTTCCGAAGCCAAGACCAATATCTTCCGAAGCCAAAAGTGAAGTCTTCCGAAGCTTCAAAGACAAAATCTTCCGAAGCCAAAGAGTGAAGACAGATTTCTTCCGAAGACTTTTAGAGAGATGCCTTTATCTGATGTACTTTACCATAAAGCTGGACCACCTTTCCACTGCAACTCTGTAAAGTCACCAACTTACATGAGTTGGTGAAAAGTCCATGCTTTTGGTAACTGTACATTGAGGTCTTGAGTCCATGCTTTCTACTTTATGTACTTTTATCCTTTTTGTAATATATTAAGATGTGAGCTATGGCATGTCATAGTCACAAGTCAAAAGACAGATATGCCTTTTGACTCAACATTTGATTTTATAGTTGTCTAGTCAATTGTATCCAGCTGGCTTTCAAAGTATGGCCGGCTGTAGGATGTAGTATAAGTATTTCATGTTCTTGTATCTTTCCTTTATGCTTTGTAACACTTGTAATAGAACTTGAGAAAACAATATACTGCATCCTTGAAAACCAATCACTTGTGTTCTCTTGTTCTGTCTCTTACTTATTACTTGTGTTCTTAGTATCATACTTGTGGTTAATCCAGTTTACTGTTTGATTAAGTTTGGTTAATCTCCTCTTTGTGTTGTTGTGTTTTAAGTGACCATCCTTCACCGGTCCTGCAAAAAGGTTTATTGTCTTTTAAGAATTCACTAAGGGCAGCAACTTTAATCCGAAAGATCCTAGCAATAATATCAGGATGATCTTGTGTTTTAAGTGAAGGATACTCACTTATATACCTTTGAAATTCTCGCCACTTAACCTTACATGTAAATATTATAAAGTATTGCAGATTCCCATGTATCCTACAAATTACTAGAGCATCTTGATAATGTTTATACAGTATCTTGGACCGTCGGTAAAAGATGAGGGGAGAATAGTTCGTTTTACAATGGTTTTGCCTTCGGTGTCACCTCTTAAAATTGCGTCATGTATACGTTGAAAAATTCAGTCCTAACAAATTTTGGTGTGATCGTATGTAATCTAGGCGGTTTTGCTCAATACAAACATACGCATCGACTAAATATTGTTGAAAAAGATGACCACCTCTTAATCGCAATGTATATAGTCCATTATTGTCATGGAGTTGATGACTCTAGAACGTATTCATTGTCATTTGTTTTTTGTGAGTGTGGTTGTTAGATATAATTCAAAGATCCAGGGACCATACATGTTCACCATACAGAAGTAATAAAGGATATTGTAACGCCATGTATAAAGGATGTAACTTGCTAATTCGTTTAGGAGGGCCATCTTTTAGACAAATGATGATGTCAAAGTCATTGCATGAAGAATGACTCGCATATACAATGCCACCACTGCAGGCAGCCTGGCCAATCATAGCTATGTTGATTCTCAGAGCTATAGAGATGAATGGTAACTTTGGTATGTTATTTGCAAGATAAACATCTCTAACTGTACAAAAAAATTTTACCAATTCATTTGTATTTTATAAAATATCAAGGAGTGTCTTTATAATGGTGTCGCTAAATTTGAGCGTGCTTGCCAATTAAAGAAGTGTAGTTGGTTAGAAATTTCATTTTCGGTGTTGTATATATACAACTATAGAAATCGAGGTCTTTCATCCTGAGGCGGACATAAGGTACCTAGCCAATGACATATTTGGCTTCAATCTAGAAAATGTAAGGGCCCAAACCTTTGTTAACCGGAGTCATCTATATGTGCACCAAATGATGTCATGGAAAACATTGAATTGTAAGCACGAATATAATCAAGAAATTCTATTTGTTCAAACAGTTGCTTAACAATTAGAGGTGGCTCTTTTGGTGGCTGAAATTTAATGCAACGTCCTTTACCACATTGATTGTATTTAGGGCGATCGCTAATAGGCGAGTTGATGATGCGTTCAACATAACAAAAACAGGCATTGCAATGTTCACATATTTGATCACAATCACCAGAGTCTAGATAATATGGTGAATGAATAAAATTATCTGAATGTAGATTGGATGTGAACGTATTTGATGTGGTTAAAGTATTGTTGTGAGAGCTAGAGTTATAAATTTTTTTGACATTTACGTTAAGCATTGAAGTATGATGGCATGATTGTCTTAACAATTGACTGACTAGGTAACTGTCTAAGTAAGCAAGTGGTTCCAAAGTGTTAGATGTAAGAAATGAGTGGCTCCTTTTCCGTGAATGTTTCCTTTCATTCGTAGGTTTTTTGTTACTTGACTTTTGAGATGTGATATTAATTATTAAACGTAAATTGGAGAACCAAACATATAATACGGAATAAAATGAAGGATAGGTATACGAATATATTTCATCATAGCTAAGCAAAAATGACGCAAATAATATGAAATGAAACAAATATTTGTTATATATCAAGTCAAGTGAAACTTACCTAACGAATTTGAAATCAGAAGGTTGTAGCAACAGTTGGTCCACAATCGCGAGTTTTATTGATGTTTTCTACTTTATCTAGGCATGTACAAAAAAGTATAATGAATTTATCAGTGAGATATAATGTTATTTAATTATACTCTACTTCCTAACTACATACATGGTTAGGGAAACTACATAAATTAAAGAGATAGAAAGCAGTATTTAAAAATAGACTGCAGTTTATGCATACTTCATGTGCTCGATATAATATTGTAAAGAAAACCTATTAATTGACTGCACTAATAAATCAGACTCTAACATGAAAGCATCGTTATCGTTGAACATATCTAAAATTATTTTATATTCAATTGCATCCATTACAACAAAAGTTTTTACAAAATTATATTATATCATTTGTATTTCACTCATATTTTCTTCTTTAAGAAAATTAGGTAATGTTGGAACATGGGTATCATATGAAATTTACTTCTTGGGCACCACGGATCACATGAGTGTGCTACATATGAAAAAAGGAATAAAATGCAGGTTAAATGAAAAGCATGCTCGTAATTTATGGGTACAAAACACCCATGACTTGTCTTATGAACTTTGTTTTGTTTATCAATACCCAATTTATACATATAGTCAAGACCTGTGGATATACTTGATCTTATTGTATGTAAATGTATAATTTATAAATATACCATATGAAATACATATCAGTATCTTTTAGTCACATAAACAAATAGTAGTTCAAATCAAACCAAAACACTAATTACATATATCGCGTAAGAACCCTAATTTATACAAATTAATAGAATTGAATAAAGTAAAATTCAATCATTAAAATTTAAATATTAGAGTAGAAATCAAACCCAATGTTATAAAATATGAGTAAATGACATATGAAAGAAGAAGTATACATGAATCTAAAATGTTAAAAGAATAAGTAGCAAAGTAGCAAAGTAGCAAAGTAGCAAATACATACCGATTACATGATGTTAAAACCTATGACAAACTGATTGAAAAGTTGAGAAGAAGAAGAAGCATGGAATTTTGGAAGGGTTAATCGGAAGCGAAAGTGATGGTTGATAGGGTTGAAGAGAAGAAGTGGGTAAAAGGGGAAAAATGGAGTAATGACATATAAATAATATAATAATCATAATAATATATGGAGAACATGGCATGAAAGGAAGGAACGGGCTGATCGGTGGAACCGTTAGCCACCGTGAATCTGCATTTGGTTGCCATCAATTTGCATTTTGTAATATAGATAATAAGGATGTCAACTATGGCATATCATAGTCACTAGTCAAAAGGCAATCTGTATTTTTACTTTACACTGATCTTGTTGTCTAGATTAGTGTTTCCAGCTAGCCTTCAATGCATGGCCGGTTGTAGGATATAGTATAAAGTATCTCAAGTACTTGTCATTTGATTTTAAAAATCTTTGTAACATTTTGTAAAAGAACTTGAGAGCAATATACATCATTCTTGGAAACCATATTATTTGTGTTCTTGTTTTGTTCTTACTTGTGTTCTTTGTTTCACCCTTAATCCAGTTCCCTATTTGATCTGTTAAGTGTTCCAAGTCTCTCCAAACATTGTGAAACTATTGAATTGACCCCCTTAAATGGTCCTTCAAGGACATATGGGGGCTAAGGATGTAACTTCAGTTGGATTTAATGTATGTAATGAACGTGGTGAATTGAGGCATGCAAGTGTAGAGTGTCTATTGCTTTTAGGTCGACATGAAGAGGTGTATCAAGAACATGGAGAGTTGAAATAGTTTGATATGAACTCCAATACTTATCATCTCGGTTTGAGGAACCATCCAAACTTTGAGTATGGGAATGCTCCAAACCGAATAAATCCTAACTTCCAAGGTAATAATCAAGGTAGGAAAGCATATCAACATCACTCACAAGGGAGTTACCGATCAAAGTGGTTATTAAATAAATTTGTATTCCCAAGAAAACAATCAAGGAAGCTATCAAGATAGTTCATCTCGAAACTATCAAAGTAATTCTCAATCTGAAATAGGTGGTGGTGAAGAGTCTACAAATGCAAAGTTGGATGCTTTAATGAACATGATGAAGAATAATATGCACGAAAATAAGAGGCAAAATAAAATCAGAGACAAAGCTTATGAAGCTTTAAATAAACAAGCGAGTCAACTTGTTGTGACGTAGCCCATTTAAGAGGAACCCCTGAAAACTATCAAGTGGTAGCATGATAAATTTTCAACATCAAGGAACCAACACGAAAAACATGAGATATATTCATATTACTCCAGTTAGTATCCTTCCTGACTTTGAAATTACTGATAATGACTTATTCTTTTCCACTACAAGTTATAGAGAAGAAAGAGAAAACCAAAAGAGAGTGACCTAGAAGCACCCATTATTCCAATCAAAGTGGGAAAACTAAAGATAAAAAAAAGCACTCTTGGAAAATGGAGCAATTTGTAGTATCTTACCAGACATGTTATATGATTAGTATGACTTTGGTCTTCTACAGGAAGTTGACACCACTGTGGTGTTAGCTGACTTGACTAAAAAAATGTCCCTGGGGGATGCTAGAGAATCTTGTAATCAAGTTAGGAGAATTTTACTACCTGATGTACTTTATGGTGCTTGATTATGCGCTAGTGAGGACAAACGGTCGACCATTTTTGGCAACTGTCAATGCTCAAATTAAATATCAGGATGGAACAATTGACATGACCTATGAAACCTGTAAGTTATGTTTCGATATGTTTTCATGTCGGTCAATTATTTTATTAATGATAAAATGTATGAGGGAAATGTGACTAACGTGTGTGTTTCTCCTTACATTTCACATATAACCACAAACATCACTTTTGGGAATGATTTTGAGTATGACAAGGATAAACATGTGGACTTAAAGAAATTAATGAATTTAAAAGAGAAGAAAGAGCCGATAATAAAGGTGGAAACAAAGAATGAGAACTAAGATGAAAAAAAAGTTGACGATCTACTTGACCCTATAAATGCTCGAGTTGAGGCACTGATGTTTGGATCAAAATACGATGAATTTGAAGACATACCAGATGATTGGAAGAAAATACATTTGGATAATACCGAGGGCAAGCATCCTACTGGACCACCATGAGTGGTCACAGGTACGGTCTCGCTCAATGCCTAAAACTTAGGTCTAATCGGGAGGCAACCCTGAATTGATTTTTATGCTTATGTTTGGTGTGTTTGTTTAAGTAGTTTATGTTGGTAATGGTTACATGCGTGCCTGTGTCAGTTTCGGTTGAACAGTCATTTATGTAGATTGATTGGATAAATTGAATTGAAAAAAAAATTCATGCATTTAACCTAATTATCATACATTAAGGACAATGTATCCCAAGTGTGGGGATGAGGGAAAGAAAAAAATGGACAATTTTTGAAATTTTTGTTTTTAAGCAATCCAATCGGACACGAAAACGAAAGCATACCAATTGATTCCTACCTTGTTTGATGTAAGGGTCCTTAGTCATGATCTAATTCAAGATAATGTGAGGAATTGTGTTTACCAAGGTTTTTAGAAAACTTAAGGTTAACAGGCTATTTGGTGTAACAAAAGCATGCGCACATTGGCAACCCTATTTCCAAACTTGGTGTGATATTAAAGCCTACTAGATTGTTAGTTTACATGAAAATTTGTTTCATTTGTTGAGTGTAGGTCATACGATTCGTTGTTTTAGAACTTATATGAATTGATACATGCTGAGACGATGAACTTGATAAATACACATAAATAAGAGAGGCAACTATTTTTGTGTTTTACCACTTTTCCTCAACTTCTCCTTAGTATCCTCTTTTGAGCCTTAAACATTTCCTTGTGTTAAACCCATATCATTAAAACCCAAATCAACCCATCTATTTACCTTCACAAAATACAATGATAAGCAGATTATTTTGTTTGGTTTTTCGACTGAGTTACCATTGTTGATAAAATTCCTAGTAGTTTCAGTATTTAATTCTTGTAATAGTTAGTGATTGAAAACAAATAAAAACAAAATTAAAAAACAGAAAAACAATGAAAAATGCAAAATGCTAGTTATGGTTTAAATGTGTACCCGTGGTTTTTGTTTTGTTTAAGTAGTAGTTCTGTTAATGAAAATGTCAATAGTTGATATTTACCTTGATTTTTATTTTAGCCACTTTCACAACCAAACATTCCTACCCGAACCTAAGCCCAAAAAGCATAAGTCTTTTTTATGTTTGCATTGTCAAAGTGTTACTATGAAAGTTTGATCGTCACTAAAGCATATGATAACAGAGTTTCATATGTGGATCATTTTTAGTGATATATTGGTGAATTTTTTCACCAATCCAGAAATAAACCAAGAGAAGTGAACAATGCTGAGGGGTGTGTTGTATGAAAATAAAATTTGGAATCTTTTTAGGTTTTATTAGGAGGATTCTATTTTGAAATAAATATGACTTCCTTTACTTGCTAACCAAACACGATGATTGTAAATCTCAAATGAGGTATGACTTTGGACCATAGCTAAGACATAGTAAGGGATTATGGTTTATAAAATGTTGTTTAGTGTTTTGAAAGGATTTGATTGAAGGCAAGCAAAGGTTAAGTGAAGGGATGTGATGTGAGTATGTTGAAATGGTATTTTAAATGTTTAAATGTTAAATATTAAGTATGATTACTCTTATTTATGCATTTGATTGTTTAATATAGATTAAGTAGGAGTTGGAAGTGATTTTGCAGGTAAAATGATCAGGTTGGAAGCTTACATGGTAAAACAAGGCATTGGATGGGTCAAGAAACAAAGATTTAAAGCGCAACATAAAAGTTCCCACCGTAGCCTACTGTAGCCATCGTAAGCTACGCAAGCTTTAGTTTCAAAACAGTAGAAAAGCTCCCGACGTAGGCTACACAATGGTCGACCTAAAACACCTATAATTCACCTTAATTTTCACCCACCACTTGCCCCCGATTCGACCTAGGAAGATTTGAGATGGATTTTCGAAGTTTCTAGGTCATTAATTCACCATTCCACCTCTTTCCAACAACATACAATTATCTTTTATGCAAATCAATAACGATTTTGAAGATCGTATAAGAACTATGAGCGGCAAATCTTCTCGTGATCTACTTTGGGTAATAGGTTTTGTGTGATTAGGTTTTCGTTTGTGTTTGACTTGTGTTAAGATTAAACTTTAGAACCTGTTAAGTTTTTTTACAAGTTTACTTGTGTTTTGATTATGTAAACTTTTTTTTGGTTAACTTTTATTTAAATGTCATATAATATTGCGTGAATTGTATGATTGCAAAGTCTTGGTCATTAGTTGAATTGGTATTATGTACTAGGACCCGTGAAGTCTTGGTTAGCGATATCACTTAACTAGTACACGCATAGAATCCCCGTTAAGGATTTTCCATCAAGTTGAATTAAATAATTACTGAAAACCAAAGCTGGATCTCGGAGTGGGTTACTATTTCTCGTAATTATCTTCTTAATCAAGTTTGATTATTTCCAATTTGTCTTCTTAGTTAATTTATTAATCATTCCAAATATCTAATTTTCACAGTCAATATGTAATAGTTCATAATTCAGTATTTAAATCAACTTCTTATAAATTAAGGTACAATACACCGACCACAAATTCCACGAGTATCAACAATCCTACTTACCCTAACTTGTTTAAGTTAAATATGAACACATATTTAAAATCTTATTTGATTGGTACTTCGACATCGATCAAGTCGGCACACTAACTGCCCTTTTGATGTTGATATTTATTGTTTAATTATTATTATTTATTATCATTATTATCGGGTATTATAAATTTTCTCAACATAGACAACATGTGAGGTGTTAACACTTATTTTTAGAGATTTAAATTATGACTTTAGTTTGAATGCGTGCATCTTTATCCTTATCAACTCTAACATGTCAAACATTTGATGCATCCTAAATATCATTGGCTAAAGTAAGATTAGCATTTTTGTAAAATCATCTTTTTTTGGAATTACTTGGTATAACATGGAGATTGCTATATTTTTTTCCTTTTGATTCACTTTAATTCTTCCTGATGGTTCTACTACTTCCTAAATTACATGAATGTTAAAGATTGACCAATCTTTACAGCCCGGATTGTATACACTGATGTTCCTCCTTTTAACATCATAATATCTTTGTTCTTGTTCTTGGGTGAATTTTCAGTCATTGAATGTTTCTTCTTCTTTCCTATTTTAGTAAACTTTTTTTTGTTATTACTAATCTGATTTTTCTTTATTTTTGTCTCTAAACCTACAAATAATAATCTTACTAATTATACTTGTACAAGATCCCTGGAAAAATAGATTGATTTTTTTTATCTGGGTTTTGATCAAACTTGCATCTCTGTTGAAAATCAAACCTACTTATAATGATAGTCGATCTCGCCTTTTGCTAATGACAATCAATCTCACTTCTTCGTTATTGACAATTAAACCTACTTCTCCATAATCCCACTTTATTATCAATGATCTTTAATCCTCTAACCAAATTTGTAAACACTTGTATTCCTGTTATTCTTGAATATTTTTCAAATAACCCAGTTTATTAAACAATATTGATTTTTTCCTTAAATCCATGATTTGACTTTGACCATCATACTTTCATAGCAAATATATCACCTTCTTTTATGTTTTCTCGAGTCAATCATCTTGATCAATCTATAAAGTACAGAATTGACTTCTACAACAATAATCAATTCTTGAATTGGGTTTCTTGATCAGCCTATGATTACAAGTACTTCTTAATCCTTATTTTTTTCTTTAATTGTTGCTTATGCATTATAATAATCAATCAATTTTCTTATTCGATGAACAACCCTGGACCGATCCATGTTTTCTTGATTGATACTTAATGATTCGATGAATGAGAACAATCACTAAGTCTGCCCCCTTTTGATCAATGATTCTAAGTACAACCTTTGCTTCTTTTTCTTTCCTTGATCGGTTCTTTGATAACAATTGTTGGTAGAGAAGGATCAAACACACACTTTATACAGAGATTATAATCACACTTGCAAAGGGGAATGAATTTACGGAGATTGTGTTCATTTATATATTATTTCATTCAAGTCAAACGGTGGAATGACAAGGTGTATATAGGCGTAGGATTAGCGGGTAAGAGTGCCAGCCCATTAATGAACTGGGAGGTCATTTAACCATAATAACTAACACTAACTACACATTATATTAATCGTAATCACATAATTTGTCACACTAACTTAGGATAAACTATAATTAATCTATTAAATTTAGTTTGAATACTAATGGCTAGGTTGATCTAATGAAGTGGGGAATTAAGGCCCTCTTGAGAAGATAATGAACAGATAGGTTGGTGTCTCTTTGAAGGAAAAGCTGACGCCTTCCTGAAAGAAGGCCTCTGGTTGAGCTGTTTCAGTGTTCGCTTGGCGTACAGTCTCTGAAATATAGGCGTAGCTCTTTCTTTAAACTTCAGTATGCTAAAGAATAGTATTCTGTAAAAGATGAGAATGACCACAACAACTGCTAAATCCCACCACTTTGAGTGTTCGAGTGAAATCCCAAGCATGGTGGTTAGGATGAATTCACCAGACACTTTTGCTTCCCCGTCATATGACGCGTCAAATTCCATTCCAATCATGTCATTTTTTAATGCTCCCTGCCAATTTATAAATAAATAAAATATTTATCTTTTTGTGATATGGCTAATCACAACATTGCAAACCTGTAGTTACTTGAATGTTTTCCTGAGACCCTACTTTCTGTGGGATCTTACTGACCTGTAATGCCCATGACATTGAGTTGACGTAGGAAAATGGATACCGCCAAAAAAGTTTGGGAAGATCAGGCGGGAGACGGAAGAATCCTGCAGTCATCATCATAATTCCCTGCATGAAGAAAAAAACTTGTAAGAAAAATGAACATCTTTGGTGTAACATTCAACGTTAGAGTTTGTTCTTACGATGAAACCAGAACCAGCGATAATTCCCATCATGAAGTTGGGAACAAGTGTAGCAATAACCATCATGCAACTTTCTACGACAGCAATGGAGAATAAAAGATCAAGGCAGGCGTACGTGATATGGGAGAAACCCGATTGAAATTTCACCATGTTATATGTTACCATTGTAGTAACAAAGGCCATCATCGTCAAGAATGGGATAGACGAGATGAAGTTCGAAAGCATAAATACGCCAACTCCATAATGTCCGTTAAGCCTCTCTCTATGGAAGATCTATTTATGGTAGAATATTAAAACACAACTTAATATAAGAATGATCATTAAATAGACTTTGATAACTTTCAACCGGTTTTACCTTCTCATCAGTTTCACTTGTTCCGGATTAGCTTTAAATTTTCATTTCATATGGTTGAGATAATATACAAGTCAATAGTCAAATACAGGTTAAAATTTTCATGAGTTGTAACACATACCTTCATTTCTTCGATGAACGAAGGGAAGCCTCCAATGGACATGAAAATCATAAAACCGGAGATGAATCCTGCACAGGCTCCACGGGCATACATTGCATGGTAGCTCGTGCCGACATTGAAAAAGACAGTACCTACACAGAGTGAAACAACAAGGTAGACTACTATCCTCAACCAGTAGTATCCAGCATCTCTAGACATGTTAATGAAAGATCTTTTTGTCAACGTCGTAAGTTGTTTCCACCAACTTGCTTGGCTTCCACTTTGCGCTTCGATCGTAAGCCCTTCCTGCAAATCAAAACCACTTACTTTCTCATTGTTCATGATTGCAGAACTACTATACTTCCGCCAATGAAATTTATAAGCATGATGGTTAGTTTGCAACAATGACAAAGCATAATGGATTAAAAAAGCCAATGGTTCTGGCAGATTCAAAATCATGAGATTTTTCATACCATGGATAAGATTTCTTGAATTCTTGTTCTTGCAGTTGTTGCATACTCTGAGCACTTGTATTTATGAGCAAGCATTGCTTTGATCTCCGCTGTGAGTTCATGAGTGGTGGAGATAGTTTTCCTATCCTGCAATGTGTCAAAGAAACTTAGGGTGCAAGTATACCAGAAGCCTCTTGACTTTGCATAGTAAATTTAAAGTTGGTACCTGAAGCCTTTGAGAGCCCTGCAAAGTTGCATTCACCCGATCAAAGTCTGAGTTTACACAACGAAGAAAGTGATCCGAAGGATTTCTTCTCCTCGGACATGGTATTCCGGCATCAGAAAAGAACTAAAACCATAATCATAAAATAGTGATAAGATACTATAATGATGGGATGTTCACTTTTGGTATTTGTATAATCTGCTGCATGTATGTTGTAGTTGTTATACCTTCAATGCCAATTTGGCTTCGCCGAAGAAGACTGTTTCACCACCTGATAAAAGAAACAGGTCATCAAAAAGCGCGAAGACTTCACTACTTGGTTGATGGATTGAGGACACAATGGTTAGGGTGGCGTCTCGAGCCATGCTTCTAAGCGTCTGAATGACGAAGAAAGCAGCTGCGCTGTCGAGGCCGCTAGTTGGTTCATCTAGAAACAAGAGGGTTGGGCGAGTGAGTATTTCAAGTGCAATGCTAAGTCTCTTCTTTTCACCACCACTTATTCCTCTGGAATGCCAGTTGCCAATGACATTATGAGCACAATCTTGAAGACCCATCTGCATAAGTGTTGCATCAACAATTTCATTTACTTGATGTTGGTTTAGGCTTCCTGGCAGCCTTAGTTTCGCCGAGTAGATCATGGTTTCTTTAACCGTGAGGGTTCCCAGTAGTATGTCCTCTTGGGTCACATAAGCCTGGTCATTAATGCTCATACTTTAGTTTAGGTTTACTGATAGTCTCGTGCAAGAAAAAGGTATTTCGTTAACAACATTTGAGATCCATCACAAGTTAATTTTCTTATATAGTTATAGTTGTATTAAAGGTAACATAATTAACTAGTTATTAGTATGTGCATTGTAATTGTCATCAGCTGATCATAACTCGTTTCTTTTTAAAAGTTATTTTTAAGGTTCATAAATATGCCAAATCATGTATCCATTAACGCTCTCATTTCATATGATTGTTAGGCTGAAAGAAAGTGAAAAATAAATTGAAGAAGTTATAAATAAATTTGTACATTCAATTTGTATTCCCTTAAGTTTAATTACTTGTCCCCGATCACGTATTCCAATTGAAACATAGTTAGAATAGGAAGAAAAATAATATATTACAAAAATAAGTACCCCAAAACAAATCTTTTTTTTTTTATTAAAACCATCATGGTTACCTGGTGAAGAAACTATTATATTGCATGTAGTATAATTGTGTGTCACTGAATTATTTATTGTAATATCTGATAAGTTTTAGGTCACTAAATCGAATGAGTAGTTAAACGTAATTCCTTACTCTAAGTGAGAAGAAAGAGGTGTCGTAAAACTCCATGTTGTTTCTATATGTAAGGTCTTTACCATCATACCATTTAATGACAAGTATCTTACAAGTTAACTAAGGACTAAACACATTTAGTGACATGGTTTCTAATTCCGGTACTATGTCAAAAGCTAATTCTCCTTTAGTGCATGTATAGTTTGTAATTGCCACCCAATCGTACCTTAATCCAGATCTTAGTTGATATGAAATATTTCAGTGAGGGAGTTAATTATAAGGTCCGATTGCTATGCATTTTTACAACGCAATATTTTTTGTTGCAAATCGCGTTGCAAATGATTTCTGATGAGGCTTTGCGTCGCAAATGAGTCGGAAATTCTTCTCTCCTACGCAAATCCTACAAGTATTTGTGTAGCAAACAGTGGCGGAGCTTGACATTATCGTAAGGGGGGCGGGGGCGAAATTAATATTTTTAAGGGAGGCGGGGCGAACTTGATATTTATATAAAAATTTACACTACCGGGTCAAAAATACACTACCGGACTAAATTTTAACACTACCGACGAAAAAAAGAGGGGAGGCCGTCTCCCTTATGTTTCGTCAGTGGTAGCAAAGCGACCAGTTTTCTAGTAGTGAGTAGGGTGGGGTAAGGATCCTTTTGGTCATTGTTTGTTTATATATATAATGCCACCTATAGATGATTTTGTTGGATATCTGATTTCAAAACACGTCTACAACAAGCTAGTAATGGGTACTCACCACAGTACCGTAGTCCAGCCACTTTTTCCTTCCGTTGAGAAGAACGGTTCCGGTCATGATAACGTTTCTTGCTAGTCTTCCTGTGCATATTAATTGAAAGTAAATTTCAACAAAATAAAACAAGGATGAAATTACACATTTATCCTTTAGTTATGCTAGGAATTGTTAATTTTTGTTTTCATATTCATTAATAGCACACATTTTGCCCTTATCACAAGTGTAGTCATGTGCAAGAAACCTAAAGAAAAATTTAGTCATTTTTCATGATAGAAACACTCAAGTGATTTCTTAAACAATCATGAAAAAAAAAGAAACAAAAAATAAAACACAAAGCTCCTCCACCTCCCCACTCTTGTCTTTTATTCAGAATAGCTATATTACTAAACAATCACCGGTGGAATCATCATATAGAATATCACTAACATAGCACCAATGGATACTACCAAAATTCAATATTTAAATATTTATAGGGTTTTTGTCCTCTCTACTGCTGTAATAAAGTTAATATTTCTCACCACCACGTGTTGCAGAAAAGATTCTTATTAATTTTTTCTGAAGATGTTTCTATGGCTTTATCCGTAGATAATTCATTATTGAGTTATCTTTGTCAATTCTACAATATTTTCTAACGAATTATCCATCAGAATTATGTTGGAAAGGATGTTAATAAATAAGGTTTAGGCTCAAAAAATTTCTTCAAGATTACTAAATGTATAGTTGTCTCTTTTAAATTTTAAAATGTATACTTGCCATGATATACTTTATTCATTAAGTACCAATATATACTCTCGTTTTAGTTGGAAACAGTAGCCTGAGAAGTTAATTATGAAGAATGCAATATATAATTCGACATCTAGGCAAAAACTATAGGAGATTAGTTGGAATTGGTGGTCGTTTTAGAATTTGAATAATCGCCATTCGCATACATTTCAATCTTGCCCAACACAAAATCCTTTGTTACGTCTTCAACCACGTGTAACTCCAATGACCAAACTTTACCTTAGATGAACCTTAGGTTTAACCTCCTTGACCAAATAAAAGCTCACCTTTCAATAAAAGAAGCAACCAAAGCCCTAACACTATGAAGATGAAGAATGAAGAGTAAAACCTAGCATGAAAATCGGATCCAGAACGAAGAGACAAGCATGGAATAATTCTTAGAAACTTAGGATAACATTCATAGAACTTATCTTTCCATGTAGTATTAGCAAATTAATTAGCTTAGTGTAAGATATAGTGCTTCGAATCATTATTGCATTGTGTCATATGATTTTTTCTAATAGTTAATCATAAAGGTCCAACATGTACCCGACACCTAAACATCTAACTTCCCATCTTATCATAACAATGAATTAATTTGATCGTTGAATAGTATTTATGGTTTCCCTTGAACCATAGTTTCCCTTACTAAAAAGTTCTTGTCATGATATAATGTTCCATAATATAATTACTTATTTCATTTTCTTAACAGTGGATATAGTTTCTCTTGAACCATTCCATGATTGATAGACTGTATGTACAACCTTTATTCCTTACACCTATAACTATCCAATAAAGCCACCTACTGGAAATTCCATCCAACGAAAAAAACAAGCCCACTCATAAGAATCCTATCATGAAATTAAATATACAAGATGGAGACCAAACATCCACTTCTATGTATACTTAAGATTTCTCTTTGCCATAGACTTAGCTTTGTTTAAGTTTTTGAATATTTATAAACCATTTTCCTCAAACAATGATAAACATTTAGCCATTAAAACACTATGGTACGTGACAAGGATATTCCGAGTCATTGAGTCAAGCACTTTCTTCAAATTCTAATTAAATTTGTATTCTTCCTTTTGGTCTTCCTAAATACAAATGTCAAAGGTGTCCCTGACGTAACTCCCAACACAAATTCCATACGACAACCAACAAGAAACCACTATGCATTATGTGGATAAAAAGGTCTAAAATTTCAACATTTGATGACTCAATGCTAAATAATAGGAATGCCTCATGTCCCACAAGATACTAGCTTGGATACTTAACTAGGCCACGTGAGATTATTCAACATCCCAATCCAGATATTCTTAGCCCATCTTCGGCTCCATTAGTGGGCCCAACTCGGTTAAAATCTCCTATTATGGTAACTAATTCTTATTAGTTTTGGATGAAGATAAAAAGAAGTATGCTATGTGTAAAGTCGGAAGGTCCATGTTGCAAATAAGATTGCATGAGCCATAGAAGCAGTATATATGGAAGGTGAACACTAGAGTTGAAATAACTACAAAATATGTAGTTACTAGGATATTTATGGTTAAATTGTTTGATTATCTTCAATCCTAACTATCAAACATTAGAAATTAAAATGATGGAAAACGTCAAAACTATTGAATTTCAGACAACTTTCTTTGCATTATTTTAAAATCATCCCCATGATAAAAGTTATCATTATCAGTTTAATTAGAGTCCATATGCCTGAATGCAAGTACATACAAAAATGAGAATGAAAATATAAATGTAACACCTTTGCATGGAATTAGCATGTCCTAACACCTTTTATCAACTAACAAGTATCACAAGTTACAGATATGCACACGACCCTCGTCATTTCATTAGGATCCCTTAAATGGATTAACAAAGCATATGATCCAACCTATTTGTTATAATAAATTATCACACTTATTTAGAAAATTAATTTGTCTTAAATAACTAAGTAAAATCTAAACTAGATAATCAAATCAACACCCTTACTATCCTATTACCCACCATGCAAATACCACCTAGCCTTCTCTCTTCTTTAAATTGGTCACTTACCTTTCCCATCACCACTATTTGACTTATATTTCCTTACTCACATACTTACACACATGATTACATCTTTTGAAATGTACCAACCTACTTCCAACTAAAACCCTCTATGCAAAACTCTTTTTCTTTCCATATCTTGTCTTGCTTCGGTCGACCCACCCCAAAACACTAACAATTGGGTAGAGTTTTTTTAGACCACATAAAATTTTCCAAGTATAAAGACCACTTACCATTTAATCCAAACTAATAACCATGTCCCCGTAGATACTTTATCTTTATTTTTCTTCCCTTTAATGCAATTGAGAACTCCCCGTAACCCTTACTCCTTGAGTTAACTTTAGCTAGATTAGAACATCTTTTTCTAATAACCTTTATGTAAACCAAAAAATCAACTCAAATTAACTAAGACGGTCACCACAAAATAGTCCCATGCCCTCCCTCTCGGCCGCCACCCTACACCCATCACCTATCTTCTTTCCTAGTCTCTTAAACATGCACACACATGCAATACATCAATAATAAAAATATCATAAATTTGTAATGCCAAGATTCACCATATATCCTATAAATACCACCCTCAAGACCTCATTTATCCTTGCAGCAAACTCAGAACACTTCATAACTTTCTTACATTCTCTTCTCTCTTACATTCTCTTTCTCAACTTTTTTGAAACCAAGAACCATCACTCACACCTTGCCATTGAGGATTCTTTCAAGTTATTGAATTTTTGGTATGCTTTACTTTCAATTTAACATATCATGTTTCTTTTGATCATGCAAAACACCAACTTATAGAAACAAAAAACCATAGTTTTTACAATCTTCTTCTTCTATTCCTCTATATTTGAATTTGAAAACTTAAAGGCCATGGTAAACAATATATACCTACAGCCGAAGTTGATAACATAGGGGTTTGTTATAGATGGAACTATCAAGGCTAACACCCACAGTCAACCATATTAGATCATTATTAACCAAATAATCGCTATCAAATACACATGATAGATAATTCCTATTAGGGAAACACAATTGTAGTCTTGGTTGTGGTCTCTTGATATGATAATTTTTACTTGTGATTTGTATAACATTATATAGTGTAGTCTGTATCCCAATTCATTGGTTTACATATTTTGAACTTTGTTAATTGAGTGTCAACTCTATATGCTCCAACCAACATTATTGTTGACCCACTTTAAACATGGAATTCAAAAAACCTTCTAAGTTAGCTTTTGGATTTCATCATATGTGACACGTCTTGAGAACATACGAAGATTGCATTGCGTAAGCTTAGGATTCTAGGGTTATATGTTTATATCCTTGAGAATTTGTACCCTAATACATCGTTTCATAGTTTATTTTATATGAGCAGTTTTTATTTATATCCTTTAATGTCTTGTGTTCAAGATATCCGATTTTGTCGCCCCTTCGTAATTCCACCATCCGTGAGGGGTGTTACATCACAATACACTCACAAATGATTAGATGCCTAAAATCCACACATATGTTTCTTTAACATGTACAGAGGTTTATGCTTTTGTTAGTTTGTTCGGATAATAAGTAAGAATATATCCTAATGTTATTCATACTTTAGTGAATCAAGCAAGAAAAGGAAAAAGGTTTCATTAAGTAATTTACCATACATGTAAGTATGCCAAATTCATTTCATAAGTCAAAGACCATTATGTATATGTGTAAGGTTATACAAAAAAGGTAATTCATCTAAAAATGCTACGAAGGATTTTAGGCTTGACATGTATTCTTCTATTGTTTTTTAAAGGGGATGATATTTTTGTCATTGTGTCAAATATGTCAGCTTCTTATGTCTGATACATCAAGTCATTGTTTTAAATATCAAGCCATTATATCAAATATATTTTATCATTTGTTATATATATTATTCATTATGTTTACGTTTTAGATCATTTCTTGTTAATTTTGTCATATTTTATGTATATTATATGAATTTGTTGTTATCTTATTATTGTATTTTTTAATTACAAATACATAATGATGTTAAAGCATTCACAATAGGTTCCCCATTTTGATGTGAGTGTGTGTCATATTAACAAGAATAGTTGTGAGTAGTTGTGAGTAAAGTAGAGAGAAAATTTAAGTGGATTGTATCGTGATTCCTCATATTTGGTAATTATAGTACAACCTTCATAATTTTTTAATATTTTCAAAAGTGATTGTGAGTGGAAGAGAGAAAAACTATAATGATAAAGATATAAAAAAGTATTATTTAATTGTAAGAGAGAGTAAAAAATTAGTGTTGTTAGTGTAAATATGATGATGGGATGGGGAAGCTAATGTGAATGCTCTTATTTCATGAATGTGTTCTTCAAAACTAATACTGTTCAAAAAAATATGATGACAAGCAGAAAAACACAATGAGAAATTTATCATTGTGTATATATATTTTATATCATTTTATGTTATTTTATCATTGTTTTTAATGTATTAGATTAATTATTTGTTATTTTAATTATGTTTTACATTTTAGAAGTACACAATCGTATTATTTCACCACTACATTTTTCTATAATTCATCATTTTTGAAAAACAATAGTGTTCAAAAACACACAATGAACTGCATTAAAGACATAATGACAAGAAGAAATCATACGAATTAAAACTGTAAAAAGTTGTTTTTATCATTTTATGTAACGATACCATACTCGTTTTGAAAATAAAAAAACGCTCATTATTATGGTGTAATTTTTATATAAAATAATAATGTATATAAAAGTTATGAACATTTAAAAAATAGGAGAATATGGAAAAAGATAACAAACAATGGTCATTCGTAAGATATTCATCTAACAAAATTTTACCCTATGGTTTAATCTCAACCCTACAAACTTTCCTATATATGTGTGTGTTTACTAACGAAGTAGTGTGATTTCTTTATTTATCGCTTAATCACCCTTTATTCGACACAAGTGATCAATTAAAAACTCTAGCATGAAAATCTGCATGTTCTATTTTTTAAAATAAAGAATAATTTTTAAATAGATACAAGTCCATGCATAAAAACATGAATCAGTTAGAGTCCAGCTATTATGGATTTCCAGATATGGTCTTGTTGGCAGAATTTTATAGCTTTTGTTGTTGTGTTTTGTTGCATTGTTGTACTTTTCAAGTGTTCATGGTCTTGGTAGTGGCCCTAAGGCTAGAGTGGATTCAAGACATGGTTTGGTCAATATAAGAATCAAATAAAGGCTAAAGACCCATAACCCGTTAATTCTAGCAGAACAACCCAAACAAGTGTATTATCACTTTATCCATCAACCAAAAATGATTTGAAACTTTGGTGGGTTCTTGTCAAGATGAAGCTAAAGTAGATAAAAGCTTGAATAATGCACGTGTTAGTGAAGTGGCAATGATGATCATGACAAAGATAAACATTTTTTTTCAAATCAACGTAAGAGTAATCATTCAACATATAGAAAAGTGTAATAGGATGAGCAAGCTGCTTGTCTTGTCACGTGAGAGGTCATCAAAGTTGGTATTGATGAAAACAAGGATACTGGTGACGAGTTAATGTTGAAGCAGGGCCGCCCCAATAGGATTAAGGGGTAAAGCTAGGGATTTAGGCCCCTAAAATCTTAGGGCCTAATTTTTTTAGAAAATGGTCTTATATACTAGAATTTTTTGGAATGTTGGGCTAGTCCATACCAAATAAAGGGAAGGAAAAGGGCTTGGGCGGGACTTTTTTTTACAGGGAAGTGGAGGCGTTAAATCGTATTCACGCGATGGCGGTAATTTGATGAATTTTGGAATTTGATCAAGGTAATGGCACATTATTGATGATGGCGACCTTGATAGTTGATAACCGCAATGATGGTCGGTATCAGTCAATCATGGGGAGTTGGGAGAGCAAACAACACTGTATAGCCTCAAGAGGTCGGCGTCAGAGTTAGGGGGAAACAAGTGGACAACTTACATGTAGTTTCTGAACTCTCACTCCTTTAATTCATTGAACTTTCTTTTAGTTGAATTTTGAGTAATTTGATTACGAATTTCCGATTCAAAGCAACCCCTTTAATTGCTTTTGGAGTCCAGACTTATTGAATTGTTCTGATGTTAACTTAGAGGCTGATTTGAAGTAGGTATTGCAATTTCTATGAATCGAGTATTGGAGCTTTTAATAGTTGTTTATTGAAACTCAGGTGCTAGTAATGTGTCTCCTATGACTATTGGTTTCATATTGATACTTCTATGTTCTCATATTGATTTGCTAACCAAGTTTTGCTCTAATTGTTTGATATATGGATTTAGTTTGGGTTTTTTTCTTGGCATGCTTTATGATCAAACATTTTGTTTTTAAAGTGCACTGAATATAACTCTCTAGAACTATTAGTTTAGTTTTTCTTAATAGTTATGTTTTTTTTTCTGACATATAGCATCAAAATGGACATGACCCATGCAGTCCCTTGCTTTATCACCACAAAGTAAGTTGCTTTCTACTCTGTTTTATACTTTATAGTCAGTACACAAACTTTACATAGATTGTATATGTATATGTTATAATTGATCTAGATAGAGGCAAATTGATTTATTTATCTGATCTTAGGAATTTATGGATCGCATTTAAGGATAAAAACAAATACACACAAAAAGGCCTCAATTTTAGCATCCTCTTTAGGCCCCCACAAAACTTGAGCCGGACTTGTGTTGAAGGTACGTATGAAAATTTCAAAAGCGAAGATGAGTTAAAGTTTTCTAATCATTCTTTGGTTGAAATTCTTTTTTTAAGCAAATGTGTAGAGATTTTGAGCGTGTACAAGTTGCACAAGCATTTATTTCCAATAAGTTTTGTTTTTGTACTGATTTGTGGTGTAATTTATGTGGAAACATACGTTGCTCCAAAGTCGAGCAGAGTGTCGGTAATTTATCCAAATTATATGGATGTGTGTGATCTTGTTGATATACTTGCATTAATTATAATGTTACTCAATTGGATTACAATATACAAGTTGATCATGTAAATAAATTAGGATAAGTGAATAGATGGGTTTGACATTTGTATATAGACATGGAAAAAAAGGGTTTGGAAACCGGTTCGGCCAAAAAAACCCGAAGCCGCTTTCAAAGAAAAACCGGTTTGGCCCAAACCGGTCCCAAACTGACCCGAACCGCTGGTTTGGTAACCCCATCTTCAAAACCGGTTTGAAAAGTTAGAAACTTAAACCGGTTCTAAAACCGGTTTATTGAAAAAACGATTTCAAACCGGTCCAAATTGGTTTAACAAGTTTGACTATCTGGTGAGCCAAACCGGTTTGTAACCCGAACCGGTTTGAAAAAACCGATTTGACCCCACGACAAAAAAAAAACATTTTAGTTTTGAACCCGAACCAGTTTGGGTAAAAAAAATCAGTTTTTGTACACCTCTAATTACTATACCTTTAAAAACCATAATGAGGATTCCCAAAGCATCATGTACAAGTGTCACATGCATGGTTCTTTTTTGTCTTTTAGCTTAAGGTTTTTTTTACCCCCTTTGGTTTGGCTATATGTCACTTATACCTTATACTTATAAGTTTGTTTTTTATACATTCATTATTTTTTTAGTTTGTTTATTCATCTTATAAGTTTTAATATTTATAATTTATAAAATTACAAATTGTCGTCACAACGCTCTTATTTTTATCTACGTTTCGATGTAAATTTCATTTAAAACGACGTTGTATGTCAGATATACAAGTAACCGATGCACAAACGTAAAGCCCGATCAAAGCTTATGTAAGGATTTGATTTTTTTACAGTGTACTTTATTATTTCTCTTATAACTTTTAAATATGATGTTTTATAATTTCAGATTTATTCGTGCTAATTTCTATCAAAGTTAATATCATTAACCGTGAAGCTTTTGCAATTGTGACACGCTTATTTTTATTGTTGTTTGAAATTTAATTTTTTAGCGGATTCATCTTTTCTATATAAACTTCGGAGTATTATGAATGGGCAACCGCAAAGAAAAGGTTCATACAATTTTTGTTTTTATACAAATTTTTGAATGTTATCAACGGCATAATTGTTTCATTTTCTTATATAAAGTTATCTATATTATCAACACCTCAATGAGTGAATTCATAGCAACGTTTTGTCGTTATCTTTTTCATGTTTTTACGCCCCTGCAGCAACGCGGGGGTGTATATACTAGTTGTATATATATGAAATATATTTTTTAAATATGTAATTACTATATATGTTTGACTTACGGTCATTATAAAATAGCAAATACTCTTTTCGTTATACCATTGGATTGGATCCAATCGTGTAACACCCGGATATTTTCTTTGAAGCCGACAAAAGAAGAAAAAGAAATAAAGTCCAAAGTCGGGGACCAAACTTTCCACGGGAGAAAGATCGGATGAGTAAGGGAATAAGAGGGGGAGGGCAGCCCACACCCTCCCCACACTTGCAAAAACTCAGCCAAAGAGAGGAGAGAAGGAGAAAAGGGAGAAAAAGCTTGGTTCGGGTGGATTCGAGCGTGAAAATCAAAGTGTAGCGAGTTGAATCGAAGCTCTTCTCGTCGGGGTCGTTTGTGTGAGTTCTAGGACCCCTCTTTTACATGTTTTCAACTGATTTGGGGCTAGAACATATCTAAAAACCCGTTTTTGAAATGTGTGTGTTTGACCCGTGTGTATGTGTTTGTGTGTGATGCGAGTGGAGGTTGTTTCGGGCTTCTGTGTGCTTGAATGGTGTTGTGGTATGTTTTCCTAAGGTTTAGGATGGTTGATTTGGGCTTAGAATGATTTTGGAAGAGCTTGGAGGTCGAAAATGGCAGATTGGGTTCGGGATGAACTGCATTCTGCATCAGCTAGGGCTAGGCGACCGAATGACATGCGACTGGAGGCCATACGGCCGAATGGCATGCGACTGAGGTCCATGCGCACGATTGCCATGCGACTGAGGTCCATACGCATGGAAGTCATACGACTGAAGTTCATGCGCCTGTAAGGTATGCGATTGAAGGTTATGCGACTGAGATTCATGCGCCTGGAGGCCATGCGACTAAGGTCCATTCGTACGAAGGGTATGCGACTGAAGCCCATGCGCCTGAAGTCATGCGACTGAAGGCCATACGCATGAAGGTCATGTGACTGAGAGTCCATATGCATAGGTGTCTATTCGCCCATAGGTCCATTCGCATAGGGTCCATTCGCCTGAAGTCCATTCGCCTAAGTGTTCAGTCGCCTGGAAGGCCATGCGACTGGGGGGTGTCCATACGCCCAAGTAGGGCTCTTACGCCCGAAAGAACATAGTTTATTTACTGACTTTCGGGGGAAAGTGCAGGTGTAAGTTTTGACATGGAAGGTTCTCGGTAGTTCATGTAAGTTGACTTCTAAGACCATAGAGACTATGTTGGGCATGATGATGATGTTGTATGATTATGCATGATGTATGCTATGTATGTATGATGATGCTCTGTACGATGATGTTGACTGTGTATGTTGATGTTCCTTATTACTATGTATGATTATTTTCCCTTGGCTTTACGTGGAATGTTAATGAATGAAATGAAAGTATTATGTAACGTAAAGTGGAAGATAATGAAAGAGGAACATGATGAATGAATGCATGTATTAATAAACGATGGAATGTAACAAAAGTTTTGCAAGCATTGGATGTCGGGACACGCCCCATTGTAAGGTGTTAGCCCAACGGTGTGCGGGTTAGCTACCCCAGAAGGATGCACATCGGGGTCCTTCTTTATGATTGACCATTTGTATAGAACCATTGTTGCTTGCCTTCGGTACTGTGGCCATGAGGTGCTGTGCACCGTGATGAAGGTCTATGATAGGCTTCGGTCCAGTACCAACGGACGGAAGGGCATAGCGCATGAAAATGGTATACTTGAATTTTTACCTTCGGTACTGTGGCCATGAGGTGCTGTGCACCGTGATGAAGGTCTATGATAGGCTTCGGTCCAGTACCAACGGACGGAAGGGTAAAAGTTCATGGTTGTGACGGAAAGAAAAGATGTAATGATGAACGAACGAATGAAAGTAAGAAAGTATGAATGAATGCAAGTTAATGGATGAACGATGAAGATAATAATGATATTATCTATGTGTACGTATGATGTATGATCGCATGAAAGTAAAGAACGGTTTTAATGAAAGAAAAGTATGTTTTATTATAAAACTAGAACTCACTCAGCAACGTTGACTTTTATGTGTTTCCAGTTGGCAGGTAATGGTTGCTGAGGATGGCACGAGACGGCTACTCAACTCTTTTGGATGGCATCCATTTTTAAAATGCTTTTGTGATGTAATGCAACATATATTTTGTAACTTGATAACGATGTATTGTTTTGCAAAAGCTTTTATAATGAAATGATATGTCTATTTTGATAACTCCGCTGCGATGTTTTATGAAAGTTAAATATGTTTTATGTGCGATGATTGACCAGTTGTAAGCGTCCTGGGAACGGGGCCTTACAAATCGATGGTCAATTCATATGTAAAAATTAGTTTTCTAACTTGCCGCACGTTGTGGCGGCGTTGGACACGATGTGATAAAGTATATGTTACAATCGACTCAACTCATTTCCAAACTAAATTTCTCGAATTATACCGTTGAATGAACACGTATAATATAAGACCCGGCTCTTTTTCAAATAAAATATATGTCGAAACATAGACCTACTCTAAATATAAATAAAAAAGCACTTGCAACAACGTCATATTCAACATGATAAAGTATAGATTACAATCCCCCCGCTCGTTTGAGAACTAAATTAACGTCGAAACGTAAAGCAATTTGCTTTAAAAAATTAATTGGCGTGATGGGGCACATGTTCAAACCACGTTAAAGAAATGTGTGAATTTTTGACGATTTGACATAGATAGATAAGAGTATTATGTCTAGTACGTTGCGGCGTAAATAAAACCTAACGTTGAAACGGCAATCGCTCAAGAAAAATAAAAGTGATTGAAAAAAGTAATATCAAAAGAGTAAAAAAAGAGAGAAAAAGAGAGGAAAAACAAAAAACACAAACATGTCACTTGACTCCAACCGGAGAGAATGAACTCAAAGTCCTACACTCTAACCATTTTAACTACATCACGCTATGTTAAATATAATGAAATACAAAATATAAGGTGAGTTTAGTAGGAATAAGAAATTAAAGATATCCACCGACCTTTACTCTTAAGTATAAGCAAGTTTTGCGATCCCGCGCATTGCGACGCGTTAAAGCTCAAGTCAAAATTTTCATATTTTCTTGTTCGCACGTTAGACGTAATTAAATATGTAAAGATAAATGTATTAACTTTCGTTGATTTAGCTTTGAATTTAAAAACCTTGAAACTTAAACATTCGAGCGTGGATAAAATGAATATGGAAATATATATATATATATATATATATATATATATATATATATATATATATATATATATATATATATATATATATATATATATATATATATATATATATATATATATATATATATATATAAAGAACACATGAAGTCATGATGACTTTGGTTTAAGTATTGGAATGTGCATAAAAAACAAATCGGCGAATTCGGATATCAGTAAATTTTATGTAGTGGTAAAAAGAGAGTTAAAAAACACTAAAACAGAAATCGTGTAACCGAAGCTTGTATGTAAAAAAATTTAATGAATTACAGAAGTTAAATAATAAAATATTTCTTGAGTGTGTGAAGGTCAAAAGTGGGCATCCGGCCAACAAAAAGTACCGTTCCAACGAGTAGAACTCATAGCCACCAACTTGTTCGAGCAACGAACTAACCATCCAATTACATATGCATTTAACAACATTTCTTGTTTGAATAATATATAACACTAAAAGAAGGTAGCCAAGGTCCATACCAACGACCTTGGTAAATAAATATTAGTATAAAATGTAACCACTTACATATTTGACACATAAATTTACTTTTTTATGATAGTAGTTTTGTATTTCCTGATTTATGATTGTTATTAAATTTTCAGCAAATAAAAATTTGAAAAAAATTACTACAATAAACTTTTTGACGGGCGGCTCTCTATTGTGTTGTGGCCAAATATTTCAAGGATTTGTTGATAATTAGATGCTAACTAGTATTAAGCCCCCTATGTTACGAGAAGGGGCGTAAAACCATGGCAAGTAACATTAATGTTATACCACCGTCAGCGATCACTAACACCGAAAAGCTCGTATTAAAAAAGAAATTAAAATGAATAAAATAAAACCAAATAGAAAGTAAACGTATACACGTTGAATCACGCACGTGAAACGTAAAACAATAACTAAGTCGATTTTGGATCAGCACGTTGCGAAGGGGATCTTAACTCTCAAAATTTAGACCGTAATTCAAAAAGTTTGTAAAAGATGAAAAGTATAGAGAACTAAATTGAAAGTGAAAGATAGTAGGGGTTAAATTGTGAAAGATGTAAGAGTATTGGGTTTAAAACAAAAAATGAAAAGAAAAAAGATGTGTATAACTTTTTTATGCACATGGTATAACAATTAATGCAACCATTACTTGATAATTATTAATATATAAATATTATCAAAGTGCAACATTGGTTCTCTAGTAATCTGTCGGTAAGGTTTCCATAATATTTATCGTAAGAAAAACTACAACCGACAACCAAGTTTCTTATACCTCATTAAGATAGATTCTCGTCAATAATTACTCTCACCAATGAAATGTGATATCAGTGATGCTCATTTGTTTAGTAGGTAACTTACATAATCTCTAATCCTACTCCTAAAGTTATATCATCATGTTACATGAAACCTCAACCACTTATGGATGGACACCTATCCTAAACCTATTGGTACCGTTATGTTACAAACTCTTTGGACCAACCCTTTCTCTGTCTAAGATCTCTCTTGCCACAAAAACCATCTTTACACTTTACCGGCCGTTTTGAAATAAGTTGTGGTTAGGTTTAAAATGTACGTTAACGTGATTTAAATGAAGAATACATACACATGTTAGCTGAGTAATAATTATGTTAACTCTTTAATTAATATTCTTACTTTAATAAAAAAAGTAACTAAAGAAAACACGTGACAACATCACATTTTTCATCATCAAAATTTTCTTGTTTCTCTTTCATACTAAATAATTTTATTAATTACTAATAATATTAGTTATTTTGTTTTTGTTAAAAATAGTTTTAATAATTTAAGAAAGAGATCTTTATATTAAATTTATTTCTAGAGAAACAACTTTTTATAAAATTAGATTTTTTTCTAAACATTAAACTTTTTGAAAATATGAAATATTTTAAAATTGTTGTTTTTAAGAAAAGCAATACCTTTATAAACAAAAAATAATTAAAATTAGGAGTTATAATAAGGAAAACTTTAAATTTATATGTTTTAAAACAGTTTGCGTTGAAAAAATATGTTTAATTTTTAGGGAAAAAAATACAAAAAAAGTTTAAAAAGTTATTTCATTGTTTTATTACTTATAGTATTTACTCATACGTGATTTTAATCATATCATGTCTAAAAAAATCGTTTGATAGTTAATCAATTTCATCTATTTAATATTTAATTTATCCAATACGTGTACTATACGAGTTATAAAAACTAACATGTGTAATATACTATTTACTAAAGCTAGCTCGTGTAATACACGGGTTACTAAAACTAACCGGTATAATACATAGGTTACTAAATTTAATGTGTACATATACGTACATAATATGTGTATTAGATAATTGCCTGCCAAACTAGGATGTCATGTGTCTTAGATCGCCGATTAACATATTAACACATATGTGTTTTTATCTACTCTAATAAAGCAAAATAACTATAATCATATGGCAACTTTTTCGTATATTCACGTCATCTTCATCTAGGTTCCACCTAGGATTGTCCATGTGTTATCACCGTAATAAATTTATAATTTTGGTAAAAAACTTAACTTCAAAAAAGTTTCCTTAATACTTTTATTTAATACTATTATAATCAAGATAATTTATTTCTAGAAATAAATAGCATTTTACTAAAAATACTTTAATTAAACATAATTTAATTAAAATATAGATCATATATATATATATATATATATATATATATATATATATATATATATATATATATATATATATATATATATATATATATATATATCTATCTATATATATATATATATATATATATATATATATATATATATATATATATATATATATATATATATAATCTATTATATAATAAAATACTTTTTATATATAATAATTTTATTGATATGTTATCTATACCATATATTAGATCATACATATATATAAAATATTAAATAATTTTTTTCAACCTTTGTAATATATGATTGTTTAACCTAGTATGTTAATATTGCTTGATATTACTTCTTTTTCTGAACAAATCATCCATGTAAAGATAATATTGACAAATATAAAAGTTAAGAAATTATACTATCGGTTAATCTATAATAATGACACTGAGTGGACATAAGTTATCATCATATTAATTCTATTATTTTTTTTCCTGCCTAAATTATTTATGTATCTTTAAAAAGTCAAAATAACTAATTTTTAAAATAACACCCCTCTCTCTCTCTCCTATTTTAAACATTCCAAATTATTCTAAAATCACTATTTTTTAATTACTTAAAACTAAATATTGTGATTTAAAAAATAGTGAACAAACAAAACTATTTTTGAAAACTAAGATTTTTTTATACGACGTATCTTTTTACACATCTAATTTAATAATAGTAAAAGATTACACTATGAAACACGTGTCACTCTCTCTTCAATTTCATTATTGATTTTTCACCTAAACCTAATTACCAATATGCATATTTATGTAAATCTTTTGACTGTTTTTATGACCTATTTTCAAGTTTTAAATTTTTGTAAGGGTTTTTTTAATGGCACATTACACTACATTTTAATTACATACTACTCTATTCTATATATTAATTATATTGGATCAAAAATTTATTGTTTTTCCGTTAACTTAACTATAACAAATGCATGATTAAAAATCTTCAATAAGATGTGGTAATTTAATTTAAATTTTATGTTAAAAATAATAATAATAATAAATAAATTAGTCAATTTTTAGCTTTTTAAATATAGACTAATTTATTTGTTAGTAAACATGAGTTCCAACTGATTTAGTATTTATAACCGGTTTACATTCTTTTTACAAGTTTCAGATCAATAAATACCTATTAATTAGCCTATTTTAGCTTTTAAAAAGTAAATTATCATAGTTTCTCCATGTTAACTTACGAAAGCTTAAGAAGAAATAAAATATATAATTTCATATATCAAACAGTTTATTAAATTTAACGTGTTGTTCTTTGTTTTAAAAATATTGATACTGGTTACTATACTAAAACATCAAAAGTACTTATTAAAATTAAAAGATAGTAGTTAATATAGGATGAAAAAGCTTCGTTGGATGTTGATAAAAAGGTATATTAATTAGTGCATATAAATGCACATCTAAACATGTACAACTTCTTAGTTTTTAAAGAAATTGATGTAATTTTGATTATTCGACATAATGTTAATTTCTATTTAGGTTGTATTATGTTGATTCAATTGTTAAGTTATATTATATTTATGCATCATGTTAAAGTGGGTAGATCTACCTATTCATAAGAATATATTTACTTAACTTGAATAGTGATTGTAAAAAGATTATTTTTAAGCTCCTAAAAACTTTGGTATGTTTTGTTTGAATATTTTTAAATTTTATTGTGAGATTCATTTTGTCCTCACCATTGAAAATCATCTGATATAAAAATAATATCTGTTGGTTTACATTTGTTAGTTTTTTATACTTACTAAGTTTTTTTTACATTGACAATTGGGTAAGTTTTTTTGCTATCACACTAAAAGACGTGGATTATGGACGGATATAATGATTCAGGCTGAGTAATATTTATTATAGAGTTATATAAAATTTTCATTGTATAACATATGTAATACACAAGCTTATAACCTAGTATATTTATAGTTTATTAAATTGTTATCAAGACGTGTATATACAACACCAACTTAACATATACTTAAAACATTAACGGATAAGTTGCAACATTCCTCAAAAGTTGCAGCACATGCAAAGCATGAAACACATATCGACTTAAATTGTTCAACTTACCCAACAAACATACAGACTACAAAGTGAGGTAAAACATGCTTAAGTAAAATTAAATAATTATTAAAATATAATTTAACACTAAATGTAATAATTTTTATATATAGTTCTTCAACTTTTGTTATTTTTAAGAATTTATATGACACTTGTGTAAAATTCTTGTTAACCTCTTTTGGAAAAAAAACCATAAATATAAGTAAACTCAAACGTATTCTTTCTATATGTTTATTTTAAATGATCGACAAAGTAGTTTTATATTCCCCGAAGATCAAACACTTAAAAAGTGGAAATATATAGGATGAAGAATGCAAATTCACACACATTGTCTTGAAAGAACTAAGATGATCATTCATTAATATCCGACCTACTCTTCACATTATTTTGAGGGCCAAACTTACCAATTCACACCAAAACAGTGCAAAGATGTGGTACCATCAAATATAAAATAATATGGTACACTGTTTTTTAAATTAATGTATAACTTATATTTTGAAATTTAACATATAGTATTTGTTAATCATCTAATATATGTAATGAAAAATTACAAATATAGCCGATACAAATCAGTTTAAATCAAATGACAACAAATATGACGTAAATAACTTGGATCTGGCTTTTAAAATACTATTGAGCAAAGAAAAAAAATTGTTATTAGAGTTGTTTTCTAGAGCATTTAATTTATCAAAGAGTGTGTCAATCAAGAAGCTAAGAAGCCAGACATTTCTGGATCTATATTTAATGTTTATAAAGATTGCAGACTAACATTATTTGATATGGAAACAAACATATTATTTTGTAACAAATAGTTTGATTACTTATGATCATTATTGTTTTAATTGTGCTATCATCTATTGTGTTGCGAATGGAAATTAGTGAAGAAAGATGTGGAACAATGCGATGATACATACTTTCATGCAAATATTAATATCTATTGAGATTATATAGCTTTTTGTTTATAAAAAATAACTCGATATGATCTTAATATAAAAGTAATGAAAAATTTCATGTGATTTAGAAGCTAAAAACGCAAGAAACTTACCTGCTAAAGAATCAAGAAGGGTGGATTTTCCAGAACCAGAAGGACCCATGATACCCAAGATCCTTGAAGGCTGAGCAAAACCAGTAACTTGATTCAGTAACCTGCGTGTGGGTTTCTTTGAATCACGGTTTAAAAGCACAACTGTCAAATCTTCCCACATCAAGTAAACAGTGCCATTTGAACCACAACAATCGTCATCTTCCACCTCCCTTTTCTCTTCTCCTAATTTGCCAACATCCGTCCCCATCCCTCTCGCTATATTTCTATCTATCCTTTTTAAAAATGTTTATCCGCAAAGGCTTCTTACAATGGTTTGTGTGTGTGTATATATATATGTATGTATATATATATATATACATATATATACATATACATACATATATATACACTATATATATATGACCATGAAGGGTATACAATGACTTAAATAATGACTTTTGTCAAAATAATGTCTTACGTTGTGATTAGCTAAAGAAAATATTACATTAAGTTGTTTTTTAAGTATATAATAAAATAATAAAATAGATCAAAAGACCATTATACCCTTTAAAATTTATGTAAAGTTAAAATATGTGGCAAATTATGGGCCACTAAATTGGTTTATTGGTTTGCACAAATTAAAGGGGTTTTGCGTTCGAATGATATACACACACACTAGCGGATGGTAGATTAGCATGCTTAAAAAAGTTATATTAAACGTCTTACATATTTATGAAGAGAACATCTTGTCTTCCTTGGATGTATTATATATTACCAATGTTTTCACAACCGGATCGGACAGTGAACCGGTCGCCTTACTGGTTCACCGGTCGGACCGGTCGAACCGGTCGGACCGGTTTTGAAAACCGTGGGTGACGTCATTATATATACATATATATGTATGTATATATGTACACAATTTTCCAAATATTTAAAGGATATTAAATATACAAAGTCAAACAATACAATTTCAAGTTAAGTATTAAATATTTAAAGGACATTAAATACAATTTCAATACGGGGAAAAGTTAATATCTTGAAATCAAGAACATGAGAAGTCGGGAGGAAGGAGAAGAAGACCAGAGAAGGAGCTACGATTCAGAGGAGTCGAAGCCCAAAGAAGGCAGATCTGGAGAAGGAGCTGCGATTGACCAGAGAAGGAGTTGCGATTCGGAGGAGTCGAAGACCAAAGAAGGAGGTCGGAGCTGTGAATCGGAGATCTGAAGCTGATCTGCGACAGTGGACGAGGCCCACCGATCCAACCGGCAGACCGCCGAATCCCGATCCAACCGTCAAATCGGGATCAACCGGCGGTTCTCACCTCACAGAACGATCTGTTGTTGCTCGGTTCGGTATGCCCTACGATTCGCGGTCGGACCGGTCGGACCGGCCGGTCCGATCCGACCCTAACAACACTGTATATTACTAGTGGCTTAGACCCACACTTCGCTTTGTTTGATTTTAAACATATACGACAGTATAGTTTTTTAGATTATCATGATTTTAGTGAGTTTAATGATATATGCGTTCGGTTTCTCGTGGATATCTACACATACTTTAGCTACTCCTTATTATAATGTCATGATGCTCTTACCGAACATATGGTATTTGATACGTTGTGGATATTAATTAAAATAAGTACGTTAAAAGTGATCGAATAAAAACTATCATCAAATTTATAATATTATATTATGATTAACAATATGTTAATATTAAATTAGTACACATACAATAAAATAACAAAAAAATATTAAATTTAAAACTATAGAATAACACAATTTAATATTAATTTATTTTTAATGTGATTATATGATTGTATTGTAACTATTTTTCTATACATATTAAATAAACGAGTCGAACAAAAGCAAAATGGTTATTCCAACAATTATCCAAATAAGTAATAACACAAACAAAATATTTTGTCAACTTTCACACAAACCAATTATCATATTCTTCAAACCAAGTTGGGCTAGTCGCACTTTAATCTCTATTGTCTTTTTTGGAAAGTCATGACCATGTGGTTTTTAAGGTCCGTTAACCCAATACTTTCTTCTTTTCTCATCTCTTTGATCAGGGTGATAATAAAAAATTATTTTACTATCAACGGGATTCTAATGTAAATTACCCAAATCAACAAATATACATTTCAATATGAGAAATTAAAACTTACATGTTTCAAATTAACAAAGCAACTAGGCATTTGGTAGTAACAAAGCAACAAGACAATTAAGCAAAATAAAAACAAATAAACACTAACAAATGTACAATTCGATATTCATGATATCTACTGTCGTAGCCAAAGTGAAAATTTACAAACAAAAATTGATTACAAAACTAACACTTTAAATGTATTAACAATTAATAAATAAAAAAACTAACATGGAATCTAACTAAAACCTACTGCGCTAGGCAAAAATGACAAACAAAAATAACTATGATGCTTTCTCTGCGTACGAATTTCACATACCACAAGGCACAAACCAACAAAATTATAAAATTCTATATTAGATCACTATACAAACATAAGCAATTAAAACAATTTTGATGATACTAACTTTAATAAATCCGTGTATTACACGGGTTAAAAAATAAAATATTAAATTAAATAAAATTTTATAATCATAAAATAATATATGATTTAAATTATGTATTCGTAAGGACTATAATTGATAAATAGTGATATCAACTTTTTAAATATTTTGTTTTTAAACTTTTGTTTTTTTCCCAAAAAATAAATTAAATATTTCATTTCAAAACAAAACATTTTAAAATTTTCATGTTTTAAAAAAGTATGATGTTTTAGAAAAATTTATTTTTATAAAAATTTGTTTCTCTATAAATAAACATTAATAAAAAGATCTATTTTTTAATTTTTTTAAAAAATAATTTTAATCAACGAAATATTAAATAATATAATTAGTAATTAATGTAGTTATTTAATATGAAAGAGAAGCGGAAATTTTTTTTAAGAATGAATGTGATGTTAGTTAACCTTTTTTTATAATAGAAAGATTGTGATCTGGATTTTTATGTTTGAAATATCGATTAGTATTTTTACAGTTTTGTCTTATGATTTTCAAATTTAGATTCCCATATATTACGTATGCAACATGTTTTAAATTTCTAGCCATCTAGGCATGGGTTTAAAGTGGGCTCTTGCTTGTTGGGTCATTGGCCCTTGGGTACTATCAAATTAATCCATGCTGAGTTTTTTTTAAATACATAAAATATTTATCTAAAAATTATAAGTCGAATTTTATTTTAGTGGGTGCCCACCCTTCCCCCGCCGACACTTTAAATCAGCCTCTAGCTCTTTTATTAAGTTCCAACTAGTATTTTAACCCGTCGCGCATTTTCGCGGCATCGTACGCGGTGTGATCAGGGTTGGCTCAACGTTTTTTGGGGCCCCAATCGAACTTATAAAATGGGGCTTTTTCCAAAGATATTTACCGTTATACTCCAACTACAGAAACTACATATTACCAAATACCATATCAAGTAATCAAATAGCAACCTAATCATATTTATTTTTCTTAAATATCTTATACCTAACACAACCTAATTCAACAAATCAAGGGCTCAAACAACCTAAGGAAACAAATCAAAGGCTTAAACAACCTATCTAAAGTATCAAAAGCCAAGTAAATCAAACATTCAATCACTCAATGTAATGATTTAAAAACACTTAACAAGTAGAACATTGAAATTAGTCATGAACTGTCAAAGGAGGCTGCCAAGCTAATGGAAAGCTCAAAATCAATTCTAATCAAATTTATAAAAATATAATCTACACAAAAGCTAATTCAGATTGAAAGGCAAGATCAGAAACAATTAAACAACCTATTCCCTAATTAAATTAGTAATGAACTATTAAAGTAATCTACCATTCAAATTAGTAATGAACTATTCAACCTTGTAACCTTGAGTCCTTTACTGTCAAATTAGTAATGAACTATGAAAGGCAACATTCAAAAGCAAGTTTAGTAATGAACTATCTCACCTCAATCTACTATGATGGCGTGCACTCGTGCCTGTGTTGCTGCTAACCACACTGCTATGTTGTCACTGACTCATTGCTAATCTCAATCTTGCTATGTCGCTGCCAAACTCAATATGCTATTTGTTGCTGCTAACCACGCTGCATGCCTCTTCGGTTACCAACCCCATCATCAATTGTGTGGAGACTAAGCGGTGAGATTCCTGATTATGTGTGTGGATGAAGGACCCTTGGAACAGTTGAAGTCTGCAGGATCGGGTTTGTCACTTAACACTTGGATTTCTCTCAAACTCCCTTATACTACACTCAAATCAGATGAAGTAGAATCTCTTCTAAGAGTTGATAATAATATAATAAGTAGCAAAGAACACAAGAAAATAAATTTCAAGGTACTTGTATGTAAGGATTCCTATAAGTCTGATGCAGCCAAAACATCCAAAGTCTCTCTGCAAGCATGCACTAAAGAACAGAAGTAGAAATGCTTCGGAAGTTTTACACCATGCACTAGAAATATTCTAAGTTTAAAATCTTCCGAAGCCAAGACCAACATCTTCCGAAGCCAAAAGTGAAGTCTTCCGAAGCTTCAAAGACAAAGCCTTCCGAAGCCAAAGAGTGAAGACAGATTTCTTCCGAAGACTTTTAGAGATATGCCTTTATCTGATGTACTTTACCATAAAGCTGGACCACCTTTCCGCTGCAACTCTGTAAAGTCACCAACTTACATGAGTTGGTGAAAGGTCCATGCTTTTGGTAACCGTACATTGAGGTCTTGAGTCCATGCTTTCTACTTTATGTACTTTTATCCTTTTTGTAATATATTAGGATGTGAGCTATGGCATGTCATAGTTACAAGTCAAAAGGTATTAGGACCTGGTATTTGAACGAAATACCTAGTGATTAGCGTGTAAACCAGATCAAATAGTGCGGAATCCTATTTGATTGGCGATCCAATCAGTGAGAACACACGAAGAATCAATCAAGAATTGAATCTAACGTTAGCAGTCGATTAGGAATCGATCTAATGTGTTCTGTGAACTTGGAGAACGATTTGGGAGGCTTCTGGACGGCTAGGGTACGTCTGGAGTCGTAATGGTATGAATGCTTACGTTTTTCCACGAATTGGGTCTATTTATAGGTTAGTATTGTTCAATCGTGCGACTGGACCATAAGTATGGTTCAGTCGTGCGATTGAACCATGCGGTTGATTCATCCGCACGACTGAGTGTTCAGTCGTGCGACTGAGCCAATCTTATGTGTCAATCATACGACTGATCCAGTCTCCTGGTTCAGTCGTGCGATTGAGTCAATCGTATGAAGTTATTCATGCGTATGGTCCATTCGCATGGGCCATTCGCATGAGAACTTCATTAAGTTAAGTTTGAATGTTTTAATTAATATAACTTGATGTGTAACCATTCAAACAATCATAAACCCAATTAATCAATTCAATAACGACTCATTAATGAAATATTAAACATTACAAATCACAAACAATCCATATCATTTCATTAATCAATTCTATTACATCATAGTCAGACAGACAAGATCTATTACATAACAAATCATGATCTAGGGACATACATGTATCAACAAACTCCCCCTTGGACCTAGATCTCTCTAATCTCTTGTCTTCTGCATAACCTCGTTGTATTTCTTGTACTTCTCCTCTTTTGTGACTCCCGCGTGAATTTCAAACGCGAAGCAGAGTCGTATAACGTTTTGAAACTAGAGGGCTTGTACAATATCTTGCGTGTCATAGAACAGTGGCCACTTGTATAATGTATAGACATCATTAGCCGACAAGTTAGTAAGCCACATCGGGTCGAATACCCTGATCGTATCCATTTGTCCCTCTTTGCTTAGGACTATGACCGCTTCAGCTGTTCTCCAATCATAGTACCACCACTTAAAGTGTGGAGTGAAGTCCTGTGGCATTTCCCTGAGTGAGATTCTCGACATTGTGCGCGGAGGACTCCACTTCAATACAATCTTGGGCTTGCCAGTAATGGCATCAACCTCAGACCTTCTGATATACCTAGTAGGCTGTTGGGGTCTGAAGTTAACCCATCTGGTGTGGTACTCCTTCTTAAGAGCAGCCTCAAACCAGCCTGACATCTTCCTCGGGTCAGCATACAAAAGCTTTAGCTTAGCCAGCTGGTTGAGCTCAAAACCTGGTAGAGTCTTCAGATCATGTGGGAATCTGAAGTACTCTATGCCCTGTTCTCTCTTAACTGCATAAGCATTAAGATCATCAAAATACGCTCATGCTATAATCCTGTCTGACACCTTGTGATGTTTCTTGACTCTGTAGAGCTTGGTGTAGGCATCTTTCTTCGGTGCAGCACGTTGGGCTCTAACTTCTTCAAAACATGCAGCCCACTCAGCCTTTCGAATGTCAACATCATCATTTGAGGCTTGGGCTGTTCCTTCTGCCTTCTCTGTTTCCTGCTCCATCTTGTTCAATACCTCAAAAGTATCACTGACGAGGGATTCACCCAGATTGGGAACCACATTACCCTCATTGTCAGCGTACTGAGGGTACTCCTCTGCGGTGATATCTTCGACCTCGACTTCATCAACATCGTTGAGCTCTTCATCACTAGTCGAATCACATGTTGGAGCATCTTTAACTATTTCATCCAGATTGAGCTTGAAAATCTCTGCGAGTTGCTCGTTAGATAGGTCATGAATTATTTCCCCTTCTTCAGGGGTATAACTCACAGACCTTCTTACGATCCCTTGCAGATCAAGAATCATGGTTAGTTGAGTCTTGACCTGTTGAAGGGGAGCAACATCAAACTCATCTCTTTGATAATTTGGATTTTTATCCTGAATCATGGTCTCATCACTCGGAGGAGCAGAGGTGGTAGCTGATTGGTCCTGTCTATTCTTTGACCTCCTCTCTTGACCTGAAGCAGAGGCCGATGCAGCCGCATCCCCTCCTTCTGCTTCATCATCATCGTCCTTCCCCTCGGTCCTCTCTCCGTCTGTTTCCTCCTCATCCTCTGTATCCTCCTCTTCATCCTCATCATCATCTTCATCATCATCATCACCATCATCTCCATCATCTCCATCCCCTTCCTTGATATTTAAGGGCTCATCCTTGATCCCTTGAGCCGCAGCATGATGGTCTTGTTGGTGGTCTCCAACTCCTCTATCGTTTTAGCTGATTGGGCATGCTGCTCCTGGAGTTGGGACATCTCTACACGCTGTGCATCCATCAGCTGAGTCTGCTGCTCTATAACACGAGCCTGCTCTGCCATCTGGTGAGATTGAGCAGCAGTCAGGTCGGTAAGCTGTCGGATCTGTGCAGCTTTCTCCTCATCTGCAGCTAGTAAGCGCATCACCATCCGGTTGAGCGCTGACAGCTGTTCCTCTACCCCGATTGGAGGTAGAGGTGATCCATAAGAATGTGAGGTATGGGCTGACGGTCCTGCCTAGTGTGAGGTGGTGGTAGTGGTGGCTGTAGTGAAGATGGGTCGGTAAAATGATGGAGGTGATGTGGGTGTAAATGGTATGGAGGTGGATGGGATCTGTACTGTGGTGGTAGGTATGGTGGTGGATGTGGTAGCTGTGGTGGATGTGGTGGCTATGGTGGTGGATGGTATAGCTGTGGAGGTGGTAGTGGTGGCTGTGGTGGTGGAAGTAGAGGCTATGGATGTAACGAAGGTCAACCGACGCTTCTTCTTCTTCAGACCATGGGGCTGAGCCATCCTCTTCCTCCTCGTCCCTGTGGAGGTGGATGCTCCCCCTACAACCCTGCCTGCTGAACCCGGAGCATAACTCGGGTCAGTATCCGTCTCTCTAGAGTCTCTCGGGTGTTCACCAACCACCCGTAGCCCATGTTCTGTGGGAACAACTTTGCTTCCCACAGTTCGCGTGAGAGGCTCCTCGTCAGACTCCTCCTCCTCCTCAGCACCAAGAACAAAATCCTGATGAAATCCAGCTGACTCAGCAACATCTCCAGCTGGGGGCAGACACTGGGGGTATAACAGCAGACACAGTTGTCACACCCCAACCTTGACGCGGAAACGTCGAGATGTGAGGGTTAAGATTGTTCACAGCCACATAACGCTATATTTAAATTCAAATATATTAAACATAAGTCTCAAAATTACATTACAAGCATAAGTCTCAATAATGAAATAAGTTTCAACATGAAATAACAATCATAATCATTTTGTTTATTAACTAGGTCCAAGTCCTAGAATATGCCAGCAACATAAGTTCACTTCAAAACTTGGGGGTTTTCCTGAAACATGATAAAAATAAAAGGTCAACTATAAATAGTTGGTGAGTTTCCAAGGTTTCATACATAATATGAAAATGGTTACAAGTAGCAATTCATGTCATAGGTTATAAGCTAGTAAGGTTATAGAACACATATCGTTACAACCAAACCTCGACTTGATTACAAGTATAAAAGATTGGCTAAGTGTATTTGGTTCCCTAGTGCACAAGCGTACGGCCCCTAGGAGTCGGCAATACCTCGACTTTAGCACCAAATAGGCTTGTCAGGCCCAAAGATCTAAGACGTCGCCAGGCTAGCAATAGTTAATGATTGTAAACAAACTATGTATCTCATATAAACACTTACAATACACAAATAACCATGACCAAATAATAAGTAGAATTGCATGTGCATTACAAGTCTCAAATGTTTAAACGTGTATCATGTATAAGTATCATGTTTCACCCCAAAATAGTGTGAAATAAAGTAAAAAGGGGACAAGGAAAACTCACATGGAAATAAGCATTTCAAGATGATATAAAAGATTACGAGGTAAATCCCAAGTGTCCATTACAAGCACCTAGATATATAATTTACAAGATGAAGATTAGGGTAATATATTGATTAATGTTTAAATAAGAATTAGGGTTTCAATAATTTTAGGGTTTTGATGAGTAATTATGTTTATAATGATGATGATAATAATTTAAACGAGGTTCCAAATGATTTCTTTTACAAGTTGTTTAAACGTATAGATTTCAAGATTTGGTTTAATAATAAGATTACAATTTTTAGACATGAACTAGGGTTTCCAATAGATCTTGGAAGTTTACATAAGTAATTAAGTAAAATAATAAATCATTTAGGTTTAATAAAGATGATTTAAATCAATTAAACCAATAATAATATGTGAAAAGAAATAATTAATTTAAAAATTAACTATTTAAAAGTTGATAAGGATATTACATATTAAAATCATATTATAAAGTTTTAAGCTTATAAAAATGATTTTAAATGTTTATTTAAAACCTTAAAATAAGGCCAATTATATTGTTTTATAATTATCAAGAGTTTAAACAAAAGTTAACGATTATATTCATTGAATGGTATAACATGCTCAAATGATTTGATGAATAATAAATTATTCATATAGTCATTTAACAACTACTTGAATAATTATTTATCGTTTAGATTTATAATATTTAAATAATATTTGAACCATAATAAGTTTTATTACACAAAAGAATTTATAACTTTTAAAATAAATTCCATTTAAAATATCGTGATTTAAACGATAAAATCTAAGGAACGTTCGGTTCATTACTATTTTGTTAATATTTAAAATCCATGTTAATAATTCAAAAATAACCTTTAAAATGTTTTATTACAAAGGTTTTAATTGTTTAATATTTTAAAATATTACTAAAAACTATTTAAAACTTAAAATATATTTAAAGATTATAAAATATATTTTCTATATTATTAAAAATTTTCCAAAGTTCATTTTAGGCTTAAAAAGCCATTTAAAAAAATATGGGGGTGCCCGGGGTTCGAACCCGGGACCTCCAAGTTAGAATGTGTGTGGGGAACCAATTAGGCTGGGCGCCTATGCCTGCCAAAGAATGATTTCTAATTCTTAAAAACCAACCTTCACATGATTCCCCTTTTCCCACGAACCCTAGATTGAATTAGCTTCCAATCGAACTCGAATTCGATGGTGATATCAGTAATGTTCATAGGGCTTTTGTTCAAGATGTTAATACGAAGATGTTTGAGCGATTAATACCTGTATTGAAACCCAAATCGTTTAATAGAAGAGATGAACCGTAGCGGCTAGGTTGAGCATGATTCAGACCATAAACGTTGATAATAATCTAATTAATTTCGTATGAAGGTTCTGAGGTGGTCAAGGATCAGTAGCCCTCTACTAATTGTAACCAATTTAGCTCCGAAGGGTCCTTTCGAAAGAGTTGCAGGTTTGATACGAAGGTGGTAATCGAACGGGACGTTTATGAGCTTTTCAGGTGAAATTGAGAGGTGTAATCGATTATAGTTAGATATACGTTTGATTAGGTTTCAATTAATTTGGTTATTATTGAGCTTCAATGCTCGAACGGTTCTAAGATTAAAAGCTTCGGTTATGTAATCGATTGAACAAGGAAACGAGTGTTTAAATGTGGTTAATTGATACGTTAAGTTTCGAATCGTGTTCCACAATGATCTGAGACGGTTTTTAGTAAAGAAAATCGCCCAAAATCGATGGTTATAAGGCGGCCGGAGCGTCGCCGGAGTTTGGCCGGCACCGTGGCCGGAAATACGGGCAAGGAACAGAATTCATTTTGAGTTTATTAATATGGCAATTTTAGTCCCTGTGGTTTAATATTCAACCTTTTATGTACAACTTCTCAATTCAAGTTTTTTTTATTTGCAAATAAACCCCAAAGTTTGTAAAAATCATATTTAATTAACTAATAATTTTTTATAAATCTTAAAATAACTCTCTATTTTAATTATATATTTTAATTTAACAATTAGATTCCATAAATGCTAAATAAATCTTTATAACTTTTGTAAAGTTTTTAAACTTTTCCATTTAATTATTTATTGTAAAAAGATTAATAAACTTTTATATCCTTATAGAAGAATTATTTACAATCCATAATTATTATAAGTTATTTGAACTATTAATAAATGAATAGTTTCAATAATAAATTTTACATTTAATATATAATTGATCTATTACGATTATTAAATAATTTAATAATAGAAGTTAAAAATAAGTTTGGGTTTGGATTTATAATATGAAAATGACGGATGTTACAGTCTCCCCAACTTAAGAGAATTTCGTCCCGAAATTAAAAATGAACTTAGATGAACAAATGAATTATAATGAAAGGTAAGTGTTCAATGAACAGTTTTTGACGTTTGATTACAGGTGGAACGCTTCACCTTATGGAATCTTACAAGATTCTCAGCATAATAAACGCGGGACGTTTTAAGATGAAACGTTGGAAAACGATGACGAGTTACCGTGGTACCTTAGATTTATAAGTCACAACTTCTAGAATATAATGATGTTTAGAAATCAATAATAAGCCAACAATGATATGAAACGTTAACCGTCGGGATTCAAGAATCCCAATCGTCACCACATGTAACGAAATGATCATAACACATATCTTGTGAGTATGTATCTCTCTTTTGACCAATCATTGGTCTAAGAATAATGCGATATGCGAAGATTTTGAAATAATTTCACGACGATGGTTGGGAACATTATTAAAAGCAGAAAATGATTTGATCATCCAAATTAATGATCGATGTTTAACGACATACCACGGTATACGGCTATTTGGGATAAATACGAGCCAATTTCTCGACCCGTTAACCCACATGAGTCAATATGAACTAGTTAATCGGTCTATAATGCACCAATTTTTTATCATGACGGCTAAAATAAGAGACACTTAGTGAATGAAAAGTTAAACAGAAGATCCATAGGATCACGAATGTTAGGTTTGTCATATATGAAGGTAAGACACTTGGATACATACCAAGTTACGTCTTTTCCTTTATACCAAACCCATGACTACAAGTTACGAAGGTTTATGAACCTTTATATCCACGTCACAATGTATATAATAACGAGTCTCGTTGATCGAAGTCAAGATAAAGTTTTAAAGGTCTCCAAGGTTAAGGATTCAAAAGCGATTCAAGAAGTAACGCAAACAATAAGACATGCATTTGTAACCATGTTTTGCAAGGTAACAAATTTCCAAATATAGATTGCATACGTAATTCATCAAACCCATAAGTACAGTCGAGAACATTCGTATGACTAGAAAGACATAACTACAGGTTGATAATGTCTTTATTTAGTAGAAAGATTGTTTAAGAAGGCTACCATCACACAATCATGCGTTGATGATAACTCAAAATGAAAGTTGATAAGTAAGAAATAAATGGTTCGATGTAGCTAGATCGAATCAAAACATGAAGATAAAGGGAAAGAAATCGATTCAAGAATTCAAATGCTCCAAGCTCGGAATCAAAATCAATCTAGAGCGATCGGGTCTCCTTTCAAGTTCAGAAATCATGCTTTGGCTTGATAGGTCCAAACACTAACATTGGTTCACCCTTCAAGTTACTACATGTTTCTTGTCACTTGATTAAAACCTTAGTAAGTTGGAGATCAAGAAATGAGAATAGTCATCAAGGTGCGATTTTCACCCCTAACTTGATGGGGCATTCGCAAGGTATGACCGCTAACTTACAATTAAAAAAATTTCGATCCAAACTCCTTGTTGAGGATCCCCAGAAATAAGACGAGGTAACTCACCATTAAGGTAAGGGATGTCACCCTATCTTAACGGTGAAGTTTTACAAAAACAAAGTATAACGAGATGAACTTCTTCATCAAAATCCAGATTTCACTCCTACTTTGATGAAGTCGTCTCATTTGAACAATTACAATTCATAAAGATGATATTATCATCAAGGTATGGAATTCACGCCTATCTTGATGATTGAATTTCATAACAGCAAGAAAACAATCGAAGATTGACATTTGTCACCAAAGTACGGGTTTCAATCCTATTTTGGTGAGGTCATGTCATTCGTGAAATGTCATTCCAAAGAAAATAATTGAAGTCAATCCTCGGGATACGGAAATCACCCCGATCCAGAGAATGAAATTTTTTATAAATCACAATTGGAAACCATTTATCGAAACGAATAGAGAATCATCAAAGTAAGGGAATCACCCCTGTTTTGATGATTAGAATCATTTAGGAGATACGGGTGTTCTTAGTCATAGGTTGACTTGCAAACACTTGCATCTCTCACGGTGCAGACGGTAAGGAGTTTGACTTAACAGCGAAAAGAAAAGAATATCAATTAGGAATTCAGAAAATTTCAAGTTACATCAATGTAACAAAAGAGAAAATCATGCTTACAAGCTTAAGATCAAAGTTCGAGTTAACATATTTTGTTGTGGTGTTCAAATCTTGAATGGTTTACATCGGGAAGACTAAATCAGTGACAAGAGTGATTCAACACCACGACGAGATGTGAACATTCGATTCACAATTGAAGGAATTACACGAACTTCTCAAGATGTGAGGTCAAACATAACCTTATTGAAGACACACGTACTTATAAGTGATCACTCATCTCAAGGGTTTCGAGTCAAGTAAATGGATTCAATGATCGAGTCAAATCACCATTTACACTTTGCCTAGACAAAGTATCTCGAGATGTAGGAATTCCACTTATAGCGTTGCATGTTCTTAGTTAGGGACACATCCTTAAGAAGACTTGAGAACCATAAGCAACGGTTTAAAGTTTTTGATGACCATTCGGTTTAGATTCCCAATATCTTGGGTATATTAAGATCCATGTTCGCGTTGGTCAAGATATAAAAATAGTTATATGAAACGCTCAACGTATAACGGTGTTTAAACGTAAGAGTTGAAATGTAGGTTAGGTTCAATATTAACAGGAACATTATGTATGATAAGAATGAAGAGATACCAGTTCAAGGAATCAAAGATTTTAAGATACAAAGAGGATGGTTCCATTTGGTAACGCATTACCATTTGGAATCGTTGACACGTCAAGGTAAATTGACCCATTTGCCATAGAGACTTGTGTATGTTGACCATAGTTTATCACTCATCCCAGAAATCCCCAGGTAAGCATAACTGGTCTCGCAATGAGATTTATACGATATGCTTGCCTTAGCCCGAAGGCCTTTTGCCAGGAAATCCAGAATACAGGTGTCTATGTGTCACACAAATTTCTTTGGTTTATGAAATCAAAACCTTGATGAGATTTTCATAGATTAGACATAGAGTCTAAGGAATTGAACCCACGACGATAAGTGTAGATTCCACATGTTGCCAAGAATAGGTTTAAGAAGTTCATTGGTCGGGGAGAGTCAAAGAGTTAAAGTTAAGTTTAGGGAGACAAGTAACTAAGTTTAAGCATACATAAGGCAATCCTATGCTAAAGCATCAAGTTGCACAAAAGGCATAGCATTATGTAGCATGCAAACAACATATAAACACTAAGGTATAAGAATCTTTCTATGAGGTTCATGCAACTATAGTCTAGGTCACCATTTCTAATAACCTAAATCCCTATAGTTATGGGCTCTGATACCAATCTGTCACACCCCAACCTTGACGGCGGAAACGTCGAGATGTGAGGGTTAAGATTGTTCACAGCCACATAACGCTATATTTAAATTCAAATATATTAAACATAAGTCTCAAAATACATTACAAGCATAAGTCTCAATAATGAAATAAGTTTCAACATGAAATAACAATCATAATCATTTTGTTTATTAACTAGGTCCAAGTCCTAGAATATGCCAGCAACATAAGTTCACTTCAAAACTTGGGGGTTTTCCTGAAACATGATAAAAATAAAAGGTCAACTATAAATAGTTGGTGAGTTTCCAAGGTTTTCATACATAATATGAAAATGGTTACAAGTAGCAATTCATGTCATAGGTTATAAGCTAGTAAGGTTATAGAACACATATCGTTACAACCAAACCTCGACTTGATTACAAGTATAAAAGATTGGCTAAGTGTATTTGGTTCCCTAGTGCACAAGCGTACGGCCCCTAGGAGTCGGCAATACCTCGACTTTAGCACCAAATAGGCTTGTCAGGCCCAAAGATCTAAGACGTCGCCAGGCTAGCAATAGTTAATGATTGTAAACAAACTATGTATCTCATATAAACACTTACAATACACAAATAACCATGACCAAATAATAAGTAGAATTGCATGTGCATTACAAGTCTCAAATGTTTAAAGTGTGTGTATCATGTATAAGTATCATGTTTCACCCCAAATAGTGTGTGAAATAAAGTAAAAAGGGGACAAGGAAAACTCACATGGAAATAAGCATTTCAAGATGATATAAAAGATTACGAGGTAAATCCCAAGTGTCCATTACAAGCACCTAGATATATAATTTACAAGATGAAGATTAAGGGTAATATATTGATTAATGTTTAAATAAGAATTAGGGTTTCAATAATTTTAGGGTTTTGATGAGTAATTATGTTATAATGATGATGATAATAATTTAAACGAGGTTCCAAATGATTTCTTTTACAAGTTGTTTAAACGTATAGATTTCAAGATTTGGTTTAATAATAAGATTACAATTTTTAGACATGAACTAGGGTTTCCAATAGATCTTGGAAGTTTACATAAGTAATTAAGTAAAATAATAAATCATTTAGGTTTAATAAAGATGATTTAAATCAATTAAACCAATAATAATATGTGAAAAGAAATAATTAATTTAAAAATTAACTATTTAAAAGTTGATAAGGATATTACATATTAAAATCATATTATAAAGTTTTAAGCTTATTAAAATGATTTATTTTAAATGTTTAAAACCTTAAAATAAGGCCAATTATATTGTTTTATAATTATCAAGAGTTTAAACAAAAGTTAACGATTATATTCATTGAATGGTATAACATGCTCAAATGATTTGATGAATAATAAATTATTCATATAGTCATTTAACAACTACTTGAATAATTATTTATCGTTTAGATTTATAATATTTAATAATATTTGAACCATAATAAGTTTTATTACACAAAAGAATTTATAACTTTTAAAATAAATTCCATTTAAAATATCGTGATTTAAACGATAAAATCTAAGGAACGTTCGGTTCATTACTATTTTGTTAATTATTTAAAATCCATGTTAATAATTCAAAAATAACCTTTAAAATGTTTTATTACAAAGGTTTTTAATTGTTTAATATTTTAAAATATTACTAAAAACTATTTAACAACTTAAAATATATTTAAAGATTATAAAATATATTTTCTATATTATTAAAAATTTTCCAAAGTTCATTTTAGGCTTAAAAAGCCATTTAAAAAATATGGGGGTGCCCGGGGTTCGAACCCGGGACCTCCAAGTTAGAATGTGTGTGGGGAACCAATTAGGCTGGGCGCCTATGCCTGCCAAAGAATGATTTCTAATTCTTAAAAACCACCTTCACATGATTCCCCCTTTTCCCACGAACCCTAGATTGAATTAGCTTCCAATCGAACTCGAATTCGATGGTGATTCAGTAGTAAGTTCATAGGGCTTTTGTTCAAGATGTTAATACGAAGATGTTTGAGCGATTAATTACCTGTATTGAAACCCAAATCGTTTAATAGAAGAGATGAACCGTAGCGGCTAGGTTGAGCATGATTCAGACCATAAACGTTGATAATAATCTAATTAATTTCGTATGAAGGTTCTGAGGTGGGAAGGATCAGTAGCCCTCTACTAATTGTAACCAATTTAGCTCCGAAGGGTCCTTTCGAAAGAGTTGCAGGTTTGATACGAAGGTGGTAATCGAACGGGACGTTTATGAGCTTTTCAGGTGAAATGAGAGAGAGGTGTAATCGATTATAGTTAGATATACGTTTGATTAGTTTCAATTAATTTGGTTATTATTGAGCTTCAATGCTCGAACGTTCTAAGATTAAAAGCTTCGGTTATGTAATCGATTTGAAACAAGGAAACGAGTGTTTAAATGTGGTTAATTGATACGTTAAGTTTCGAATCGTGTTCCAACAATGATCTGAGACGTTTTTAGTAAAGAAAATCGCCCCAAATCGATGGTATAAGGCGGCCGGAGTGTCGCCGGAGTTTGGCCGGCACCGTGGCCGGAAAACGGCAAGGAAACAGAATCATTTTGAGTTTATTAATATGGCAATTTTAGTCCCTGTGGTTTAATATGCAAACCTTTTAGGTGTACAAACTTCTCAATTCAAGTTTTTTTACATTTGCAAATAAACCCCAAAGTTTGTAAAAATCATATTTAATTAACTAATAATTTTTTATAAATCTTAAAATAACTCTCTATTTTATTTATATATTTTAATTTAACAATTAGATTCCATTAAATGCTAAATAAATCTTTATAACTTTTGTAAAGTTTTTTAAACTTTTCCATTTAATTATTTATTGTAAAAAGATTAATAAACTTTTATATCCTTATAGAAGAATTATTTACAATCCATAATTATTATAAGTTATTGAACTATTAATCAATGAATAGTTTCAATAATAAATTTTACATTTAAATATAATTGATCTATTACGATTAGTAAATAATTTAATAATAGAAGTTAAAAAAAGTTGGGTTTGGATTTATAATATGAAAAATGACGGATGTTACAACAGTGCCTCTAGTTGGAGCAGGCATATCGTCCCCAGCGTCTCCCACTATCATCTCATCCGAGTCAATCTCTGGAGTTAGCAGCCTCTCATCATCAGAGTCACGTCCTCGTGACGCCATTTGCGTCTACCTGGTGCCACATACCTCTCGTTGGCCAGGTGGCCAATCAATCTTTAATTGGGGCTTCACTGCTTCCCCCTATAAAAACCTCATCCGACCCAGAGTCGTATCTCCATGACTCCAGTGCCCACTGCATCACGCTCTCTTGGGCAGATGTGGCAGCTTCTCGTTGAAGATGAGCTGTAAAAACCTGGGGTACATACAAAACCCCTCCTTTCCCTTTGCTTCCAAGTTTCCACCAGATAGGAGAAAATCATACTAGAAAAGATTGAGGGGTGGTTCAGCACCAGTGCACGTGGCATTTTGGGATTGGTTGAGAGGCGTCGAACCCCACCCCTCCTCGAGAGGCAACGCACTTAAGGTCAATGGGCTAAGATTCTTGTACTGGGGGCCAGGTTGCTCTTTTGAGAACACCTGGTTATGTCCCCAGGCGTACTTGTCCTCAGAGAAAGCATCCTATCACGGTCAGTGGATGTATGTAATCTGGTAGGATGATCAGTATAACTCCAAACTCTGGGACCCTCTGGATGTAAGCCAGCAGTGATCTCGATATAATGACCTGTTGGACCAAAAGAACCAATGAGCCGGATCAGAAAACCTTTAAGTCCCACAGACGTCACAACAACTACTGAAGTCCACATCAGCTGAAGACAACAACTGAAGACAAAGTCTGAAGACACAAGTGCTGAAGACAAAGTCTGAAGACACAAGTGCTGAAGACAAAGTCTGAAGACACAAGTGCTGAAGACAAAGTCTGAAGACACAAGTGCTGAAGACAAAGTCTGAAGATGTTGTCACAACAGCTGAAGAGGACTTCTTCAGTAGTTGTGACGGTTTGCTTTCAGTAGTTTTATTTTCTATTTTCAGTAGTTTTTAAAACGACTGAAGAGTTTGTTCTTCAGTCGTTGTAGCATCAGTAGTTTTCCTTTTCAGTAGTTTCATGTTTTATACTTAACACTCTGACATGTTCTCAGTAGTTGTGAACATTTCAGTAGTTTGTTAAGAAGTAGTTTTTTTGTACTAAATCTGCTAGTAATCACCACCCGTGATTACAGCAGTAATTGCACTCTATATAAGGAGTGCCAACCTTATTGTAATTATGAATGATTGAGCAATAATATTGAGCATTATTGAAACATTCCAAATCACAGAAAATATTCTCTCGCATTTGTTACAAATAACACTTTCTTGCTATAACTTGACTAATTCATCTCTTCATTCCGCTGCATTACACTATTATACCTCAAACTTGTGATCGCTGATCCTGTCAAATGGTATCAGAGCAGGTTAATCATTGATCGATCTAATAATTGATCATTGAAACTGCTCTTCAAGATCCAAGTTTGAGTGAATTAGTATCCTTTTGCAAGAAACTGTTAAAGAGAGCGAATTTTCTGTGTTTTAATCATTCATCCTGAGACTTATTCTCGGTTTTCATTGAGTTTGTTGTGGTGTGTCAAATTTTTGCTTGAATAAAATTGTTCTTGGTTTCAAAATGACTACTCCTTCCAATGATCCTCACAATACTGGTTCCTCAACCAAGCCTCCAATGCTGGTTAGGAATGAGTATAACATATGGCAACGTCGTATGCTCCATCACCTGTCTGTTAACAGTTCAGGTTGTTGGACATCGGTGGTACATGGTCCACATAAGCCTATGGTGAATAACCCGGAAACCAATCAAATGGTTCCGAAGAGGAAGGATCAATACTCAGATGAAGATAAGAAATTATTTGAGATAGATGCAAAAGCTCATGGAATTCTAGCCATGGCGCTACCAAATGAAATTTATTCTGGGTTAATGCACTATGAATCTGCCCATGACCTCTGGAATGCCTTGAAAGAACAATTTGGAGGAACAGATGAGGTCTTGGCAAATAATAGAGAGATCCTTGCCCAACAATATGAGACATTCTCTCATAGGAAGGGTGAGACACTGACTCAACAGTTTGAGCGGTTCTCTTGTTTGATCTCTGAATTGAAAATGGTCAAACATGAGTACACTAATGTTCAGATGAATAACAGATTTCTCAGATCACTGCCTGAGAGATGGGACACATATACCATTGTCCTACGCTCCAGTGCAAATTTGGACAAACTATCTCTCACCCAACTTCATGGGAAACTACTCACATTTGAGAGAGAGATAGAACAGAAAAAAGAGAAAACTGTCTTCATCTGGTAAGCTCACTGAGGACTTTGTACCAGGCAATACTGCTCTGGTTAGTCATGAGTCAGAATATGCTTCATCTGAATGCCAGTATGATGAGCATATTGATTTCTCTTCAAATATTTCTGATTCAGCATTTGTGAGTGTTGATAGTCAATTTTCTGGGTGTAATAATGACAATCTATGTTTCATCATGGATGATCTCAAGGGGATTGCTGATGATGACTTAGAAGAGATGGATATTTTGAGCCAAATGGCCTTGATAAATATCAGATCTCAGAAGTTCTATAAAAGAACTGGAAGAAAGTTCCCAGGACTCTCTGGCAAAACCAAAGTTGGTTTTGACAAGAGTAAGTTGAGGTGTCACAGATGCCAAAGGCTTGGACACTTTGCTAGAGAATGTAGATCATCTGGATCTAATTCCTCTGCACCTTTTGTGACTTTTCCTAGCAATAGTCAACAAAACAAAGGGCAACATCCTGTCAATTCTAGTCATCAGTCTCAACTACAATCTCCTGCATATTTTGTTCCTCAGGGTCAAATGCCTTATCCTTACCCGTGTTATTACATGCCACAAACCAGTCAAGTTCAAGCTCCTATGGTACCACAACCTCATGCACTTCCAGAACCTCAACCATTCATCAACCCCCTCAACCTCAACAACACAGCTTCTTCACCCCAGAAGTTGTTGATTGGAGTAGCTTGCCAGATGACATGTCTGGTCATGAACAATTGTTCACAAGTGCTGATCAACATGGTGGTGATAGTCCTTTTGGAAATCTGGCACTTATGGCTCTGGAATCAACTGAGGGTTCCTGCTCAACTGCATCATCTTCACAGGTAACTCAGGTATCTTCAGAAGCCAAAGCCAAGTTATGTTCTGAATCTTGCATTGCTGCTTTGTCTCTATTAGAGAGGCAAATGTAGCATTAATAAATGAAAAACTTGAGTTGAGAAAACTATTTCCAAAGACAAGCTGAGTATGAGTCTGTTCTTAATAATAAAAATGATGAGATTTATAAGCTTAAATGCCAATTAAATGATGAAAAGGCTAAGCTAGAGGTTATTCTGGAGGACCAGAAAAGTCTTAAAGAAACCCTTGCAGTCACCCAAGTAGAGTGTGATCGATGGGTGAAATCATGCAAAGGTTTTGAGATGCTTCTTAGTAAGCAATCAGCTTCCAATGTGAAGTTTGGCATTGGTTATAATCACACTGCTCCTCCTACAGATTTTGCTCCAAGAGTAGAGGTGAAATCTGATGGAGAAAGCAATAACCAATCCACCTCATCATGTGATTCACTTTTTGATAAAGCATCATCAAAAAGTTGAAGTCAGCAATAAGTTCTCTCAGAACTTATCAGCTAATATTGATAGTTCAATTGCTGACACTCACATGATCAAAGAGTTGGTCAACTCAGGAGTTATGTCAGAAAGTCCTGAAAGGACTGGAGAGCAAGATTTAACTCCTGAAGTTCAAGCTCCAACTACTGACAGCACTGAAAAGAAGAGAAAACTGTCAGTAGAAAGAGTTTGAAAACTACTAAAGAGGAAGCCAAGAAAGCAAATAGTGCTTCCAAAGTACTGAAGAGCAAGTCTTCAGTAGTTTCATCCTCTTTAGTTGATGATCAACAAAAGATGAAAAATAAACCATGTGAAGTATGTGGTTTGTTTAATCATCTCACTGATGATTGTTGGTACAAAAGAGGATCCAAACTCAAAAATAAAGATGAAATTAAAGAGAAAATGGTAAAAATGAAAAATGAGTTTAAAGCCACATTTGTACCAGCAACATCAAATCCTGTAATCCCAAGTCTAAAAAGAAATCCAAAAAGGAAGGGGTTAAACAGGTAACAGCTGAGGTTGCTCAAAAGAAGAAGGTGCAACATAAGAACTTATCAAACTCCAGTCCTAATGTGTCTGAAGAGCTGAAAGCTCTATCACAAAATCAGACACAGCTGGTTATGATGGTTCAACATCTATTGGGAAGAGTCAACCAATTAGATGCTCCTATGTTGAATCCACAGAAAAGGAGGTCCAAGCCAAAGGATTTCCTTTTCCACCATCTTCTTCCTCTCAAGCTGTTATTTCTAGCAAACTTGTTAGTCCACCATCTGTTGATGTGAATAGGCCCAAAACCAAAAGGTTTGGGTCTCAAAATCTAACTAATTTGCTTTGTTCTGCAGGGTTCTTCAACATGCCACAGAGGCATCTGGTATGTAGACAGTGGAGGATCCATGCATATGACAGGAAACAGATCACTTCTTAATGACTACTCTCAAGGAAAGAAGGGATTTGTATCCTTGGCAATGATGCAAAGGGTTACATCATCGGCAAAGGCTTTGTTTCCAATGGGGAAATAAAGTTTGATGATGTTAACCATGTGGAAAATCTCAAGTACAACCTCTTGAGTGTCAGTCAAATGTGTGACAAAGGCCATGTTGCTCTTTTCACAAGTCAGAACTGCCGGATTCTGTCATCCAAAGTTCTGAGTTTGATTGACAAGGTGTTGGATATAAACACACTCTCCTTAAGGCCAACAGGACAGGTAGAGTGTATGCCTTAGATCTTTCTAAGAAAATAGATCTAAAAGGCCATCCTTGCCTATTTTCCAAGGCTTCCCCTCAAGAATCTACACTATGGCATAGAAGGCTGAGTCATGTTAATCTCAAAAACATAAATCAGCTGATTACCCATGGTTTAGTAAGGGGATTGCCCATGAAGGAGTTCAAATGTGAAGATGACTGCACTGCTTGTCTAAAAGGAAAACAGCACAAAGTTTCATTTCCTTCCATAGAAGAACCTAAGTCCACAGCCTGCTTACAACTTCTTCATATGGATCTCTTTGGTCCTGTGAGAGTGATGAGTATGGCTAAGAAGAAATACTGTCTAGTAATTGTGGATGATTACTCTAGATTTGTATGGACTTTCTTCTTGCATTCAAAGGATGAAGCACCTCAGAAGATTATCAACTTGTGTTGTATGTTGAGAAGCAGTATTCCCTCTCAGTCAAGTGTGTTAGAAGTGATAATGGAACTGAGTTTAGAAACAACACACTTGATGAGTTCTTCCTCTCAAAGGGAATCAAGAGGCATTTTAGCATTCCAAGAACTCCTGAACAAAATGGAGTAGTGGAGAGAAAGAACAGGACCCTTATTGAAGCTGCAAGGTCCATGTTGGCTGACTCTGGATTGCCAATGACTTTTTGGGCTGAAGCTATCAATACCGCTTGTTATGTCCAAAATAGAGCTCTAGTGAATAAGAGGTTGATGAAAACTCCATATGAAGTTCTTCATCATTTGGCCCTCTAATTTCATTCTTTAGAGCTTTTGGATGTCCTTGTTTCATTCTCAACACAAGGGATCAACTCCAGAAATTTGATTCTAAGGTGGATGCAGGATATTTTGTTGGTTATTCATCAACTTGCAAAGCATACAGAGTCTTCAACTGTAGAACAAAGATAGTTGAAGAGACTCTACATGTTAAGTTTAATGAATCTCCAAAGGACAAGATTCCACAAAATCCTGTGGAGATATTTGATTTGGACATACTGCAATATGCTCCTCATCAAACTCCAGCTGTTGCTCATGTCAACAGTTCTCCACCTGGTGGTACTGCTAGTGCTGATGATGATGATAGCAGTACTCACCTCTTCAGATTTACTGATCAACTGCCTGATTCAGCTAGACCTGATGTTCCTGTAGCTCCAGCAGCACAATCCACAACAAATGCTGATGAGATTTCTACAACTTCAACTTCCTTTGAACTACCATCAACTGATTGGTTTCAAGGAAATTCTTCACCATCACCATCTGTTGCTGCTGAGCCTGCTACAAACACTTGCACTGCACTGACCTCATTGTGTATCAAGATCTGAAGAATCACCCTATGTCTCAAATCATTGGTGATATCCCACTGCTGGTGTATCAACAAGAAGTCAATTGTCAAATTTCTGCTTCTATGCTCTCTTCATTAGTCAGCAAGAGCCAAAGAATTATCACATTGCATTACAAGACAATGGATGGTTGATGCCATGCAGCTTGAGCTCTTTCAGTTCAAGAAACAACAAGTGTGGGGAACTTGTTCCTCTACCTCCAGGTAAGTGTGCAATAGGCACTAAATGGGTGTTTAGGAATAAGACTGATGAAAATGGGCTTATTGTTAAGAACAAGGCCAGACTGGTGGTTCAGGGGTTTGCACAAGAAGAAGGTATTGATTATGATGAACCTTTGCTCCTGTAGCCAGACTGGAAGCAATTCGATTGTTTTTAGCTTATGCTGCTTATCAAAATCTTAAAGTTTTTCAAATGGATGTCAAAAGTGCTTTTTATATGGGAAAATTAAAGAAGAGGTTTATGTATGTCAACCACCAGGTTTGAGGACAACAAACATCCTAATTGGGTGTATAAGCTTGATAAGGCTCTTTATGGGTTGAAACAAGCTCCTAGGGCCTGGTATGAGACATTATCAAACTTTCTTCTTAAAAATAATTTTACTAGAGGCACCATAGATAAAACTTTATTCATTAAGAAAGCAGGGCAGCATAATCTACTTGTTCAAATTTATGTAGATGATATTATTTTTGCATCCTCTGATCCACAGTTGTGTGATGACTTTACAAAGCTGATGCAACAAAAGTTTGAAATGAGTGCAATGGGGGAATTACAATTTTTTCTGGGTTTGCAAATCAAACAAAAGGCTGATGGAATTTTCATTCATCAGTCCAAATATACAAAAAATCTTTTGGAAAAATTTGATTTGCAAAATTGTAAACCCTGTTCTACTCCCATGTGCAACACCACACAACTGGATACAGATCAGAAAGGTAAAGTGGTTGATGAAACACTTTACAGATGTATGATTGGGTCCTTGATGTACCTAACAGCTTCTAGACCAGATATTATGTTTGCTACATGTGTTTGTGCTAGATTTCAGGCTGCACCTAAGGAGTCTCATTTGATTGCAGTCAAGAGGATCTTTAGATATTTGCAAGGCACTCATCTCTAGGTTTATGGTATTCTACTAGACATTCTGGTAAATTAGTTGCTTTTCTGACAGTGACTATGCAGGGTGTAAATTGACCAGGAAATCAACTTCTGGTGGATGCCAATTCCTAGGCAACTGTTTGATTTCTTGGCAGAGTAAGAAACAAACTTCAGTTGCTACATCAACTGCTGAAGCCGAGTACATAGCTGCTGCAAGTTGTACATCTCAGGTATTATGGCTTCAAAACCAATTATTGGATTATGGCATAACTGAGACTAAGACTCCATTGTTAATGGACAGTTCTTCAGCTCTTTGTATTGTCAAGAATCCTGTCCAGCACTCTAGGACTAAACATATTGAAATCAGACATCACTTTATTAGAGATTGTTTTGAAAAAGGTCTGATTGATCCAAAATTTGTTCCTAGTGCTGATGAGCTTGCAGACATTTTTACTAAGCCTTTGGATAGTTCAACCTTCCATAACCTGGTGTTAAGGCTTGGTATGCTGCAGCTAGAATAAATGACAACTACTGATAATCTCAGTAATAAATACTGATGATCATTGGTAACCATGTCATATATAAGTACTTCATTTGTTAAAACAGCTGATGTAGTTATAACAGCTGATGAAATCACAACAGCTGATGTAACTACAACTGCTGATGTCAGAAATGCAGATAAGTACTGATGACCAATGAAACATTTTAATGTAGAGGTCAGACTGAAACAGCTGAAAGCTAAGAATTGACGACAACAGCTGATGAGCAATTCCTCTTCAGTTGTTTTTCCAACTGCTGTTTCTAAACAACTGAAGCCACAGCTATGTCTTCAGTAGTTTACAACTACTGAAGACTACCGCTACGACTTCAGCTGTTTACATCAACTGATGACAAAACCACTGTCTTCAGTAGTTACACAACTACTGATGACAAACACCATGTCCTCAGTTGTTTCAACACCTGAAGTCGAAATTGTCCTCAGTAGTTTTATAACTACTGAAGACAAAATCAAAGACTTCAGCTGTTTCAATGTCTGACAGTTAAAACCAAGTCTTCAGTTGTTTTATAACAACTGATGATCACACCAATACGGTCAGTCATTTCAACCTCAAAAAGTTGATGCCACGTCATCAGTTTCAGCAAATGATGACTCACCAAAAACTTTCAGTCGGTTCATAACCCTACCCTATAAATCCCTTATCTCACCAGAGTTTTTCTACCTTCACTCTCAAACCTAACGTTCAAAAACTCTGTACCCTCTCTTCATCCATGGCGACCATGCAACTAAAACCTCGACACAACTGTGTCGCTCACCTTACTAAATCGCCATTCTGGACCAAGTTTCATAACGCCATTGACTTAATGGTCCAGTCACCTTACCAAACAGCCTTCCTCATAAACCCCACCATATATGCCGAATCCCTTAGCCAATTCTGGACGAACGTCACTCTTGTATCTGAGGAGAATGACACAGAGTCACTTCATTCGTTCGTCCATAGCCAAAAGGTGGTTATCAATCCAGAGATTCTTCGCCAAACCCTCAACCTGGATGATGCCACTTTCCCAACCAGCTATCCAAAGGGCACCACTGATCTATCCTTTGCCCACCATGGATATGAAGGCAATCTGAGTGCCTCTACCATATTGAAGAAACATTTCCAGGATGCTGAACGGCTTATCTTTCATATGGTAAATGTTTGCCTGGCTCCAAAGACTTCATCATGGGATCAAATGTCCACAAGGTGGCAACAGGTATTGTACTCTATCCTTGAGCAACAACCTTTAAATTTTTCTGAAATATTATTCTTAGAGCTCAAGGATATGGCTCAAAAACAACTTTCTAACCGTTGGATACTATATCCTCGGTTTATAATGGCCATAATTGAAAACCAGCTTCAAGCTGAGGGACTTGTTGGCCTGGGAGTCCCTGCTATGGCTGTATTGCCTGAAGTATACTCCCGGCACTACTCTGACCAATCACTCAAAATGGCTGCCAAGCTGCGCAAACCCACGCAGCTGGAACCCACAGTCACCACCACAAAATCCAAAGTCCCCACCAAACCAAAAACAAAGCGAACCAAAACAGCTATTCAGGAAGATGAGTCACCTGAAGATGCTCCTGTACCACAAAGACAGGACATACTCACTGGTGTTAACCCCCCAGTAGTATCAGAGACTCACCAGCCACAGCCGCTCAGGATTCCTCTCAAAAGGAACCTGAAGCAACCAATAAAGGGGTACCCACAAATCTGGAATCTTCCTCATTTGAGGAGATTGCCATTGAAACTCACCATTCTCCCCAGGTGCATAATACCCCATCTCCCAATGAAAATGCCCCCCAAAGTCCAACACTTATAATTGCAAATGTGCTGACTCAGCTGCATGCCTCTCCTCCTCCCAGACAACCACTTAAAGGGAAAAACACAGATATGGGGAAGAGGATCAACATGCTTCTGACAACCCACAGCACAGGGGTTTAAATGTTCAGTCTCCTAGTGTAGATACGGAGACAAGAATATCTAATGAGGCTGCCACCTCTTCTGCATCAGCACATGATCAGACTGAGGCTGGTAACATGGCTAAGACCTCATTAGAGGCAACAGCTGATGAAGGACATCGTCCTGAGGCTGGAAGTCCCCAGTTCCAAGAAAAAGGGGCACATGCTACATCTGGTCTACACCCAGAGCATGTACATCTTGCTACTAGCAAGAGGTCAGGTGATTCAGCATCTGCTGATGATGACCTGGGCTTCTTTTATGATGTTCTAGCCCAGAACACAATTCTTGAGGAAGAAGTCAGTAGACTACAAAGACTACTTGACCAATTCTCTCAAGAAGCAAGTCCATCTGATACCACCATACACCCACAGATGGCACCTTCACCTGAAGGTCTCCTAAACACTCAGCCACTACAAACATTCACTCCACCAGCCTCTCCTTCTGGCACTGTTTCTCAGGGACAGAACCCCTCTGAGCAAACAGCTGCTATATTCCAAAATTCCCTACCTCTCATCACCCCAATGATCACTGACATTGTGATCAAAACCTTGGATGACAAACTTCCCTCAATTCTACAGCCACTAGTGGAGGAGATTATGAGCACAAGCCTTTCTACTACTCAAACCCTTGCAACCAATGCAACCAAAAAGGGGGAGAGTCAGTCAGTAAAAGACAAAGGGAAGCGCATACTGATAGAGAGAGACCAGGAGGAAGAAGAGGTTGTTGAGAAAGAGACTGAGAAGGAGAAAGAGTATGTGAAGGGAGCTGACACTGATCAAGTGAGTGAAAGTCACAAAGACTTTCACATCACATACAAGAAGAGGAAGATAGAAAGGAAAGAAAAAGAACTCCAGCTTGATGAGATGGTCAAAATGGCGGATGCTACACATAGCAAATCTATGGACTCCATTATTGACCAACTATACAGACAAGGATTTGACACTGCACAGCTTGACTCAGAGATTAGAAGACTTGAAGTTGAAGAAATTAACTCAAGATGGGCAAGCTATGATGTGCTAGAAAGAGAAAGACTGGAGATCATGATCAGATTTATTGCTAAGTATCTTGGAAGATCATTGATAGAGATCAAGTCATGGACCAGGGACAGTATCTTGGCTATAACCACCAAGATCTGTACGTCTGAAGCATATACAAAGGGATTAGTGATTGAAGCCTTAAATGAAGCAGGGGCTGGAAAAAGAAATGAACTAGCAAAATACTCCAAAGCCTCACTCATCACAAAAATGCTAGAACAACCTGCAAAACCCACAACCTCAAAATCACCACTACCACAACCCATTAAACCAACTCCTTTACCCACAAAACCAACAGCCGATGATGCATCCAAGAAGAAGAAGAGAAGGATGTTGAGGCTAGAAGAAGAAGAAGAAGAGGATGATGAGGAGGAAGATAGGCTGCCTCTTTCTGCAGTCCTAACTTTACCCAAAGCCAAATCAATGCCCATCACTCCCACCTCACAGATGGAAACTGTGAGGGTAAAGATTGAAGAAGAGCAAATGCAAAGGCTTCATGATGAGGAGATGCTAAAAAGTATAGATAAAACTTATGCAGCCTCCTCATCAATAATAAGTATGAAGAAGGAAGCTCTGAGACTGTACACCCTCGCCAACACATTTCAATATCAGAAAGAAAAGGTGAGGATGTGGCCTGATCCTAGGGTGGCTCACAGAATTGTGAAGAAGGATATTCCTGCACGATACAAGGGCCAGATAAAGAGGATCGTAGATGAAGAGATCACAGTGGTCCTTGTAGTATCACCCTGGGAGATTGTTGAAGACTTCAAGAAAGCTTATGAGACTAAACAGCCACCCCAAAAGATGTTAGAGAACAGAGTGATCAAGAAGGGGTTAGTCTACAAGAAGCTTGAGAACTTCAAACAGAATGAGCTCAGTCTGTTACTCGAAGGTAATCATCCTGATGAGTTTGCCTACAGACAGATCACAACGGTTGAGCTCAAAAATGGCAAACAGGCCAAATACATCTCAGAGCTGTATGGGCGTGAAGGATTATTCGATGGTGAACCAGAGAATCTCACTATGGAAGAACAAATCATGTTTCTCAGAGCATACACCAGAGAATCCTACAGGCTCATACATGGGAAGTAAGTTTCATGGATGGGGGAACAGCTCAGTGTCCAATTCCCCAATACAGAGCTCCCATCCACACTTTGCCAACCAAATTATCAGGGACTTACTTCCAGGCCGGTGCTTATATGGGTCATCTTCTCAACTGATCAAGAAGGAAAAAGACCATCTATTTTGCCAACAATAAGTGGGACCTCAATAAAGTTAAAGGTTTTGGCTGCATTGGTTCAGGGGGAGTTTGTTGGACCAAAAGAACCAATGAGCCGGATCAGAAAACCTTTAAGTCCCACAGACGTCACAACAACTACTGAAGTCCACATCAGCTGAAGACAACAACTGAAGACAAGGTCTGAAGACACAAGTGCTGAAGACAAAGTCTGAAGACACAAGTGCTGAAGACAAAGTCTGAAGACACAAGTGCTGAAGACAAAGTCTGAAGACACAAGTGCTGAAGACAAAGTCTGAAGATGTTGTCACAACAGCTGAAGAGGACTTCTTCAGTAGTTGTGACGGTCTGCTTTCAGTAGTTTTATATTTTCTATTTTCAGTAGTTTTGTAAAACGACTGAAGAGTTTGTTCTTCAGTCGTTGTAGCATCAGTAGTTTTCCTTTTCAGTAGTTTCATGTTTTATACTTAACACTCTGACATGTTCTCAGTAGTTGTGAACATTTCAGTAGTTTGTTAAGAATTAGTTATTTTTGTACTAAATCTGCTAGTAATCACCACCCCGTGATTACAGCAGTAATTGCACTCTATATAAGGAGTGCCAACCTTATTGTAATTATGAATGATTGAGCAATAATTTTGAGCATTATTGAAACATTCCAAATCACAGAAAATATTCTCTCGCATTTGTTACAAATAACACTTTCTTGCTATAACTTGACTAATTCATCTCTTCATTCCGCTGCATTACACTATTTTACCTCAAACTTGTGATTGCTGATCCTGTCATGACCCAATATAGAGCTCCGAATGCTGTAGGGCTCACGAGAGCGATCCACAGAGGCATTTTCCCAGAATGCCTGATGTAGTGATCTGTAGGGCGTGCAGGGAGTAGAGATAGCCTTATGGATCCGGGACCGTCTGAGGAAGGCTATAATATCGGTGAACTCGGCCCCGTTCCTAGTAGTGTGATCCAAATGAGCACAGATGTTGTGCTTTGGATTTATGGACCATCTCTCAGCCATTATCCTAAAAAACACATGACATAGAACCATTAGTACATAATACATTAAAAATTCTGTTCTAAGTGTAATGTTGAAATTCATTCAGATTCATTCGTGCGAATGAATCATGCGACGGAAGTCAGTCGGCTGTCCTTTCATGCGACTGAGCTCATTCTGGTCAATGAGACATGCGATTGGGTTCAGTCTGCTGACTGAGTCTGCGAATGGTTCAGTCGACCGACTGAGCTCAAACGCATGGTTCATTCGGGCGATTGACCCAATCGCAAGTTTCAATCGTGCGATTGGAGTTCATCCGGGCGACCAGTCGCCTGTCCTATAGTTCAGTCGCCTTCCGTTCGAATCTTTAACAAAACAGGTGTTTTAACATGGATAACCGGTTCAATAGACTCGCATTCTTGTTACTAATAACCTATTAAACTTAATTTTAACGTTTTGCATAGTTTTGGTAGGTTATTAGGTCTTTTAAGTCTCGGTTCTTGTTTTACAGTCGAATAACTCAAATTAGGGTTTAAATCCTTCAGGTTTCGGGAAGATGGAACTTCAAACTACCTGTATAATCAATAGCGAGAGTCAGTGAATCAAGATCAAGAAGAAAACAGAGTCTAATGAAATTTTGGCAGAGTAACGGTAGGGTGTGCGATTTGAGAGCGATTGGGGTGTGATGAATGAAATGCGATCGACTGTGCCCTTTAAATACTGAAGCTGAGTTCAATCGGCCGACTGGCCTCAGTTGCTCAGTTCATTCGGGCGACTGAGGCTCAATCGTGCGATTGGCCCAGTCAGTCGCATGCTGTTGACCGACTGAGGTTCAGTCGGTCGACTGACTCAATCGTACCTTTCATTCGCATGTTCAGTTGACCGAATGAGTCTCAGTCGGTCGACTGACTCATTCGCCCCCTTCTAATCGGTCGAATGGGTCATTCTGATAAGCCATTCGTGTGAATGGCTCAATCTCATGTCCATTCGTGCGAGTGGGAGCCATTCGCATGGTTGGTCCATTCTCATGGTCCAATCGTGCGAATGGGTCACACTTAGTTAATTTCCTGCCATTTTTTACCAATTTACATTTAAAACCCTTTTAACATTTGAAATTAACGTTATGAGCTTTTGATCATCTCAGACATGATCATTTTAACTTGAAAACTTTTTGATCACCTCAGACGTGATCTTTTTAAACAATTTAGTCACCTCAGACGTGACCCTTTTAAACATTTAAAGCACATGTGGTCATCTCAGACATGACCCTTTTAGTGAGTTGATTCCTTACTGATTCTCCTGATGTAGTCCGACAAACTAACAAACTAAAACGACTAACTAACTTAGAAAATTTAAACTAAATACTCAAAACAAGACTTGTTTTTGGCTTTTTGTGAGAGATAAATCCTAAGATGGACATCTATGGGATTTGGTTCCGGAATAGACAGCTTCAACTTGGATTGACCACACCTGGACCAATTCAATTTTGGACTCATACAGGCAAGTCAAATCATATGGGACTTGTTATCAAAATCTTTTGATGCTCCATTCTTGGTGTTCATCCAGAGTCATTAGCAACTTTAGGAAATCATACCGGAACTCTTAGATTTTCACATTGATTTGAACTTTCGAGAATTGCAGCCACAATGATTGTCAATATATTTGTCCACTTAAATCCATACACAGACTTTTGACACAGACTGGTGAGTGTTTTAGGTTTAATTATTTCAACTAACATTTGTGGATCCCACACTTATATGGTAATCAACATTCCTCAGGAGCTTTTGAGCGGTCTATGGGTATTATTACAAGAAGAGACTATTCTTAGAGCTTTCAAAGAGAAGCCAGTCCTCAGGTCAGTGCCATCGCACAGCAGAGAGGCGGCAAACAACAATGAATTCTAGAATATCTAGGTTATGCTTATCCTCAGGTCAGTGCCATTGCACAGCAGAGAGGCACACAACCTATCTCCTTGTTAGAGCAGCTTATTTTATTTTGCACAAAATACACCAACAACATAAGTCATTAGCTTTATAGCATTTGTCTTTCATTTTTTTCTTGCTTTGCTCTAATTATGGTCATCCGCACACATTTGTGGCGTTTACATGCTCATTACCCCTTATTGGAATATTGTTGATTGTGTTAACCAATGATAAGATGGAATCCCACAGTCAGTTGAACAACTTAGTTTGATCTCGAGATCACCAGTCAGGTGTAATCATCTATTGTGTTGAATTTACCGACATATCATTTGTGGTCTCGCAACCTCTAGGTCTACTTTCTTTGTGTTACCTTAAGAGTTACCAGTTATCTATCATCTTTCCTTTTATATTGCTTAGACTACACAGACTTATACTTTGAATTTTTGCATCTTTTCTTAACTTAAATTTTTAAAGTCCCTCTTGATTTGTTCCTGTGTACTATCATTTTCAAAGGTTTTGAATCGGTATCACAGATACGATCTACCTTATATCAGCTATCCACTCCTTCTCCCTCGTTTTTTTTAATGTTAACTTGCTGACATATTCTCCCCCTAAAATACTAAAATCATTACTGGTTTAATTATTTTAAGATTTTAATAAACAACAAAATAACATGAGTTTAAATTCAACAGACGAAAATAAACAAATAAAATAAAATAACACAAAAAAATTTAACTAAACTACATCGGACTACACATGATCATTATCAGGAATAACCTCACTTTTCTTTTTAACGCCGTTGACCTCTAGCAGATATTGAAAACGAGGTTTATCAAAGGCTTTAGTATAGAGGTCAGCGCGTTGAAAATCAGTATTAACTTTTACCACATCAATTAAGTTCTTTTCAAAGCAATCTCTTATGAAATGGTATTTAATACCGATATGTTTGGTCTTAGGATGTTGGACCGGATTTTTAGTTACTGCAATTGCAGCAGAGTTATCAACAAAAATAGGAGTAGAAGAAAACTTTAAACCGTAATCCCGCATTTGCTGTTGAATCCAGATGATTTGTGAACAGCAACTTGCAGCAGCAACATATTCAGCTTCACAGGTTGACAATGCAACCGATGTCTGCTTCTTACACTGCCAGGTAACTAGTCTTCTCCCAAAGAATTGACACCCTGCTGATGTAGACTTGTAGTTCATCTTGCAGCCCCCGTAATCCGAGTCACTATACGCGGTAAGCTCAAAGTCATCATCATGAGGATACCACAACCCAAGAGTGGGTGTACCCTTCAGATAACGAAAAATCCTCTTGACCCCGATCAGATGGTTGACCTTAGGCGTAGCCTGATATCTAGAACATAAACATGTAGCATACATGATATCAGGTCTTGAGGCAGTGAGATACATGAGGGATCCAATCATTCCTCGGTACATCGTGGCATCTACAAGATCTCCATTTTCATCAGGTGCTATATCGTGATTCGTAGCAAGTGGAGTCCCAGCAGCAGAAGCATTCTCCATGTCAAAGCAACTGAGAATGTCTCCTACATACTTGGTTTGATGTAGAAAGATTCCATTTGGTGTCTGATCCACCTGTAACCCGAGAAAGAACTTCATCTCCCCCATAGCACTCATCTCAAACTCTTTCTTCATAACTGCTTCAAATTCTTTGCATAACTCTTCGTTCTGTGAACCGAAGATTATGTCATCAACATAGATCTGTACGAGCAGTAGATCGCCATCTTTTTCTTTAATGAACAGTGTGCAGTCAATTACTCCCCTGCGAAAGCCGTGTTTCACAAGATGAGTCGAGAGTTTCTCATACCAAGCTCTTGGAGCTTAATGAAGCCCGTATAAAGCCTTGTCAAGCTTGTAAACTCTATCCCGATGATAAGGATCTTCAAATCCCTCGGGTTGACGGACATAGACTGTTTCTCTGATTTCCCCATGAAGGAATGCACTCTTCACATCTAATTGGTAGACTTTAATCTTCATGTACGATGCATAGGCAAGGAAGATACGAATGGCTTCCATCCTTGCCACGGGTGCAAACACCTCATTGTAGTCAATCCCCTCGACTTGGCGAAAACCCTGAACCACCAATCGAGCTTTGTTCCTGATAATGACCCCTTGGTCATCCTTCTTGCATTTCAGGACCCATTTGGTGCCAATGACTTTAGCACCTTTAGGTCTATCAACCAGAGTCCATACACCTAACTTCTTGAACTGCAGAAGTTCTTCTTGCATGGCACTCACCCACGCCTCATCATTTAGTGCATCACTGACATATTTTGGCTCAAACTGCGAGACAAAACACCGATAAGCACCATCATGAATGTAACCCTTCTCCATAACCGAGGCGTAATCAGCTGAGTATAGCTAATTTCGGGTTTGTACTCCTGATCTGACATCCCCAATGACATTGTCAAGGGGATGATAGACGTTTAGTCGTGATCCTGGAGTAGTAGGAACAGTTACCTCAGAGCCAAGATTATGAACATTTGGTTCTGCATCTGAGGTAGTTGGAGTTTGAGGTTCCGAAGTCGAAGGTGCATCACTGGTAGATGCTTGTGGACTTTCAGGAACTGGAACCTGTTCCTCCTGACTGTTCTGGTCATCTGCTTCAGCTTCATCTTCAGAGGAGGAGTCACTGTCATCGACTACTCCCCCTGACTGAGTAGATGATTCTCCTTGTGAGCTAGATGGTGTATTCAAAATATCATACATCATCCTAGTAGCTAACTCATCATCCGAGGGAGAGAGAGATGTTGAAGGACTTGAAGAATCCATCATAGTCGAAGAAGTAAGCGGGTCCTTTGCCAGTAGGTGGTGTGGTATATCGCTGAACGTCAACATTACACCACACTTCTACAAGACCCGTTGAGTTGTTGTAAACTCGCTTATTAGGTATGTTGTATCCTAGAAAGATTCCTTCATCCGCCTTCTCGCTGAATTTGCCTTCTTGTGTCTTCTTCAGAAGTGTGCACGACGCGCCAAAAGGTTCAAGATACTCCAAATTCGGTTTGCGTCTTTGTAGTAGCTCGTAACATGTCTTTCCGTGGCGCTTGACTATCAGGACTCGATTCAGTATATAACATACATTCGCCACTGCCTCATTCCAGAATTGGATAGGCAATTTCGAGTCTGCCAGCATAGTCCGTGCTGTCTCTATCAAGCTTCTGTTCTTTCTCTCAGCAACGCCATTCATCTGAGGCGTGTAGGCAGAAGTGAATTGATGCACAATTCCCTTTTCCTTGCAGTATGCCTCCATCCACTGGTTCTTGAATTCTGTCTCGTTGTCTGAGTGTACTTGTCTAACCTTCAGCTTGTAGAGAGATTCCAGTGTGGTTACTAACTCCTTGAATGACTCAAATGTTTCTGATTTGGATTTCAGAAACATTACCCAAGTGAACCTTGAGTAGTCATCAGTAACCACAAAACAGTACAAGTCGCCTGCAATGCTCTTTGTACTGACTGGACCAAACAGATCCATGTGAAGAAGTTCAAGAGGAAGTTCTATTGAATGAACTTTCTTTTCCTTATGAGACTTCTTCGTTTGTTTGCCTTTCTTGCAAGCTACACAAAAGTCAGGAAGCTGGAAGTTCTTGACATTAACTCCTCTCACTAAATCCTTCTGAATCAAGTGATTCATCTACCTTTGACTAATGTGTCCCATTCTCCTATGCCAGGAGATGGAATCCTTCTCAGTAGCTTTAGATAGAAAGCACTAAACCTCATGATCTGTTGTAGCAGCTGTTGACAGATCCAAGACATAAAGGTCTTTATATCTTGAAGCAGTCATCAGAACTTGGTCCTCTGGGATCACGTAGTCTTTCTTCAGCACGTAACACTTCTTGTTGTCGAAGATGACCTTAAATCCTTTATCACAGATTTGGGAAACAGAAAGCAAGTTATTTTGAAGTTGTTGAACGTAGTTCACCTTATCAAACTTAACTTTCTGATTTCCCACTTCTCCCTGAGCTGTGATATAGCCTCCCTTGTTTCCAGCAAAGGAAACATGCCCTCCTTTTATTTGCTTGACGTTTGATAAAAGGGCCCTATTCCCTGTCATGTGCCTGGATGCTCCACTGTCTACAATCCACGTGTTAGTCTCAGCACTGTACCGAACACCCTGCACATACACAGTAAAGAATTAGTTTAGGTTAGGAACCCAAGCCTTTACTGGCTTGGGTTTCCCAGAGGCATCACACATCATAAACTCCACCCATTGACCCTTAGAAGGTGAGGGTAGCTCAGGTTCCTTCTTGTCATCAGTATCAGACATGCAAGATGACTTCTCTTTCCATAAGCCAGATTTGTGCAAGGCCTGTTTATGATAAACAGTCGACTGGCTTATAGGTTGAACTTTAGGTTCACTAGTTCTTCTAGGTGGAGTCAGAGAGCTCCTCTTAGAAGACCTAGGCTTAGAGTCCTGAAGTTCAATTTTCTTCCTAGGTGTCTGATAGAAAGGACAATAGGAAGCAATGTGTCCACATTCTCCACAGTTGTAGCATGACCTGCTATCAACTTTATGATTAAACTTTCTTTGTGGAGAAGTGTGTGACACTCTAGTAACATCAATCACTTTAGGTTTAGACACTGGTTCTTTTGATGTTTTCTCTGGTTTAACAAAGTTAACTGTTTTAACCTGTTTAACATCCTTTTCTTTTTGGTTAACTGGTTTTTGACTTGAAGCCTGTGAAAAATTAACATTAGAAGTCCTTTTAGGTTCTGATTTGACTCTGTTTGACCCTGACTTTAAGTTAACTTTTTCAAATTCCTTTTCCAGATTAACACAAGGCAATTTACCCTTTGCCTTTGAAGTGGCCTCCTTTTGCTTGTTTCCAGATTCAATAGATGAGCATGAGGTATCTGGATCACTAACAAGAGGAGTAAACACCACGTGATCCTTGATGGGGTTATTATTTACTGGTCTAGTCTTAGTGTTCATCAAGGTCTCAGGTGGTGGTGGAACCACTTTGTAACCCAATCCCTCCCCGTTATTCCTTTCTCTCACTAAGTGTTGAACTATATGTGAAGAACTAGTCCAACTATGCAGTTTCTGTTTTAATGAGTTTACTTCTACTTCTAGAACTGCCTTTTGCTTCTTAGTTGTAACATCCAGCATTTTCAAGTTATAAACCCGAACCCGAACTAAAATCGAACTATCTTACGATATGAATTTCTTTATTTAACTTATTTTATTTATATTAATGAATTATATAGATTAGACGTGTAGTTTAAATTGATTTATTCAATTTATCATTTAAACAACTTATAATAACTTGTTGATTTATAAATAATTCTTTTTCATAAAATTATAAACTTTATTAATCATGCTACAACAAATAACTAAATGGAAAAGACTTATTAAAACTTATAAAGTTATAAAATGATTTTTATTATACTTATAAAGTTTTATAAGTAATTATGAATTTTAAATATTAAAAATAAGTAATCAAATCATAAAGTTACAAGTTTTATAAAAGTTATAAAGATTAACAAATAAATAATTTGATTGATTATTCAAATTGGTTTTATAAAGTCTATAAATATTTTATAAAAAAGTTGTTAAAATTATAGTCTTCAAGAATTTAAATTTTAAATTATAATTATTCTTTTATTTATTTAAATTATTTAATTTTATATTTATTTCAAATTCCAATCATAACCCCCTTTTAAAAGACTTATAAATCACCATTAACACCATTCATAACCTCCTCCTAACCTCAAGTATAAAAGCAAGGCTTAGGCCTCACTTTTCATTTGCTCATTCTCTAAAAATCTCACTCTCATATCTTTCTTTCATCTATTGGTTATGAACAATTTGAAGAATTTTATTTTACAAGAGATTTCAAGAACTCTTAATACTAAGGTAATCTTTTATTGCTTTTATATTATACATTTTAATCATCCTACCATCCAATTATTTTCATGACTTTATGTTCTTACTATTATTCTTTCTTCTACTAAATCTCTATTTATTTTAATCATTAACATTTTAATAATCACTAACCTTATAACGATCACTAACATCCCTAAATTAAGCTAACAACATACTAACATAAACAAAGAATCCCGTTTGCATATGGACGGCTATGCCGCCGCATTCGGTTATTCAACAAGATTATTGTTCTAAATTATGGCTAAGCCAAAGTATTAGAATATTTTTATAACTCAAATAAAGACTAATATACCATATATTGACATAATAAAATGTCTAACCCGTTTCATGCTTTAACGATTTTAAAAGTGCACATAAGTGCCTTACTACAATTCTGGCAGAATATAGTCTTACTTCAACCGACCATAACTTGATCATAAAAAACTAAATTTGGGTAAACTCAGACTCCAATGTTAAGTTCATTGAATTACCTTTTCAACGACAGTTTATACGTCTTCAAACTCAATCGGACGACTCAACAATAGCCTTTACAAGATAAGTGCGCATTTCAGCACCTTCTGTCTTGTGCTGCTTGTTTGACCTATTTAAAGATCTTTTCATAAAATTGTTTCTGAATGAAAGTTGTCCGGGAGACTTTGAACTAGTCAAGTATAAATTTTTATAATTTTATGAAACCGTTTGCTATTTTAAAAACCTGTTCAAACACGTATCAAACATTCTGTCCAGAATCTAAAATTGATGCAATAATCCTTTTTCAATCTACCTTTCGCTTTTTAGCATTCTCTAAACGTTCTAACTTCTTGTAATGAATTCCAACATCAAGTTATTGTTTTTCTATCATTTAGGAGATCACCTTTGACTCTTGACATCCAAGCTTTCTTATGTACTCTACAATCATCATTATACTTGTGAGTTTTCTATGTGAGTATTTCCATACCCCCTTTTTGCTTATTTTCACACTTTGGGGTGAAACATGTTAACTTATACTATTGCACTTGTAAACTTATTTGAGACTTGTAAACCTATGGCAATTCATCTTGTAAAGTTGTGGTTAGTTGAACTTTTGTGGTTACCATGTTATGGCGTTATATGTACAATCATTAACTATTGCTAGCCCAGCGAAGTCATAGATCTATGGGTAAGACAAGCCTGCTTGGTTGATCCAAGTACACTTAGCTGATCGTATATACTTTTAACGTTTGAGACTTGTAAAAATTTGTCGAGGTTTGATTGTTGCATTGTTCATAACATCCCTAATCACTTTATTCACTAACTTATGACTTGAATTGCCATCTTTTATATACTTATGTATTGAAAACTATGGAATGCTCACCAACATTTTTATGTTGACCTTTTATTTTTAACATGTTTCAGGAAACGCCCAAGTTTGATTTCTACACTTTGAAGCTTGCACATCTAGGAATGGACCTAGATAAATAAATAAAATAAGAATGATTTGTTACATTCTATGTTATGCTTTTATTTTCTTTGAGACTTATGTTTGTAATGTGACAATTGAAACTTATGTTTAAATTATATTTGGATTATTAATAGCGTTATGTGGCTGTGAACGATCTTAACTCTCACTCCTCGACGATTCCGCCGTCAAGGTTGGGGTGTGACATTAGTGTCTTCTAGGGAGTTTAGATAGTACCTAATGTCATTTGCTTGGATAAAGGCAACTACTTCGGTTTCCCTAAGCTGTTTAGTCAATAGGTCTATCTTTTCTTTATAACTATGCTCATTTTGTTTTAATACTCTATTAGCCTCAGTGCACAGTTGCAAGTCTTTTACTAAGTTATCATTATGATCTAATAACCTAGCAAAATTTTCATCTATGCTATTCCTAAAAATATCACAATCAGAACAAGCATGATTATTAAACATTTGGTCAGTAGTACTTACCTGAGTTGGTTCAGAAGAGTTAGCCATCAATGCAGCATCAGATGTCTCTGGTTCTAGTGATTCTGTCTTTTCTGTCTCTGACATGGAAGTCTCCTCTTTAGGCTTGTAACTGACCTCGGCTGCAGTTGCTTCTTCACTATGTGACATCGCTATCTCAACTGCTAGATCACCTTCACTCGCAGAATCATCATCAATATCTTCTACATTTGCAATGTTTGATTCCCCTGGTGAGACAAACCTAAAGCTCTAATCCTGTCCTTCATCATCATGAGCAGTCAAGGCTTTTGGATCCTTGCTTGATGAAGTAGAACTGGAAGCTTGCTTGTCTTGGCGAGTAAAGGACGAGAATGGGTTCCCGTTACCCGTCTTCTTTGGCTTGACACATTCTCTCTTGAAGTGCCCCTTCTCTCCACAGTTGAAGCAGGTCACTTTGCTCTTGTCAAAGCCAAATGTGGTATCCTTAGTAGCTACCAAGTTCTGTCCGGTCTTTTTAACAAACTTCTTCGCCCTCCGGACAGCACTAGCTAAGGCCCACATTATGTCCATCCTCTCAAGCTCCATTTCGTCCACTTGCTCGTAATCCTCGTCTGCCAGATGGCAGTTTCCAATCTTCCCGGCAACAAGTCCATCATATGAATGAACCACTGCAGCCAAAAGATCCATATGCTCTCGAGCTACTTCCACAGTCACATTACCAAGGTTCTCGGTCTTCAGTTTAGTAGCACTTGCTTCAGATCCAATATAGTGGGTACAAGAAGACCCTGACGTGTCTGATCCTGAAGGAGAAGCATGTGAAGGACCCGACGAGCTAGACACAAATGCAGTCTGGAGAGGTGCTCCAGATGTCTTAGCTTGAGGCGTGGCATTGTACAAAGCTAGATTTTGAGTGTACGAAGACTTCTGAGCTCTATACTTCATCCTAAGTGCTTCTTCTCGCAACTTAAGAATGAAGTCATTAATATCCATCTTTGCAAGCATTCCATTCTGTCTCAGGTTAGACACGAATGAAGCCCACTTTTCAGGCAATCCGTCTGCAAAGTTACTAACTTTCTCTTCCATGGTAGTTTCCACTCCATGTGTATGCAGTTCGCTCATCAAATGGTAGAATCTATCTATGACGTCGTCTAAACTCTCGTTACCAATCGATGAGAAGTTATCGAATTCCTTCTTTAACTCCTTGGCCTTGATTGCCTTCAACGAAGCATTCCCGTTGTACCTCTTCTCTAGCTCATCCCACAGTTTCTTGGACTGCTTATTCTCCGAGTACTGGTGGAATATGTCTTTGGGGATAGACTGTGTAATCAATGCATAAACTCTTTTCTCTGCATTGTACTTAACTTTCTGCGCGTCCGTCATCCCTCCTAACGTTAGCTTAACTCCATCAGCTCCCACCGGAGTACTATATCCAATCTCGATGGCTTCCCACAGATTCGGATCCACTCCATTGAGGTAGATCTCAAACGTTGTTTCCAGTGAGGAAACTCATCTAAAGTCAAGAGCTTTGGTGGTTTATTATGATTACCCACCTCACTCTCAAGCAACAGCAGGTTCTGTATCCTAGAGTCCTTCCCAGCAGTAAAGGCTGACATCTGATCATCCATAGCGAATAACTTTAAGTCTAATCAAACAAACTTTCACTGATGCGACTGAAGGATGCGAATGGTCTAGTCGTGCGTATGAACTCTGCGACTGGTTCAATCGTGTGGCTGAACTGGGCGATTGGTTCAGTCGTGCGAATGAATCTGGTGCGTATGAGCTATGCGAACGAACGGTTCAGTCGGCCGAGTAAAGGTGCGATTAGGTCCAATCGTGCGAATGGGCAATGCGAATGGAGTCCAGTCGTGCGAATGGGTCACTCGTGCGACTGAAGCTGCTGTTTTGCGAAATTTTCTAGGTTTGACGTGTTTCAGCCGTAAAAATTCGAAATTTCGCAATGTCTAATCGCCTAAGTCCGTAGAAACCAAACTTTGATGAGCAGGGAACGTCCAAGATCACTTTTGACACCAAAGATTGCGTTTTTAGTGCAAAAACACAAACTTTTATGCAATCTTGATTGAATTACACGTAATCAAGAGCCAAAGCTCTGATACCACTTATTTGGACCTGGTATTTGAACGAAATACCTAGTGATTAGCGTGTAAACCAGATCAAATAGTGCGGAATCCTATTTGATTGGCGATCCAATCAGTGAGAACACACGAAGAATCAATCAAGAATTGAATCTAACGTTAGAAGTCGATTAGGAATCGATCTAATGTGTTCTGTGAACTTGGAGAACGATTTGGGAGGCTTCTGGATGGCTAGGGTACGTCTGGAGTTGTAATGGTATGAATGCTTACATTTTTCCACGAATTGGGTCTATTTATAGGTTAGTATTGTTCAATCGTGCGACTGGACCATAAGTATGGTTCAGTCGTGCGATTGAACCATGCGGTTGATTCATCCGCACGACTGAGTGTTCAGTCGTGCGACTGAGCCAATCTTATGTGTCAATCATACGACTGATCCAGTCTCCTGGTTCAGTCATGCGATTGAGTCAATCGTATGAAGTTATTCATGCGTATGGTCCATTCGCATGGGCCATTCGCATGAGAACTTCATTAAGTTAAGTTTGAATGTTTTAATTAATATAACTTGATGTGTAACCATTCAAACAATCATAAACCCAATTAATCAATTCAATAACGACTCATTAATGAAATATTAGACATTACAAATCACAAACAATCCATATCATTTTATTAATCAATTCATATTACATCATAGTCAGACAGACAAGATCTATTACATTACAAATCATGATCTAGGGACATACATGTATCAACAAAAGGCAGATATGCCTTTTGACTCTACATTTGATTTTGTAGTTGTCTAGTCAACTTGTATCCAGTTGGCCTTCAAAGTATGGCCGGCTGTAGGATGTAGTATAAAGTATCTCAAGTACTTGTAACTTTCTATCGATGCTTTGTAACTTGTAATTGAACTTGAGAAACAATATACAACATTCTTGAAAACAAAATACTTGTGTTGTTTTGCAATATTGTTCTGTCTCACATTTACTTGTGTTCTTAGCATCTTTCATTAACAAGTTAACCAGTTCCCTATTTGATCTGTTAAGTGTTCTAAGCAACTCTCCTCATTGTGTTTGTTGTGTTGTAAGTGCATACCCTTCACCGGTCCTGCATTTGGTATCAGAGCATTTCAGGCTCTTGATATAAGATCTCACCATCTTAAGATCCATCACACACAAAAAATACTAAACAACTCAAATGGCAGCTATAACCAAAGCTGATATGGAAACTGGAACTATGACAAAGTCTTTACTGATCACTCCTAAAGACTTTGATACTTGGTGTCAAAGAATGGAAGGCTTCATCAAGTCTCAAGGCTCTAGGATGTGGGACTCTGTTGTCGAAGGACCTTACATACCAAGCACCACTTCTGCTACTGGTGGTGGTATGATTCCTAAGGCTGTGGCTGATTACTCTGAAGCAGATAGAAAGAGAATATAGATTGATCAAAAAGACATGACAGCCCTTCAAACTGCTCTTCCAAACTCCATCTATAGAGGCTTCAAGAAGTGCAAAACTGCCAAGCAACTATGGGAAGCACTGAAGCTGATGTATGAGGGGTCTACTGAAGCAAAGGAGAACAAGAAGGATCTCCTAAAGCAGCAGTTTGAAAACTTCACCTTCAAGGTAGGTGAAACTATGACTCAATAATACTTCAGGTATGTTGAGATTATGGATACTCTAATGGATGTTGGAGTAACTCTTGAAAACAGGGACATTGTAAGGAGGTTTATGTCCTCTTTTCCTAGACAATGGACACATTATTGTGTTGTTATCAAGAGGACTGAGAACCTTAAGACTCTTACTCTCACAGAGTTGTATGGTATTCTTAGTGGCTATCAGATGGAGATGAACATGCAAAACTCATCTGGTAACTCCAGCAATCAACTGACTTCAGCCCTCCATATGGTTGAAAGGGAAAGCATTGAACCACAACATCATCTTATATGCTTCCCTGACAACTCACAAAAGGGCCCTTTCATGACCTTCCCAGAGACTCCAAGGGAAAGCTACACTCAAGGAAGTCCTTTCCAAGAGACAAGTTCTTCTCATGCCTTTGTCTCTGCTGATGAAACTTCAGGCAACTTGTAAGGATTCCTATAAGTCTGATGCAACCAAAACATCCAAAGTCTCTCTGCAAGCAATGCACTAAAGAACTGAAGTAGAAATGCTTCAGAAGTTTTACACCATGAACTAGAAATATTCTAAGTGTAAAATCTTCCGAAGCCAAGACCAATATCTTCCAAAGCCAAAAGTGAAGTCTTCTGAAGCTTCAGAGACAAAGTCTTCCGAAGCCAAATAGTGAAGACAGATTTCTTCCGAAGACTTTTAGAGATATGCCTTTATCCGATGTACTTTACCATAAAGCTGGACCACCTTTCCGTTGCAACTCTGTAAAGTCACCAACTTACATGAGTTGGTGAAAGGTCCATGCTTTTGGTAACTGTACATTGAGGTCTTGAGTCCATGCTTTCAACTTTATGTACTTTTATCCTTATTGTAATATATTAGGATGTGAGCTATGGCATGTCATAGTCACAAGTCAAAAGGCAGATATGTCTTTTGAATCTACAACTGATTTTGTTTGTGTCTAGTCAATTGTATCCAGCTGGCTTTCAAAGTATAGCCGGCTATAGGTTGTGGTATAAGTATTCCATGTTCTAGTATCTTTCTTTATGCTTTGTAACACTTGTAATAGAACTTGAGAAAGCAATATACTGCATCCTTGAAACCCAATCTCTTGTGTTCTCTTGTTCTGTCTCTTACTTATTACTTGTGTTCTTAGTATCATTATTGTAGTTAATCCAGTTTACTGTTTGATTAAGCTTGGTTAATTTCCTCTTTGTGTTGTTGTGTTGTAAGTGACCACCCTTCACCGGTCCTGCAATTGGTATCAGAGCATTTCAGGCTCTTGATATAAGATCTCACCATCTTAAGATCCCTCACACACACAAATACTAAACTTTCAAATGGCAGCCATTTCAAAGACTGATATGGAAACTGGAACCATGAACAAGTCCCCACTGATCACTCTTGATGACTTTGATACATGGTGTATGAGAATGGAAGGTTTCATCAGGTCTCTAGACTGAAGAATGTGGGAGTCTGTTGAAAATGGACCTTTCATACCCAGCACTCCTTCTGCTACTGGTGCTGGTATGATCCCCAAAGATGTGGCTAACTACTTTGATGAAGATAGGAAGAGAGTAGAGATTGACAGAAAAGCCATGACAGCCCTTCAAACTGTCCTTCCAAACTCTGTGTATAGAGGTTTCAAGAAGTGCAAAACAGCTAAACAGTTGTGAGATGCACTAAAACTGATGTATGAAGGTTCCTCTGAAGCCAAGGAGAACAAGAAGGATCTCCTGAAGCAACAGTTTGAAAACTTCACCTTTAAAACAGGTGAAACAATGACTCAGCAATACTTCAGGTATGTTGAGATAGTGGATACCCTTGTGGATGGAGGAGTTCCTCTTGAAAATAGAGACATTGTAAGGAAGTTCATGTCCTCACTTACTAGGCAATGGACACACTATTGTGTGGTGATCAAGAGGACTGAAAATCTCAAAACTCTTACTCTGACAGAGTTATATGGGATTCTCAGTGGTTACCAGATGGAGATGAACATGCAAGGTTCATCTGGCAACTCCAACAATCAATTGGGTTCAGCCCTGCATGTGGTTGAAAGGGATAGCATAGAACCCCAACATCATCTCATATGCTACCCTGACAATTCATCAAAGGGTCCTTTCATCACCTTCCCAGAGACACCCAGGGAGAACTACACTCAAGGAAGCCCATTCCAAGAGACAAGCTCTTCTCAAGCCTGTGTGTCTTCTGATGAAAGTTGTGGCAACTCTCTTTTCACTCTTGAAGACCTAGATTGTATCCATCCAGATGATCTGGAATATATGGAAATAGTCCAGCAGATGGCTCTTCTCACTCATAGAGCCAAGAAGTTCTACAAGAGAACTGGAAGGAGGTTTCCAAGCAATGCAACCAGTGGAAAGTTTGGCTTGGATAAAAGCAAAGTCAAGTGTTACAACTGTAACCTGATGGGCCACTTTGCTAGAGAGTGTAAGGCACCTAAAACAAATGGTGGCCAAGCACAAACCAGACCAAACTACACTGAGAAAGCCCCTCAGAATGAGAAGCCAAAGCAACAAGCTGATGTTGCTGTTGAAGAAGGAGGCTTTGACTGGAGCTTTCAGGTGGAAGATGCTTCTCCAAACCAAGCACTAATGGCAGATCATGATGAAGCCAAGGTATTGGAACATCTCTGTACTCCTGAATGCATTGCTAAAATTAATAGATACAGGTCCTATAACTTGGAGATGAGATCTGATCTTGAGTCCTTAAACATTTTAAAATCTGATTTTAGAAAGTCTGAAAATGATTATAAACTAAAGATAGAGGACTTAGAGAAAACCATTTCAGTTCTAAAACATGAGCATACAGATTTTAGGACTCAAATCAAAGATCTCATAACCAAGCTGACTGAGTGCCAGGCTGAGCTTGTGATCAGCAAAGCCAGGGCAGAAAAGAGTGTTCTTGAAGAAGAGACCTTCAAGAACATGATATCCTCATCCCTGCACAACAAGGTGTGTTATCAAAATAGACAGGGACTGGGATCCAATGAGATAGCTCCTCCACACACAATCTTGTCTGTAAGATCTCCTAGGTGTGGAACTTGTGAAGATGAGCTTCCTCTCATAGATCCTATAAGTGAAGAGGATGAAGAAGAGATAGTGAAGAATTCCTCTGAGAAGAGTGAAGAGGAGGATTCTAAGAAGGGCCACTATCCTTCTGAGGAGAAGAAGATTACTGTGATGACCAAGTCAATGAGAAAGAACTTGATCAGGAAGAGCAAAAGAAAAGCAAGGAAGGCTCAAGAGATCAAGGCTACTTTTGACTCTAAGCAGAAACAAGTTTTTATCTCTGTAGGGTTTGAAGTAGTAAAGACTGAAGACATCAACCAAAACTCTTCAGCTAAGAGTTCTGGTTCTTGTTCAAATCATCTCAGTACCAAGAAGAAGACTGATCTGCTGTGTACCACTGCTGCACATCCTGAACCATCAAACTCCAAGAACAGTTCCCAGCCCATAAGAACTGTCTCAGCATCTGCAAAGATGAAGGTGGAGAAGGGATGTGACCAAAGACAGTCTTGTTCTCATAAGAAGACTCTTGTGAAGAAGAAAATGTTGTGTGTCATGTGTGAAAGTACCTCTCACATTGCTAAGGATTGTCCATACAATCCTAAAAGTACTGTCCATATGACCAAGACAAAGACTTCAAAGAGTTCCAAGAAGATTCAAGCTTCGGAAGGAAAGTCTGTTTCCTTCGGAAGCTCCAAATCTAAGAAGAAGGCAAATGGAAAATTACCTTCGGAAGAGAAGTTGGTCTCGGAAGAAAGGAATTCTTCCGAAGCACTGAAGTCTGCTGCAGTGACTGCAGAATCTTCCGAAGGTTCAGTCATCAAAACTTTCGAAGTCCCAAAAGCTTCCGAAGTTTTGAAGGTCAAGTCCAAGACTCCAAAGGTGGTGTGGAAGTCTAAGAAAGACCAAGTGACTGAAAATTTTCCATCAACAACAGCTCAAGATCCTCCTAGCACAACCATAGGATCTATTACTGTTGCATTACCTTCTATTATACTTAGTGAGCCCAAGACAAGTAAGGCTTGGGTTTCCAAATGTAACTAATCATTTTCTTTGTGCAGGAACAGCTCAAGACAAACAAGAATGTCTGGATCATTGATAGTGGCTGTTCCAGGCACATGACAGGCAATAGGTCACTACTCCATAACTTTGAGAGGATTGATGGAGGACCAGTTGCTTTTGGAGGAGATGAAGGTGGTTACATTTCTGGAAGGGGCAAGGTCACAAATGGTAAGCTCAGCATTGAAAAGGTAAACTTTGTCAAGGAGCTTGGGTACAATCTTCTGAGTGTATCCTAATTTTGTGATCAGAGTCATAACATGCTCTTTACTGAGCATGAGTGCATTGTTCTCAAGCCTGGAGTGGTCATTCCTCATGAGCACATCCTGCTTAGAGCCCCCACGAAAGGGAACATGTACAAGATGGACTTGCAAGAAACATCTCCCTCTGGAGAAGTTTCATGCTTTCTGTCTAACGCCAATAATGATGAGTCTTTCCTATGGCATAAAAGAATGTGCCATGTAAACTTTAAGAACATGAATAAACTAATTAAACATGATTTGGTAACTGGAATGCCAAAGAAAGAGTTTACAAGTGATGATCATTGTGTTGCATGCCTGAAAGGGAAGCAACATAAGGTATCTCACAAGCCTAAGAAAGGAACTCCATCACTACTCCCTACACTTATTACATATGGATCTCTTTGGCCCCACCAGTGTAATGAGTCTAGGAAGGACCTCTTACTGTTTGGTGATCACAAATGATTTTACAAGATTCACTTGGTTTTTCTTTCTTAGAACTAAGGATGAGACCCCTGAGATTCTGAAGAATTTCATCTTATAAATTGAGAATCAAAGTGATCACAAGGTCAAAACCATAAGATGTGATCAAGGGACTGAATTCAAGAATCAAATCCTTGATACATTTTGTGATGGTATTACAAGACAATATAGTGCTCCCAAGACTCCTCAGCAAAATGGTGTTGCTGAGAGGAGAAACAGGACACTAATTGAAGCTGCAAGAACTATGTTGTCTGACTCTAAACTGCCCATCACCTTCTGGGCAGAGGCAGTAAACACTGCTTGCTATGTGCAAAACAGAGTTTTAGTAGTTAAGACACATGGTAAGACTCCTTATGAACTTTGGCACAAGAGAAAACCTTTCATTGGTTTTCTCAGGTCATTTGGATGTCCTTGCACCATCTTGAATACCAAAGATCAAATTGCCAAATTTGCTGAGAAATCAGATGATGGACACTTCATTGGATACTCTTCCCAGGCTAAGGCTTATAGAGTATACAATCTCAGAACTAGAATTGTTGAGGAGTCAGCCAATGTGACTTTCAATGAACACACACCCTGTGTGGCTGGTTCTGGTCCTGATTGGCTATTTGATCTTGATTTAGTTACCAACTGTTTTAACAAATCTTGTGAGAATGTTTCAGGATCTGCAGAAAATTTAAATACAGGTGATCCTGATCCAAGATTTGAGCTAAGAAGACCTTCAACTCATACATCTTCAGCTCCAGTTGGAACTACTTCAGCAAATGAGGTTTCTATCAGCACTACAATGACAAATTCAGCTGATACATCTGGGGTGCCTTCAAATTCCAGCTCAGAGGCTCCACAACCAGATAAAGATACCTCAATTGTGGAAGACAACAATGGTGATGGTGAAAGTGATCAGGAATTCCTTGATGCTAATAACCACACCATAGATGACAACATCAATGATGTCACACACTCATTGGATCAAGTCAATCTTGATAAGTGTGGTGATGTGAAGGGTGAATCATCTATGCCAGATCTAAATTCTCAAATTTGGATCTTTCTCAGCAACTTGCTGTGATCCCTCAGCTTAGGATCCACAAGTCTCACCCCACCACAAACATCATTGGAGATGTTGTCACAGGGGTAAGAACAAGAGGACAAACCCATGAAGCAAATGTTTGTCTTCACTCTTGTTTCTTATCCCAGATAGAGCCAAAGAAAGTTGATGAGGCTCTAAAGGATGGAAGTTGGGTTGAAGCTATGCAACAAGAGTTGCTTCAATTCAAAAGGCAAAAAGTTTGGAACCTTTGTCCTCTTCCTCATGGGAAGACTACCATTGGAACCAAATGGGTGTTTAGGAATAAGAAGGATGATAGAGGCATTATCATCAAGAACAAAGCTAGACTAGTTGTTCAAGGATACATACAAGAAGAAGGGATTGACTATACTGATGTTTTTACTCCTGTAGCAAGACTAGAAGCTGTTAGGATATTCCTGGCATTTGCTGCATCCAAGAACTTCAAGGTCTTTCAACTTGATGTAAAGTGTGCTTTTCTGTATGGAGTGATTGATGAAGAGGTGTATGTCAAACAACCACCTGGTTTTGTAGACCCTGATCATCCTGATTATGTCTGCAAGCTTGACAAAGCTCTTTATGGGCTGCATCAGGCACCCAGGAAGTGGTATGAGACATTGTCTGAGTATCTTTGCAAACATGGATACAGGAGAGGTACTATAGATGGAACTCTCTTCATCAAAGGACAGGGAAATGACATATTGCTAGTTCAAGTGTATGTAGATGACATCATCTTTGGTTCAACTAATCCAAAGCTCTGCAAAGACTTTGAGAAGCTGATGAAAGACAGATTTGAAATGAGTGCAATGGGAGAACTCAATTTCTTTCTGGGAATTCAAGTGAAGCAAGTTGAAGATGGTATCTTCATAAGTCAGTCAAAGTATGTTCAGGACATACTCAAGAGGTTCAACATGACTGATTGTAAGATTGCTAAGACACCCATAGCCAGAAACCACTCCCTTGGACCTGATCTTGAGGGGGAGTGTGTAGATGAACACTTATACAGGGCTATGATTGGGTCTCTTATGTATCTTACAGCTAGCAGGCCTGATATCATGTTTGCTACATGTATTTGTGCAAGATATCAAGCCAACCCTAAGATGTCTCACCTCATCACTGTCAAGAGGATTCTAAGATACCTCAAAGGTGCTTCAACACTTGGTTTATGGTATCCAAAGAATCCTGACTTCAATCTGTATGCTTATACAGATAGTGATTATGGTGGTTGCAACATGACTGCAAAGTCAACATCTGGGGGATGTCAATTCCTTGGTTGAAGGTTTGTCTCATGGCAATGTAAGAAACAATCCTGCTTGTCTCATCAACTGCTGAGGCTGAATAATGCTTGCTGCTACTGCATTTGCCTGTGCTCAAGTGCTTTGGATTCAAATTCAGATCTGGACTATGGATTTAACTTCAAGGAGACTCCTATCCACATATGACAACAATAGTGCCTATCTCTATCACTGAGAACCCTGTGCACCACTCAAGGACCAAACCATCAGTATCAGTATCATTTAATAAGAGATAACTATGAAAAGGATTAATTAAACTAGTCAAAGTTCATACAGATGAACAATATGCTGATCTGTTTTACAAAAGCTTTTTATGAACAGAGATTTAAATATCTAATATCAGCTATTGGGATGATTAACTTTGAATAGATTTTTCTTAAAACTAATTCTACTTATTTCTTAAAATATGTGTGTCCTAAGTTGTCTAGTTCATCACTTTCATAAGCTCATGTTTTCTTTTCTTGGATAATAAAATCCTTTTTGAAGACTTTTCCTTAGATTCTTGAAAATTTTCTGATCCTTCGGAAGATATATTTTACCTTGGAAGCAAATCATACCTTCAAAATAAATAACTGTCTAAAAATTTTATTTACCTTCGGAAGAAGGTTTCAATCTATCTTCTGAAGCTTAATACTTGTCTCAGACACTTATTTGTTTTTAAGGACCTTTTTCCTTCCGAAGCAAAAAATTAACTCTCGGAAGCTTTGTTGTTTTTATATACAAAGCATTCAAGTTTTTATTTCTCTTCCGAAGCAAATTTTCAGATTCTCAGGAAATCTTCTGAAGTCATTTTAGCTTCGGAAGCTTTTTCATTAAAACTTCCGAAGATAATTTCCTTCGGAGCTTCTCGAATTCCAAGAAAACTCTTTTTTGAGCAAAAGTAAACTACTTTTCCAGAGGTGGGACCGACATTCGGATTTCAAAGTTTATCCTCTTTCATTAACTTTGGTTCAAATCCTTTTCACATAAATACCCAACGGTTCCTCCCCTCTCCCTCACATTTCTTCAATTCTACTATTCCTCAAACCTAATTCCCAACCGCCTTTGCTTTTCACCTTTCTTCATCCTTAAGCTTCTAAAATGGCCAACCTTAACCGCAGAAACAACCCAGATTTCTCCATGGAACTTCACAGGCAACACAACCAGGTTGCTCTGTTAAGCTCTGAGAAAGATGATAGTTTCTCAGAGATTTGCCGTTTCTTAGCTCTATCTAATTACTTCACCTCCCTAACCATTGATCCTACTCTCTATGAGGATCATTTGCTTGAATTTTGGAAGACCTACCAAGAGGTCATCATGGATGGGGAGAAGGCACTGTTTGCCACAGTGCAAGGGAGGACAATCTTCATCACTCCAGCCATCATCAACACTCATTTGCAGCTGGATGATGAAGAAGGTGAGTTGTCCTTCCCAAAGGAAGCTGTCAATCATTCCTTTGAGCAGATGGGCTATGAGGGAGATTTCTCTGTAAAGACCTTCAGGAAAGGGAAGTTCTCATCCAAGTGGAAATACCTACTCCATGTGGTTATCCACAGCTTGTCAAACAAGCATGGAGGGTGGGACCAGATTCCTGAGGATCTCACCTTCATAGTGCATGGAATGGTTCAAGGGGTCAAGTTCAGGTACTCCCAATTTGTCTATACAAACTTGCTTGCTAACTTGGACTCCTTAGAGTATTATATGTTTCTTAGATATGTTCAACATATTCTCAACTGTGAACTGGGCTCACAGTTGAGGGAAACAGATAATATTCTTAAATTGGGACAGATGAAGCTCGGCATCTTTAAAATCATGAAGAAGTCAACTGTAGGCTTCTCAAGGGTAGAAGCCCTTGTCCCCAAAATGTTAGAGCTCATTGCTCAAGGTGACAACCTAGCAACACAAGCTAGTGTTGAACCCACACCTTCTACCTCTCTACCACTAAAAAAACCTCAAGTAACCCTCACCTACCAAAGAAAATCCAAACGAACCCTTGCTCAAGCTATTGAGTCTGTGCAGGTCCCCATATACTCACCAACACAGGAGGAAGTAGACACTAGAGCTCCTACTTTCCCTGAGGAGCAAACCACTCCCATCTCTTCAGTTATCAGGGCTGAGGTTCCTCATGCTCACCCTGATGAGCTCACAAGCCCAACTGCCTTAAGCCTTCACTCTGAGTCTTAACACTCTAGTGAACAACCTTCAGGGGACACTTACCATCCCCAGCCTTTAGATCTAACTCAACCCATTCCCAACCTTTCATTCTATACTGATGAAGACTTAGGTTTAAATGAGTACCATGAGTCTCTCTTCTCTTCCCCTACTCAAAGAGAGATGAGTACTCCTGAGTCTCCTCAGTCTAGCCCACATCAGTCACCCATAACTGAGGTGGATACTTCTGAACCTGTTCAGGATATCCATATGGAAGAGGCTCTCACTTTTGCAAGTGATTACATTATTAAGACCTCAACCATGGCAACTCAGCCCATTGACATCTCAACTGAGAATGTCAATGAGCAGAGGAAATCCAACAGCCAAGAACCTGAAGCTGGTGATGAGAGAGAGGACTTTGGTCCAATCATCTCATCCCCAGTGATTCTTCTGATGAAGAAGAGGGGAATCTGAGACTAAAGGTGCAAAAATTGTCAAAAACATGCTCCTATTTAGTCTCTAAGGTTAGTCACCTTGAATCTCAGGTGACTACCCTTCACAACAGGGTCAATGATCAGCAACTTGTGATATTTTATCTCAGGGAAAAACTAGTTGGGAGACCTTTAAGAAGAGTTCAACCAGGAACACAAGAACCTGTGAATATGGTTGACCTAACCTCTAGCTCACCTATGCAAGAGGGTGATGCTACCAAAAAGGGGGAGAAAGTCATTACAGACACAGAACCTGGGAGCTCTTCAGAGAGTATGAACATTGAGGACTCACCATCCTCACTTGTAATTGTGCATACTCAGCAACTTCCTCAAGCTCACATTAATGTGGACTCTATAGACTCTATCATCAGGAGTCTCTTTGAGGAAGGTATACCAAGGGCTATGTCATCCCCACCTCAAGGAACTTCAAACTACATCATTGGGTGGAGGTATGATGCTGATAGAAGAGCCCTCATTCTTCACAGAGTTCAAGGGCAACAAGAAGTATTTGATTTTCAACCTTGAACTACTATGAAGGTCTTGATCTGGTCAACATGCCACTTGTCAATCCAAGCAAATCAAGACAAGCTGACAGGTTGGCACTCAGAATTCAAGACAGAATTACTGAAGAGTTCAGCCTAAGAAGGAGACAAAGGTAATCAGGTAATGTCATTGGTCAACTGGATGCTGAGGCAGACCCTAGGATTAGCTTCAAAGGGAAAACCTTGGCTGAAGGCCCAATGATAGAGCCTGAGAGCCCTGTCACACCAACAACTGCTTCAGAAATTCATTCCCTCAGTGAAACACCTGCTGGTGAAGGTGTCTCACAACCTCTCTCTGGCCAGAGCATGGATGCTACACCAAGCAATGAAGGCCAAACCTCTATCCACCCGGAGTCACAAAGGTCTGTGGGTGACAAAGGGAAAAGGATTTTGACTTCTGAGGAAATTGAGGAGGAGGAGGAGAGAGAGGAAGAGGAAGCTAAGGGGAGAAGTTCCTCTGGGTCTTCAGGTTTTATGCAAGCTACAATCAGGGCTGCTCCCAGACCAAACACTCAAGATGATGAGTTGAGGGCAGTCAGGATTACTTACCTGCAGACCAGGAACTATGACATAGATGAGATTGTTTCTCTCCCCTTAGAGAAACTAAATGAACTGGCTGACATGAAAGTGTCAAGAGAGATGAAAGAAAAAGAGGATGCAAGGTTACTTCTCCAATTCAAAGAGGAGAAGAGACAGAGAATACTCTACAAGCATGCTCCTACTCTCTCCCCAGTTCAAGAAAGCCCTGTGCAAGAGACTATGGCTTCAATACAAGAACCTCAGGTAGACAAAGAAATAAACATACAAAACATGATCAACTACCTGAGTGCCACAGGTCTCTACCAGGCATCTGCACTTCTTCCCTTGTCCTTTGAGTACATTGAGTTTGAGTATCTCAAACAGCTTGAACTTCAAGTGCTCAAAGAACAAAAAGCTACAAAGAGAAAGATGAGGGAAGAGGCTGCAAAGTCAAGAGCCATCATCCAAAAGAGTATGAAGAAATCTGCTGACAGACAAAGGATGATGAGCTTCTTGAAGCTGTATGGATTCTCCGGAAGGAGAATTGGCCCTATGTCTCTATCCAGAATGGATGAGCATATCAGGGTAATCAAGCAGAAGATCAAGAGTGGAGAGCTGATTGACTTACACTCTCCTCCAAGTCAAATCCCACCTGAAGTGGAGGTTAAGGTTGAACAACCGGAGACAACATAACCTGGACCTCCTGCTAAGCCTCAGCAAGCTTCATCTTCTGATCCACACCAGGGTCAAACTCCCTCTCCTTCTGAACCTGTGAGGGAGGAACACCCAATTGAGAAAGACAAGGATGATCAACAAGGTGCTGCAGATCAGTCTTCTCAGTTAAAGTCCTCTAAGAGGAAGAAGAGGATGGCTTCTAAACCAAAGTCTAAGAAGAAGAAGCCTGAATCATCTACCTCTAGACCTCAGGCTGAGTCAGATCAACCTGAGGAAGTGCATGAAGAGGCAGCCTAATCAACTCCAATTCAAGTGGCTCCTCTTGCAGCTAAGACACCCATCTTATCCTGGACCTTCACTACTAATCCAGAAAGATGGCATGTAATCAGAGATCAAGGTGTTGAGAATGTCTATACATGGCAAGACATAATCAACTTACCTCTGCATGATCTCTTTGAGATGAGAAGATACTATGAGAGTCTGAATGATCCTGACCATCTAATGAAGAAGGGTATGGTCATCATTGTGCTGAAGACTACAAACATCTGAAGATCTTCTAAATGTTTTGATAGCATCAGCCTAAGGGGAGTTTGTAAGGATTCTTATAAGTCTGATGCAGCCAAAACATCCAAAGTCTCTCTGCAAGCAATGCACTAAAGAACTGAAGTAGAAATGCTTCGGAAGTTTTACACCATGCACTAGAAATATTCTAAGTGTAAAATCTTCCGAAGCCAAGACCAATATCTTCCGAAGCCAAAAGTGAAGTCTTCCGAAGCTTCAGAGACAAAGTCTTCCGAAGCCAAATAGTGAAGACAGATTTCTTCTGAAAACTTTTAGAGATATGCCTTTATCCGATGTACTTTAACATAAAGCTGGACCACCTTTCCGCTGCAACTCTGTAAAGTCACCAACTTACATGAGTTGGTGAAAGGTCCATGCTTTTGGTAACTGTACATTAAGGTCTTGAGTCCATGCTTTCTACTTTATGTACTTTTATCCTTTTTGTAATATATTAGAATGTGAGCTATGGAATGTCATAGTCATAAGTCAAAAGGCAGATATGCCTTTTGACTCTACAATTGATTTTGTTTGTGTCTAGTCAATTGTATCCAGCTGGCTTCCAAAGTATAGCCGGCTGTAGGTTGTGGTATAAGTATTCCATGTTCTAATATCTTTCTTTATGCTTTGTAACACTTGTAATAGAACTTGAGAAAGCAATATACTGCATCCTTGAAACCCAATCTCTTGTGTTCTCTTGTTCTGTCTCTTACTTATTACTTGTGTTCTTAGTATCATTATTGTGGTTAATCCAGTTTACTTTTTGATTAAGTTTGGTTAATCTCCTCTTTGTGTTGTTGTGTTGTAAGTGACCACCCTTCACCGGTCCTGCACAAATTTCTCTTCACTCTTAAAGATTTGGACTGTATCCATCTAGATGATCTGGAGTACATGGAGATAGTCCAGCAGATGGCTCTTCTCACTCATAGAGCCAAGAAGTTCTACAAGAGGACAGGGAGAAAGTTTCCAAGCAATGCAGCCAGTGGAAAGTTTGGGCTGGACAAAAGCAAAGTAAAGTGTTACAACTGTAACCAGATGGGACACTTTGCAAGAGAGTGTAAGGCACCAAGGACAAATGGTGGCCAAGCACAAACCAGACCAAACTACACTGAGAAAGCCCCCCAGAATGAGAAGCCAAAGCAGCAAGCTGTAGTTGCTGTTGAAGAAGGAGGCTTTGACTAGAGCTTTCAAGTAGAAGATGCATCTCCAAACCAAGCACTCATGGATCCTGTGACTGAAGAGGATGAAGAGGAGATGGTGAATAATGGCTCTGAGAAGAGTGAAGAAGAGCACTCTAAGAAGGGTCACCATCCCTCTAAGGAGAGCAAAGCTGTTGGGATGACCAAGTCAAGAAGAAAGAACTTGATCAGGAAGGCCAAAAGAAAGTCCAAAAAGGCTCAAGAGATCAAGGCTACCTTCAATTCTGCACAGAAACAAGTCTTAATCTCTGCAGGATTTTAAGTAGTAAAGGCTGAAGACACAAACTTGAACTCCATCAACAAGAGTTCTAGTTCATGTCCAAATCATCCCATCATCAAGAAGAAGGCTGATCAGTTGTGTATTGCTACTGTACAACCTAAACCATCCTACTCCAAAGGTAGTTCTAACCCCACAAGAATTGTCACAACATCTGCAAAGGTGAAGATGGAGAAGGAAAGTGATCAAGTTCAGCCTTGTTCACACAGAAGAACTCTTAGAAGGAAGAAAATGGACTGTATTATGTGTGGGAGTACCTCTCATCTTGCTAAGGATTATGTCTACAATCCAAGGAGTACTCTACACATGACCAAGAAAGAAACTTCTAAGAGTTTGGAGAAGAAGAAGCAAGCTTCGGAAGGAAAATCTGTTTCCTTCAGAAGCTCCAAAATGAAGAAGAAGACAAGTGGAAACTTGCCTTCGGAAGAAAATTTGGTCTCGAAAGAAAGGAATACTTCCGAAGCACTGAAGCCTGCTGCAGTGAAAGCAAGATCTTTCAAAGGGCCAGTCATCAAAACTTCCGAAGTCATCAAAACTTCTGAAGTATTGAAGGTCAAGTCTAAGCTTCCAAAGGTGGTATGGAAGTCAAAGAAAGACCAAGTGGCTGAAAGTTCTTCATCAACATCAGCAAATGATCCCTCTAGCATGACCATAGGATCAATTACTGTTGCATTGTCTTCAACTTCTTTTGATGAGCCCAAGACCAATGAGGCTTGGGTTTCCAAATGTAACTAATCATCTTTTTTGTGCAGAGACAGCTCAAGACAAACAGAAATGTATAGATCATTGATAGTGGTTGTTCCAGGCACATGACAGGCAATAGGTCACTACTCCAAAAGTTTGAAAGAATTGATGGAGGACCAGTTGCTTTTAGAGGAGATGCAAGAGGTTACATTACTGGAAGGGGCAAGGTCACAAATGGTAAGCTTAGCATTGAGAAGGTAAACTTTGTCAAAGAGCTTGGGTACAATCTTCCGACTGTATCCTAATTTTGTGATCAGAGTCATAACATGCTCTTTACTGAACATGAGTGCATTGTTCTCAGGCCCGGGGTGGTCATTCCTTATGAGCACATCTTGCTCAGAGCCCCCACGAAAAGGGAACATGTACAAGATGGACTTGCAAGAAACATCTCCCTCAAGAGAAGTTTCATGCTTTCTAACTAAAGCAAATAATGATGAATCTTTCCTCTGACATAAAAGAATGTGCCATGTAAACTTTAAAAACATGAATAAATTAATTAAGAATGATTTGGTAACTCGAATACCAAAGAAAGAGTTTACAAGTGATGACCACTGTGTTGCATGCCTAAAAGGGAAGCAACACAAGGTATCTCACAAGCCAAAGGAAAGAAACTCCATCATTAATCCCCTACACTTATTACATATGGATCTCTTTGGCCCCACTAGTGTAATGATTCAAGGAAGGACCTCTTATTGTTTGGTGATCACTGATGATTTTACAAGATTCACTTGGGTCTTCTTTCTTAGAACTAAGGATGAGACTCCTGAGATTCTGAAGAATTTCATCTTAAAGATTGAGAATCAATGTGATCACAAGGTCAAAACCATAAGATGTGATCAAGGAACTGAATTCAAGAATCAAATCCTTGATACATTTTGTGATGAAAAAGGTATTACAAGACAATATAGTGCTCCCAGGACTCCTCAGCAAAATTATGTTGCTGAGAGGAGAAACAGGACACTAATTGAAGCTGCAAGAATTACGTTGTCCGACTCTAAAGTGCCCATCACCTTCTGGGCAGAGGTAGTGAACACTGCTTGCTATGTGCAAAACAGAGTTTTAGTGGTTAAGACACATGGTAAGACTCCTTATGAACTTTGGCACAAGAGAAAACCCTTCATTGGTTTTCTCAGGTCATTTTGATGTCCTTGCACCATCTTGAATACCAAGGATCAAATTGCCAAGTTGGCTGAGAAATCAGATGATAGACACTTTATTGGATACTCTTCTCAAGCTAAGCTTATAGAGTATACAATCTCAGAACTAGAGTAGTTGAGGAGTCAGCCAATGTGACTTTCAATGAGCACACTCCCAGTGTGAAAGGTTCTGGTCCGGATTGGCTATTTGATCTTGATTTAGTTACCAACTATTTTAACAAATCTTGTGAGAATGTTTCAGGATCTACAGATATATTACCAACAGGTGATCCTGACCGAAGATTTGAGCTCAGAAGACCTTCAAGTTACACATCTTCAGCTCCAGTGGTAACTATTCCTGCAAATGAAGCTTCTACCAGCATATCAATGACAAATCCTGCTGATGCTTCTGGGGTGCCTTCAAATTCCAGCTAAGAGGCACAAAACTCAAAAGAAGGAGCTTCAAATGTTAGAGAAAATGGTGGTGGTGAAAGTGATCAAGAATTTCTTGATGCTGATAACCACTGCATTGAAGACAACATCAATGATGTCACACACTCATTGGATCAAGTCAATCTTGATAAGTGTGGTGATGTGGAGGGTGAATCTTCTTTGCCAGATCAAAATTTTTCAAATCTAGATCTGTCTAAGCAACTTGCTGTGATCCCTCAGCTAAGGATCCACAAGTCTCATCCTACCACAAACATCATTGGAGATGTTGATTCAGGGGTGAGAACAAGAGGACAAACCCATGAAGCAAATGGTTGTCTTCACTCTTGTTTCTTGTCCCAGATAGAGTCAAAGAAAATTGATGAGGCTCTAAAGGATGGAAGTTCGGTTGAAGCTATGCAAGAGGAGCTGCTTCAATTCAAAAGGCAAAAGGTTTGGAACCTATGTCCTCTTCCTCAAGGGAAGACTACCATAGGAACCAAATGGGTTTTTAGGAACAAAAAGGATGATAGAGGACTTGTCATCAAAAACAAGGCAAGACTAGTTGTTCAAGGATATACTCAAGAAGAAGGAATTGACTATACAGATGTTTTTGCTCCTGTGGCAAGACTTGAAGCTGTTAGAATATTCCTAGCTTTTGCTGCATCCAAGAATTTCAAGGTCTACCAATTTGATGTCAAGTGTGCTTTTCTTTATGGGATGATTGATGAAGAGGTGTATGTCAGACAACCACCTAGATTTGCAGATGCTGATCATCCTGATTATGTCTGCAGGCTTGATAAAGCTCTTTATGGGCTGCATCAAGCACCAAGAAAGTGGTATGAGACTCTATCTCAGTATCTCTGTCAACATGGCTACAAAAGAGGTACTATAGATGGAACTCTCTTCATCAAAGGAACAGGATATGACATAATGCTAGTTCAAGTATATGTAGATGACATTATCTTTGGGTCAACTAATCCAAAGCTCTGCAAAGACTTTGAGAAGCTGATAAAGGACAGGTTTGAAATAAGCGCCATGGGGGAACTTAATTTCTTTCTAGGAATTCAAGTGAAACAAGTTGACAATGACATCTTCATAAGTCAGTCAAAGTATGTACAGGACATACTTAAAAGGTTTAACATGACTGACTGTAATGTTGCTAAGACTCCCATAGCCAGAAATCACTCGCTTGGTGTCACACCCCCGCTAAAAGCGGAAACACGGGGATGTAACGAGACCGGGATCGTCATAACACATGGTAAGCGATAGATATGCAATATAATAATTGATGACAAGCGTTTCATCAATTATTATATTGCATCTCTATCGCTTATCATGTGTTATGACGATCCCGATCTCGTTACATCCCCGTGTTTCCGCTTTTAGCGGGGATGGACAGATTGGTATCAGAGCCATTGGTTATAGAGAATTAGGCAATACGCTTGACCTAGACTATTACCTAGGAACCTTCATGTAGATTTGCATGCTAGGATCTGTATGCATATTATATCTCGTGTATGTGTTTCTTGCTGCTTGATTTGTTCATCTATTTGTTATGTGATCTCTCCACCCTATGAGAGAGCCCTTGTGCTCACTATTTATGGGATGCTTCTATTGGATCTTCCATTCCCTCTGCGCGCCGAGTTGGTTTAACAAATCCGGGTATTAAACTCGAAGATATCTTCACAGATCATGCTATTGCGCTTGACCTTGGACATTGAGATTAACCCTGGGGGGGTTATGTCAGAAACCTCGAAAGAGGAGGAAATAGACAACCTCCGCTAGACTAAACGTGATTATATGCATGGGCTTACAACTGTTATGATGGACTATTGTTTAGACGTTATCAATTCATGGTGTGAGAACTACCCAAATTGCATACGATGTGTGATGACAATAAGTGTGATATTAACTTGGGAATACTGGACTTGATGAGTGTTATGGATAATACACTTTGAGATGATTTAAGCTTATGTGTTTACTTTTCTATGATTAGAAAATGCCGCCTCGAAGAGTTACCCGCAGCAATAGTGGCGGGAGTGAAGCCCCAAGGGGCAGAGGCAGAGGCAGAGGCAGAGCACCAAGAACAAGTGATGCTCCTGCCAGTAACAATCAGGGAACAGGGATAGCTGATATGGCAGCCCTGATCGCTCAACAGTTGGCCGCACTGATTCCTACTATCGTGGCCCAAGTGAGCGACGCATTCCAGCAACACCACCCTCACGGGGATGGTGGCAACGATGATGGGGACAATGGAGAAAGAGCCCATGGTGGGATCAAAACTGAGGTGGGAAACGGAAACCCGACCGGAAACGAAAGCAACCAGGAGACCGGAAATGGTGGTACAGCCGGTATCGAAACTAGGGTTGTTAATGCACGTCAGGGGTGTTCGTACAAGGAGTTTGTGGCTTGCAAACCAAGGGAATTCGATGGGAAAGGTGGGGCGATAGCCCTAACCAGGTGGCTAGAAAGGATGGAGGCAGTAATTGACATCAGTAAGTGCCTCGACAGCCAGAGAATCAAGTATGCCACCTGTTCACTGCAGGGCAAGGCCCTAACCTGGTGGAACACCCAAGTTCAAGCTAGGGGAAGAGAATCTGCAATGCAGATGTCATGGGATGAGTTTAAAGCTTTGATCGCCGAGGAATACTGCCCCCTCAACGAGATGCAGAAGTTAGAGCATGAGTTCTGGAATCATGCTATGGTAGGGGCAGGGCATGCAGCTTATACTGATCGTTTTCACGAGTTGGCAAGATTGGTTCCGCATCTGGTCACGCCGGAATCAAAGAGGATCGAGAGGTACATTTGGGGACTTGCGCCTCAAATTAGGGCGATGGTTACAGCAGCTGCTCCTCCTAGTATTCAAAGCGCAATTATGAAGGCTGGCGCTTTGACTGATGAGATGGTGAAAACAGGGGTTCTGGGCAGAGGAGCAGAGAAGTGAAAGGATGTTGGGGAATCGAGCCGTCGAGTGCCGGGAAGTTTGATAAGAGGGTCAAGACGACCATGAATTTTGTGGCCGTGTCACAGGCCAAGAGAGAGTATGTGGGGCCGCACCCCAAATGTGACAGGTGCAAATATCATCATCCCCCAGGAGTGTAGTGCCGGGTGTGCGCGAACTGTAGGCGCCCGGGGCATTTGGCAAGAGATTGTAGAACTGCGCCGAACCTGGTGGCACCCGTCAACGCGGTTAACCCCGCCGGGAATGCAAGGGCTTGTTATGAGTGTGGAAGCCCCGATCATTACAGAAACATGTGCCCCAGGCTGAATCGGGCAAGGAAACAACCAGCAGCAAGTGATGGCTATAGCTGGGAATCAAGGCCCGACTACTCAGGGGAATGCAGCTCGGGGACGTGCATTCGTCATTGGAGCCAACGATGCTCGTCAGGACCCGAATGTTGTCACGGGTACGCACTTACTCAATCATCACTTCGTATCTATATTATTTGATACTGGAGCGGACTATAGCTTTATATCTTCTGAGTTTGTGCAATTGCTTGGTTTGAGTCCTAGTAGGCTAGAACCTAGCTACTCAGTAGAAATGGCCAATGGTAGAGTTGTTCAGGCCGATGAGATTATTAGGAAGTGCTCGTTAACATTGGAGGATCATGCCTTCGATATAGACTTGATACCCTTTGAGCTAGGAAGTTTTGATGTGATTGTGGGTATGGATTGGTTGTCATAAAACGGAGCAGAGATTGTCTGTCGGGACAAAGTAGTAAGAATCCCCATGCCAAATGGGGAGGTACTCAAGATTCAGGGAGAACAACCGGGAAGAAACTTAAAGCTTATTTCCTGCATGAAAGCACGCCAGAGTTTACGAAGCAGTGCTACGCTTTTCTGGCTCATGTGGTTGAAAAGAAAGACGAAGAGAGGAAACTAGTAGATATTCCAGTGGTACGGGACTACCTAGATGTATTTCCTGATGATTTGTCTGGTTTGCCTCCTCCATGACAGGTGGAATTCCGTATTGAGTTGGTTCCTGGAGCTACACCGGTAGCGAAGACGCCATATAGACTAGCGCCATCCGAAATAGAGTTGTCTAGTCAGTTACAGGGACTACTGGAGAAGGGTTTTATTCGACCGAGTCATTCACCGTGGGGAGCACCGGTATTATTCGTCAAAAAGAAGGATGGATCATTCCGCATGTGCATCGATTACCGTGAACTGAACAAGTTAACTGTGAAGAATCGATATCCTCTCCCCAGGATCGATGATTTATTTGATCAGCTGCAAGGAGCTTCGTATTTCTCAAAGATCGATCTTCGTTCTTGTTATCATCAGCTAAGTGTTTTCGAGGACGACATACCGAAGACAGCGTTTAGGACTCGTTATGGGCACTATGAGTTCTTGGTCATGCCGTTTGGGCTGACTAACGCACTAGCTGTGTTTATGGATCTAATGAATCAGGTGTGCAAACCTTACTTGGATAAGTTCGTGATCGTGTTCATAGACGATACACTTATGTACTCCCGATCAAAAGAGGATCATGAAGAACACCTTCGGGCAATTCTGGAGCTGCTACGGGAAGAGAAACTTTTCGCCAAGTTCTCGAAGTGTGAATTTTGGTTGCGGGAAGTGAAGTTTTTGGGTCATGTGGTTAATGAGGAAGGGATTCATGTAGATCCCGGCAAGATCGAAGCGGTGAAGAAATGGGATACGCCCCAGACACCATCAGAGATACGTCAATTTTTAGGATTGGCCGGTTACTATCGTCGCTTCATCGCGAACTTTTCAAAGATCGCTCAACCATTAACCCTGCTTACTCAGAAAGACAAGAAGTTTGATTGGGGACATGCACAAGAACAAGCGTTCCAAACGTTGAAAGAGAAGTTGTGTAACGCGCCTATACTGTCCCTCCCAGACGGAACTGATGATTTTGTGGTGTACTGCGATGCTTCACATCAAGGATTGGGATGTGTGCTAATGCAAAAGGATAAGGTGATTGCCTACGCTTCGCGACAGCTTAAGGTGCACGAAAAGAACTACACCACTCATGATCTTGAGTTGGGCGCAGTAGTATTTGCACTCAAGATTTGGAGGCATTACCTGTATGGAACCAAAAGCATCATCTTCACTGATCATAAGAGCCTCCAACATATTCTGGATCAGAAGGAACTTAACATGCGCCAACGACGTTGGGTAGAGCTTCTTAGTGACTACGATTGTGAAATCCGGTATCATCCGGGGAAAGCTAACGTGGTGGCTGATGCTTTAAGCCGTAAAGAACGTGTGAAACCACTACGTGCTCGAGCGTTGAAATTGACCATTCAAACGAATTTGAAAGCTCAGATCCAGATTGCACAAAGTGAGGCATTGGAAGAAGAAAACCTTGCGGGAGAACAATTCCGAGGGTTAGATAAACAGATGGTTCGCAAGGATGACGGTCTACAGTACTTCATGGATCGCATATGGGTACCCAGATGGGGAGGTGTACGTACCTTAGTCATGGATGAAGCCCACAAGACGCGATATTCTATTCATCCTGGTGCAGACAAGATGTATCACAATCTCAAGGATCTGTACTGGTGGCCAGGCATGAAGAAAGACATCGCCTTATACGTCAGCAGATGCTTGACGTGTTCGAAAGTTAAAGCTGAACATCAGAAACCATCGGGATTACTTCAGCAACCTGAAATTCCCGAGTGGAAATGGGAGAACATAGCTATGGATTTCATCACCAAACTCCCTAGAACAAGCAGCTGTCATGACTCGATATGGGTCATAGTAGATCGAATGACGAAGTCCGCACATTTCTTGCCTATCCGAGAAGATTACAAGATGGATAAGTTGGCGAGATTGTACATCAAAGAGGTCGTGACACGGCACGGGGTGCCGGTGTCAATCATATCCGACCGTGATAGCAGATTCACTTCACGTTTTTGGCAGACACTACAGAAAGCGATGGGCACTCGGTTAGACATGAGTACCGCCTATCACCCTCAGACAGATGGCCAAAGTGAACGAACTATACAGACGCTAGAAGACATGTTTAGAGCGTGTGTAATCGATTTTGGTGGTAGTTGGGATGCTCATCTACCGTTGATCGAGTTCTCTTACAACAACAGCTACCATACAAGCATTGGGTGTGCGCCGTTCGAAGCGTTGTATGGAAGGAAATGCAGATCTCCCGTTTGTTGGGCCGAGATTGGTGAGAGTCAGCTAACCGGCCCAGAGATCATTCAAGAAACAACTGACAAGATTTTTCAAATCAAGGACCGACTTAAAGCTGTAAGAGATCGCCAAAAGAGCTATGCCGACAACCGTCGGAAGCCTCTGGAATTCAACATTGGGGATCGAGTCTTACTCAAAGTCTCCCCTTGGAAAGGAGTCGTTCGATTTGGAAAGAAAGGGAAGTTAGCCCTAAGATACGTTGGACCATTCGAGATTATTGAAAGAATTGGCCCAGTGGCTTACCGATTAAGGTTGCCACAAGAACTCAGCGGTGTGCACGATACTTTTCACGTGTCGAACCTCAAGAAGTGTTTGGACAACAAATCCCTTCACGTGCCAATTGAGGAAATCAAAATTGACGAAAAGCTTCATTTTGTTGAGGAACCCATTGAGATCATGGATCGAAAGGTCAAGCAACTGAAGCGCAGTAGAATACCTATTGTTCGCGTAAGGTGGAATTCAAAACGAGGGCCAGAGTTTACATGGGAACGAGAAGATCAGATGAAACTCAAATATCCACATCTTTTCAAGGATGACACTCTTGGACCTAACTCCAGCTGAATTTCGGGACGAAATTCTCTCAACTGGGGGATACTGTGACATCCGTCACCTTAAGGTCCGTCAATTAACGTGATTTTCTGTTAACTATTCTTTGATCGATCATTCCTCATCCTTATTTAACTCTTTATGTGGATATCATGTGTGCATTATCATCGTTGTGCGTTTGTATTCGTTATAATCATATGTTAACTTTAAAAACTATTTAAAACTTTCAACATCGTAACCGCCCAATATATCATTTTTATACATAATAAACGTCATCCATAAAACCATTTTCAAGTTATAAATATCATTAAATGCATTTTTATAATCGATATAAATCACCTAATAAAGTCGTTTTTCAACCGAACCAAATTTGGGAAAACTCGGGGGTTAAGTGCAGGGACTAAACTTGTAATTTTGCAAACTTGGGCTGGGTATATAAACCCATTACCAGCCCTAATCTCTCATTTTCATCATCTTCTTCATCTCTTCATCCTCTGTACACACCATTTCTCCATTCTAGCACCAAATCCAACCCGTTTGATCTCGTTTTCGTCGTCCAGACTCCATCTACAGCCTAGACTACTCATTTCTAGCAGGTAGACGACTTTGGTTGTCTCTTTTCTTGCTTTTTCACGGCTGTCCAAACTAGGGTTTCGGGTGTTCGGGTTCAACCCGAACACATAAGGTCGTATGGGTGCGTGTGAGGTCTTTCTGCTTGTGTTTCATGTTTGTGTATGTTTGTTGAGTGTTTCTGGAAGTCCTTGTGGTGTAAAACTCGCGTTTAGAGCAGCCGGGGAGCTGCTCAGCCCGACCACAATCGAGATTCTGCTGTCCAGGCGACTGGGTCTGTCATGCGATTGAGCCGTGCTTATGGGTGAGTCGTGCGACTGAACCATGCGTCTGAGTCAATCGTGCGACTGAGTTGTGCGACTGGGCATGTCGTGCGACTGAGTCGTGCGACTGTGTGTTTTTATGCGATTGAGTCATGCGTGCGAATGAATGTATGCGATTGAGTCATGCGTATGAATGATTGTGTGCGATTGAGTCAGGTGACCGACTGAGTGTATGCGAATGTGCGTGTTTCGCACGACTGGAGTCCAGTCGCACGAATGAAGGTTCAATCGTACAAAAGTATCTAATTCGCACGATTGAAGGTTGATTCGTGCATATGGAGGCTGAGTCGTGCGATTGGGTATTGTGTGGTACGACTGAATGCCAGTCATACGAATGAAGGCTCAATCGTACGAATGCAGCTGATTCGCACGATTGAGGGTTGATTTGTATGTATGGAGGTTGAGTCGTGCGTCTCGTCCTGTCGTGCGACTGTAATTGTTGTGTGTGATTTCCTTCTTGTGCGTGGTGTGAGTATGACGTGTGATGTTGAGGTAACATTAACACAGTAGCCATTGTTCGGCCACAAATATTAAAGTCAACGCTAAAAAGGGCACAAATACTATTCAAAACAAATTAAACCAACGTTTTACAATCATCAACCGACTTATAACTATTGACGCTTAATCAATACTTCTTCAATAACAATGAAACTTTTATTCAAATATCATCAACAATGGCGACAATGTCACGTACTTGGATCTACATAAGATCTAGTACGTGTGTCTGTTTGTGTGCGTTACACGCGACCCAACCGATACAACCCGAACCGACCGATCATTATTATGCGCTTATTTCATATCATAAATGCTTATCAATAACTGTCAATAGGTGTTTGACTGTTCATTTGCATTCAACATTTGGATACTTTGATCATACATACTTACCACTTAACAAGTGAGTTTCGTGGCCCCTTTTTACGCTTATACAACATTTCAATTATTTACAACTTGGGGGAAAAGTATGCTTACCCATTTTCAATGCTGTACAACTTACTTACATTTTACATACAAGGAATCAACGTGTTACTGTGTTACAAGTACTTATCTGATACATGCTTGGGTCTGCTGTGTGGTTATATCTTTGCAACTATTTAATTCCAGTGTGAGAACCGACGGTTAGGTATTGGTAGTACTACTGGGTTGACACCCCCACCCTCGTTCGATGGTATACTAGTTGGTACCATCAGTGGCCAGGAACGGGCCCTTGGGTGAATATATGCCGACAATTTCTTTGTGTACGTCGCTAGGTTTGGTTGCAAAGCTCATGTCATGTGATTTTACTTGTGTATATAACTGTATTCACGGTATTCCATTACGCTTACTTTATACAACATCACTTACACTTTTATTTACTTAAACCTGCGAGCTCACCAACAATTATGTTGACCATTTCAAGCATATCTTTTCAGATGATCATGCAAATTGAGGAAATCTTGGTGTGCTGCCTTAGTGGAGACCCTAGGATGCATTTTTGGGACTTAACATGTTTTGACAACAATTACTTTGAACAATGTTGATATGTGTAAACAATACGATCTTTTGAAACTTGTTCCCGGGTTGTGGGAATTCATATTACAATTTCAACTTATTTGGTTATGTGAATCATTATCATGTTTATGCTTATGGCTATGTTGTCGTGAACATTGACTAAACACGACACAAGTCCCCTTGTTGTCGGTGTCGTCATGACACGCTTGTCATCAATTATTATATTGCATCTCTATCGCTTACCATGTGTTATGACGATCCCGGTCTCGTTACATCCCCGTGTTTCCGCTTTTAGCGGGGGTGTGACACTTGGACCTAATCTTGAGGGGGAGTGTGTTGATGAACATCTCTATAGGGCAATGATTGGGTCTCTTATGTACCTCACAGCTAGCAGGCTAGATATCATGTTTGCTACATGCATTTGTGCAAGATATCAAGCCAACCCCAAGATGTCACACCAGGTCACAGTCAAAAGAATTTTAAGATATCTCAAAGGTGCTCCATCACTTGGCCTTTGGTATCCAAAGAATTCTGACTTTAATCTGTATGATTATACAGATAGTGACTATGGTGGTTGCAACATGACTGCAAAGTCTACATCAGGGGGATGTCAATTTCTTAGTGGAAGAGTAGTCTCCTGGCAATGCAAGAAACAATCCTATGTGTCTGCATCAACTGTTGAGGCTGAATACATTGCTGCTGCAAGTTGCTGTGCTCAAGTGCTTTGGATTCAAATTCAGATGCTGGACTATGGATTCAACTTTAAAGAGACTCCCATCCACATAGACAACAATAGTGTTATCTCCATCACAGAGAATCCTGTGCAGCACTCAAGGACAAAGCATATTAATATCAGGTATCATTTGATTAGAGATAACTTTGAAAAGAGATTAATCAAACTAGTCAAAGTTAACACAAATGAACAATATGCTGATCTGTTCACCAAAGCTTTTGATGAGCAGAGATTTAAATATCTTGTATCAGCTATTGGGATGATTAACTTTGAATAGCTTTTCTTAAAACTTAATCATATTTATTTTTAAACCCTGTGTGTCCTAAGTTGTCTACTATATCACCTTCATAAGCCCTTGTTTTCTTTGGAAGAAAATATTTTCAAAAGACTTTTCTTAGATTTTTGAAAATCTTGATCTCTTCGGAAGATTCAAAATTACCTTCGGAAGAAGTTTATGTCTTAGTAAACAAATAATTGCTTCAGTGATTTTACCTTCGGAAGAAATTTCTGAAATATCTTTCGAAGCTTAAAATCAACTTAAGTACTTTGTATGTTTTCAAAGAACAAGTTTCTTCCGAAAGCAACTTGCCTTCGGAAGTACTTATTCTTCTTAGAATAAAAATCTCTGAGTGTAAAATTCTCTTCCAAAGCAAAATTCTCAAAAAGCTTTGAAATCTCTTCCGAAGCCAATTTGCCTTCGGAAGCTTTTTCTTCAGAACTTCCGAAGCAAATAATCTTCGGAAGATGTCTTGACTTCCAAGAAAACTACTTTTTGGGCAAAAGTAAACTACTTTTCAGAGGTGGGACCGACATCCGGATTTCAAAGTTTATCCTCTTTCATTAACTTTGTCTCAAATCCCTTTTCACATAAATGCCCAACGGTTCCCCCACTCTTTCACTATCTTCCTCAATTACACTATTCTTTAAACCTAAATTCTCCCAAACCGCCTGTTGTTCTTTATCTTTCTTCATCCTTAAGCTTCTAAAATGGCCAACCTAAACCTCAGAAACAACCCAGATTTCTCCATGCAACTTCACCGGCAACATAACCAAGTTGCCCTGTTAAGCTCTGAGAAAGATGAAAGTTTCTCAGAGATTTGCCGTTTCTTAGCTCTATCAAATTACTATTGAATAAATGAAGCTTTAAAGAATAACTAGTAGATTTCCTTTCTTCAGTTATTCTTTTGCCCCGTTCCTAGTATATTAATAACAAAACTGATTTTTCCAATGTATAAACTAATAATTCCAATGGCTTTGGCTACTATAACCTTTCCAACCACAAATTTTTATTTTTTCTAGGCATTTCACCTCGAAATACGAAATTTACTATACTAGGTATTAAAAACAAAGTAATGATAAGAAATAGTGGATTCCATCGTTTCTATGGTTACTTCTTAAACGGTGAGGTCTTCTCTATACACCGAAGACTTTACTTCATTTAATCAATGTTATCCAGTAATAGGTCTTTCACAACGAGCTCTACCTATATAGTAACGGTATTTAATTATGAAGGTTGGCTGGGTAGCTGACCCTACCTCCCTAACCATTGATCCTACTCTTTATGAGGATAATCTGTTTGAATTTTAGAAGACCTACCAAGAGGTCATTATAGATGGGGAGAAGACATTGTCTGCCACCGTCCAAGGGAGGACAATCTTCATCATTCCGGCCATCATAAACACTCATTTGCAGCTGGATGGTAAAGAAGGTGAGTTGTCCTTCCCAAAGAAAGCTGTAAATCATTTCTTTGAGCAGATGAGCTATGAGAGAGATTTCTCTGTAAAGACCTTCAGGATAGGGAAGGTCTCATCCTAGTGGAAATACCTTCTTCATGTGGTTATCCACAGCTTGTCAAACAAGCATGGAGGGTGGGACCACATTCCTGAGGATCTCTCCTTCATAGTACATGGAATGGTTCAAGGGGTAAAGTTCAGGTACTCTCAATTTGTTTATACAAATTTGCTTGCTAACTTGGACTCTTTAGAGTATTATATGTTTCCAAGATATGTTCAACACATTCTCAACTGTGAACTGGGCTCACAGTTGAGGGAAACAAATAATATTCTAAAATTGGGACAGATGAAGCCCGGCATCTTTAAAATTATGAAGAAGCCAACTGTAGGCTTCTCAGGGGTAGAAACAGCCCTAGTCCCCAAAATGTTAGAGCTCATTGCTCAAGGTGACAACCTAGCAACACAAGCTAGTGTTGAACCCACACCTTGTAACACCCGCTTATTTATTATTTCGAAGCCGACCAAGGAAGAAAAAGAAATAAAGTCCAAAGTCGAGGGACCAAACTCGCTAACGAAAGAAAGTCGGGCGAGTGGGAGTATATAAGGGAGAGGGCAGCCCTTACCCTCTCCCCAACACTCACAAATCAGCCATTTAGAGAGGAGAAGAGGGAAAGAAGGAGAAAAGAGGGAAAAAGGGGTCGGTTCGGGTGGTTCGGGTGGCCAAACTCGTTGTGTAGTAAGCCAAATCGAAGCCCTTTTCGCTGTGCTCGTTTGTGTGAGTTCTAGGACCCCACTTTTACTTGTTTTCAACCGATTTTGGGCTGGAAAGCATCAAAAACCCATTTTTGTGTGTGTATGTGTTTCACCCATTTGGGTGTGATGTGTGTGATGTGTTTCGTGTATGTTTCCGGGCTTGTGTGCGCTTGTATGGTGTTGTGGTATGCATTCCTAAGGTCTAGGATGGTTGATTTAGGCTTAGAATGGGTTTGGATGAGCTTGGAGGCCGAAAATGGCAGATTGGGTTCGGGATGAACTTCATTCTGCATCAGCTAGGGCTAGGCGACCGAATGGAGGCCATACGACCGATTCAGAGGCGATTGAGGGTCATTCACACGATTGGGATTCATTCGCACGATTGAGGGTTCAATCGCACGACTAAGGTTTCATTCGTACGACTGGGAGTCCAGTCGCATGGGGAGTCATACGACTGAGGGTTCAGTCGCATAAGTGCTTAGTCGCATGAGCCCATTCGCATGAGGTCAGTCGCATAGGTGCTCATTCGCATTAGTTCCATCCGCATGAGGTCCATACGCACGACTGGATGTCCATTCGCATAGATGTTCATACGCATGAGTCCAATCGCATGATGTTCAGTCGCATGGAGGCCATGCGACTGAAGGGTGTCCATACGCACGAATAGGGCTGTTGGGCCCGAAGGAAAGTGTAGTTAGATTTCTGACTTTCGGGGGAAAGTGCAGATGTAAGTTTTGACATAAAGGTTCCCGTAAGAGTATGTAAGATAATTGTTATGGCCTTAGAAATCATGTAGAGCATAATGATGATGATGTTGCATGTTTATGCATAATGCATGTTATGCATGTATGATGTTGCCTTGTGTGACGTGATGTTGATGCATGTTAATGTTCCTTAGTATGATGTATGTTTATCTTTCCTATGGCTTTACGTGTTATGATAGTGAATGAAACGAAGTATTATGTAACGTAAAGTGGAAAGAAATGAAAAGTCTTGCATGCATCGGGTAACGGGTCCTTCTTTGTGATTGACCATTTATGTAGAACCTCTACCGCTTACCTCTATTACTGTGGCATACGCTCAGCTGTTCAATTATTGACTTCGGCCCAGTAGCTAAGACTGTTCGGGGTGTAGCATATGGTATTGGTACGGATGATATCCGATGCGCAAGTAAAGTTATATGGAACGAATGAATGAATGAATGAAGGAGATAATAAAGATGTTATCTATGCGTACGTATGATGTGTGATCATGCAAGAGTAACGAACGGTTTTATATGAAAGAATAGTATGTTTTATTAAAAAACTAGAACTCACTCAGCAATGCTGACTTTTTATATGTTTTCCAGTTGGCAGGTAATGTTTGCTGAGGATGGCACTGCGAGGCTACTCAGCTCTTTTGGGATGGCATCCATTTATAAAGCTTTTGTGTTATAATGCAAACATGTATTTTGTAATCGGATAATGATGTATTATTGGGTAAAAGTGTTTATAATGAAATGAGATGTCATTTTCGAATGTTTCCACTGCAATATTTTCATGAGACAAATGTAATTATATGTTTTATGCGCGATGAATGACCAACTGTAAGCGTCCCGGGAACGGGGCCTTACAAGTTGGTATCAGAGCCAAAGTTTAAGTGAAATGGGTAAATTTTCAAAATAAACCTTAACTTAAACTGAAAATGGGACGAAAAGGGAATGGGATGCCAATCTGAGGAGCTGCGTGCCATCAGGTATTTTCTTAAAGTTAACCGGTTTTATGTGCGCATGGTATGTGGTTATGTGTTGTATGTAGATTTAAATACTGATGTAGTCAGGACAGGTAATACTTGGGGTATGAAGAGTAAACTAAGTGGCTAATCACAACTGGCCACTGTAATTAGGGACTTACTATACTTGACATAAACTGAGTTGTTTCCTTGAATGATCGTGTTGGTGTTTCAATCTTTCAGTGTGAGTTAGAGAATGGCTGGAGGGAGATCTTCTAGAGCTTCTAGGGGTGGAGGCCGTGGGGGTTCTGATGCGGAACCGCGACCTAAAAGAGGAAGGCCAAGAGCTGAGAAGGAGGTCCCTGAAGAACCTGAGACCCCTCATCCGGAGGCTGGGGATGAGAGTGCAAACTTGAGGGCCTCGGTAAAGGAGGCTGTTGTTGAGGAAGTACATCAGGTCATGCAGACAATCTTACCGTCTGTGGTGACCGAAGTCATCAAGGCTGTGAAAGAGGGAGAAAGAAAGGAGAGAAATAAGGCCTCGGGGGAGCGGGAGCATCCGGAGCCTGAAACGATTTTCTCCGATAATGAGGAAAAGAAGAAGATGAGCCGTGCAAGTGGTACAGAGGCGAGGCTGTAACTATGGGGCGTTTATGAGATGCAAGCCCCCAACTTTGGATGGAAACGGCACCGCTGCTGCTGCTCACCGGTGGGTGAGGGAAATGGAGGCCGTTCTGGATATCAGCGAATGCCGTGAAGACCAAAAGGTGAAGTTCGCTACCCACTCTTTTGTGGCGTCGGCTATGTGTTAGTGGGACAACATTGTCCAAGCCGAGGGTAGCCGGGCCATTGGGAGGATGAGATGGTCTGAGCTGAAAAAGTTGGTGATTGAGGAGTTTTGTCCTCATCGGGAAATGGACAAGGTCGAAAGGGAGTTCTTGCAACTGCAGGCGGGAACCATGACTCATCAACAATACACCACGAAATTCAACGAGATGGCACGTCTGGTGCCGGATCAGGTGACGCCTCTGTCTCGAAAGATCAAGAGGTACATTTAGGGCTTACCGGTGGATGTTCGCAGGCATATGATCGCCGCCCGGCCGAGTACTTTTAGGTCGGCGGTCGATTTGGCCGGTAGGCTATATGATGAGCGGGAGGTGGTGGTGACAGATGCGAATAAGAAGGGTGGTGGTGATCGGAACTGGAACGGGAAAAGGTTTGGTCGGGGTGATGCCTCGACGGGTAACAAAAAGGCACGGGTGGATGAACGCTGCGTGGCCACACCAGGAGCGGGATCGAGGAGGTGTGGCAAGTGTGGAAAGGAGCATGCGGGAGAATGTAGGCTGGGTTCGAATGTGTGCTTCAAGTGTGGGATGACAGGGCATATGGCAAAGGATTGCCTGGCGGGCAAATGTTTTAACTGTGGGGAAATTGGTCATATGAGCAGGGATTGTAAGAAGCCGAGGGCTGAGGGTTCCGGGGCGAAGAGGACGGGAGGTGAAGGACCGAGGGTGAGCGCCAGGGCGTTCACCATGACACAGGAGGAAGCTAGGACGGACCCTGATGTTGTGTCCGGTACGTTTCTAGTGAACCAAACTTTAGCTTCTATGTTATTTGATTCTGGTGCTAGTAAGAATTTTATTTCTACTGCTTTCTGTGCTAAGCAGCCTGTTAGTAGTAGACGTGTTGATGCGCCCTTTGATGTAGAAACTGCCATAGGTAAGTCTACCAGGATTTCTGAGATTATAGAGAACTGTGATGTGGAACTTGAGGGTCATAAGTTTCCTGTTAGACCGTTCGTGATGACCTTAGGTGGTTTTGATTTGGTTCTTGGGATGGATTGGTTAGCGGACTACGAGGCGAACATCATGTGTCGCAAGAAGATGATTCAGTTGTCGGCGCCTGACGGTAGTTCAGTGACGGTTTATGGTGATCAGGTTACTACGATTCCAAAAGTGATCTCTATGGCTGTGGCGGGAAAGTGTATGAGGCGTGGATGTAGTGCCTACTTGGCCTATGTAAAGGATGTAGATACGCCAACACCACAACTAGCCGATGTACCGGTTGTGCGTGACTTTCCAGACGTGTTCCCAGAGGACTTATCAGGAGTGCCACCTGACAGAGAGATTGAATTTCAGATTGATCTGATACCGGGTGCCCAACCTGTCGCCAAGGCACCGTATCGGTTGGCTCCGACGGAAATGAAAGAATTGATGGAGCAGTTGCTAGAGCTGCTTGATAAGGGGTTCATTAGACCGAGTATCTCTCCTTGGGGTGCTCCGGTCCTGTTCGTAAAGAAGAAGGACGGTAGTATGAGGATGTGCATTGACTACCGCGAGTTGAACAAGTTGACGGTGAAGAACCGATACCCCTTACCGAGGATAGATGATTTGTTCGATCAGCTTCAGGGTGCCAGTTGGTTTTCAAGGATAGATCTTCGATCTGGCTATCATCAGTTGAAGGTGAAGGAACAAGATATCCCTAAAACAGCTTTCCGCACGCGCTATGGTCAATACGAGTTTCTAGTCATGTCCTTTGGTTTGACCAACGGGCCAGCTGCTTTTATGGATTTGATGAACCGTGTGTGTCGGCCGATGCTGGATAAATCAGTGTTTGTGTTCATTGATGATATCCTGATTTATTCGAGGAGCGAGATTGAGCATGCCGGTCACATTCGGGAGGTTCTGGAGACGTTGAGAAGGGAGAAGTTGTACGCCAAGTTCTCCAAGTGCGCGTTCTGGTTGTGCGCGAAGTTCAGTTCTTGGGTCATGTGGTAAATCCTGACGGGATAATGGTGGACCTGGCAAAGGTGGAGGCGGTTATGCAATGGAAGTCACCAAAGATGCATCCGAGATTTGTAGCTTCTTGGGTTTGGCGGGCTACTACAGAAGATTTATCCAAGACTTCTCTAAGATTGCTTCTTCACTGACTAAGTTGATCCGAAGAGATGTAAAGTTTGTATGTGGTCAGGCTCAAGAGATGGCGTTTGAAGAATTGAAGGCGAGGTTGACTCAAGCTCCCGTTCTGTCATTACCCAGGGAAGTGAAGATCTGGTGTTTATTCTGATGCTTCCTACTCAGGGTTGGGGTGTGTGTTAATGCAGAGAGGAAAGGTTATAGCCTATGCATCCCGACAGTTGAAGGTTCATGAGGTCAATTACCCTACTCATGACTTGGAGCTAGCAGCGGTGGTCTTTGCGTTAAAGATTTGGAGGCACTATCTTTACGGGACGAAGCGCACCATATTCACTGACCACAAAAGTCTGAAGTACTTCTTCGAGCAGAAGGATCTGAACATGAGGCAGAGACGGTGGTTGGAACTTATAAAGGATTATGATTGTGAGATCCACTACCATCCGGGCAAGGCCAATGTTTTGGCTGATGCCCTTAGCCGGAAAGAAAGGCCCGAGCCGATTCGGGTGAAAGCATATCAACTGATCATGACCTCTGATGTAATGAAGCAAGTCAAAGAGTTTCAAGACGAGGCACTGAAAGAAGATCATCTTAACTCTAAAAGAATGAGAGGTCTGGTCGCGAAATTGGGTGAAAACACACTCGGTGTTAGAACCCGATTCGATCGTGTGTGGATTCCTCGTTTTGGGGATCTACGGGTGAAGATCATGGATGAAGCTCACAAGACTCGATACTCTATTCATCCTGGTGCCGCGAAAAATGTACCATGATATGAAGAAAGATTATTGGTGGCCGGGTATCAAGCGCGATGTGGTGGAGTATGTGAGTAAGTGTCTTACTTGCTTACAGGTGAAGGCCGAGCATCAGAAGCCGTATGGGAAGATCCAACCTTTGGATATACCGGAATGGAAGTTGGAGCACATCACCATGGACTTCATTACGAAGCTGCCGCTTACCCCGAAAGGGTACGATGCCATATGGGTGATAGTTGACCGGTTGACGAAGAGTGCCCACTTTCTACCGATCCGCGAGACATATTCATCTGAGAGGTTGGCTGATCTGTTCATCAAGGAAATTGTAACTCGTCATGGTGTGTCGGTGTCTATTGTGTCGGCGCGACAGCCGGTTTACATCTAAATTTTGGAAGAAATTCCACGACGTTATGGGGACGAGGTTACATATTAGCACGGCTTATCATCCCCAGACTGATGGTCAGTCAAGAAGGACCATTCAGACACTGGAAGACATGCTTCGGGCATGTGTGATTGACTTTGGTGGAAGTTGGGATGACCACCTACCGTTAGCCGAATTCTCATACAACAACAGCTATCATGCCAGCATTGGTATGCCTCCATATGAGATGCTATACGGTAGGAGATGCAGAACACCCGTTTGTTGGGGTGATATTGGTCAAAAGGAATTGCGGAGCGTCAAGGTAATCGAAGCTACGACTGAGAAGCTTGAGAAGATTAAAGCCTTCATGAAGGCAGCCAAAGATAGACAGAAGTCGTATGCTGATAAACGATGCAGGCCGATTGAGTTCCAGGTGGGTGACCGGGTTATGTTGAAGGTCACCTTGGAAGGGTATCATTCGCTTCCGAAAGCGGGGCAAATTGAGCCCAAGGTATATAGGCCCTTTCCGAATCATTGCTCGAGTAGGAGAGGTGGCCTATAGACTGGAATTACCGGATGAGTTAAGTGGAATTCACCCGACATTCCATGTATCTCATCTAAGGAAGTGCTTAGCTGATGAACATATGATTGTTCCACTGGAGGATATCGAAGTCGATGAACGGCTCAATTATGTGAGCAACTAGTGGCAATCATCGATCGGAAAGAGAAAAGGCTGAGAAATAAAGTGGTTCCTCTTGTGCGTGTACAGTGGAAGCATAGGAAGGGATCCGAGTCAACGTGGGAAACTGAGGAAGAAATGAGACAACATTATCCACGTTTGTTCGAAGAATAACAGGTTTCGGGGACGAAACCTATTTAAGGGGGGTGGACTTGTAACACCCGCTTATTTATTATTTCGAAGCAAACGAAGGAAGAAAAAGAAATAAAGTCCAAAGTCGAGGGACCAAACTCGCCAACAAAAAAAAGTCGGGCGAGTGGGAGTATATAAGGGAGAGGGCAGCCCTTACCCTCTCCCCCACACTCACAAATCAGCCATTTAGAGAGGAGAAGAGGGAAAGAAGGAGAAAAGAGGGAAAAATGGGTCGGTTCGGGTGGTTCGGGTGGCCAAACTCGTTGTGTAGCAAGCCAAATCAAAGCCCTTGTCGTTGTGTTCGTTTGTGTGAGTTCTAGGACCCCACTTTTACTTGTTTTCAACCGATTTTGGGGCTGGAAAGCATCAAAAACCCGTTTTTGTGTGTGTATGTGTTTGACCCATTTGGGTGTGATGTGTGTGATGTGTTTCGTGTATGTTTCCGGGCTTGTGTGTTCTTGTATGGTGTTGTGGTATGCATTCCTAAGGTCTAGGATGGTTGATTTAGGCTTAGAATGGGTTTGGATGAGCTTGGAGGCCGAAAATGGCAGATTGGGTTCGGGATGAACTTCATTCTGCATCAGCTAGGGCTAGGCGACCGAATGGAGGCCATACGGCCGATTGAGAGGCGATTGAGGGTCATTCGTACGATTGGAATTCATTCGCACGATTGAGGGTTCAATCGCACGACTAAGGTTTTATTCGCATGACTGGGAGTCCAGTCGCATGGGGAGTCATACGACTGAGGGTTCAGTCGCATAAGTGCTTAGTCGCATGAGTCCATTCGCATGAGGTCAGCCACATAGGTGCTCATTCGTATTAGTTCCATCCGCATGAGGTCCATACGCACGAGTGGATGTCCATTCGCATAGATGTTCATCCGCATGAGTCCAATCGCATGATGTTCAGTCGCATGGAGGCCATGCGACTGAAGGGTGTCCATACGCACGAATAGGGCTGTTGCACCCGAAGGAAAGTGTAGTTAGATTTCTGAATTTCGGGGGAAAGTGCAGATGTAAGTTTTGACATAATGGTTCCCGTAAGAGCATTTAAGATAACTATTATGGCCTTAGAAAGCATGTAGAGCATAATGATGATGATGTTGCATGTTTATGCATAATGCATGTATGATGTTGCCCTGTGTGACGTGATGTTGATGCATGTTAATGTTTCTTAGTATGATGTATGTTTATCTTTCCTATGGCTTTACGTGTTATATAGTGAATGAAACAAAGTATTATGTAACGTAAAGTGGAAAGAAATGAAAAGTCTTGCATGCATCGGGTAACGGGTCCTTCTTTGTGACTGACCATTTATGTAGAACCTCTACCCCTTACCTCTAGTACTGTCGCATACGCTCAGCTGTTCAATTATTGACTTCGGCCCAGTAGCTAAGACTGTTTGGGGTGTAGCATATGGTGTTGGTACGGATGATATCCGATGCGCAAGTAAAGTTATATGGAACGAATGAATGAATGAATGAAGGAGATAATAAAGATGTTATCTATGTGTACGTATGATGCGTGATCATGCAAGAGTAACGAACGGTTTTATATGAAAGAAAAGTATGTTTTATTAAAAAACTAGAACTCACTCAGCAACGATGACTTTTTATATGTTTTCCAGTTGGCACTGCGAGGCTACTCAGCTCTTTTGGGATGGCAACATGTATTTTGTAATCGGATAATGATGTATTATTGGGCAAAAGTGTTTATAATGAAATGAGATGTCATTTTCGAATGTTTCCACTGCAATATTTTCATGAGACAAATGTAATTATATGTTTTATGCGCGATGAATGACCAACTGTAAGTGTCCCGGGAACGGGGCCTTACACACCTTCTACCTCTCCACCACCAAAAATGCCCCAAGTCACCCTCACCTACCAAAGAAAATCCAAACGAACCCCTGCTTAAGCTATTGAGTCTGTGCAGGCCCCAATATACTCACCCATATTGGAGGAAGTGGACACTAGAGCTCCCACTTCCCCTGAGGAGCAAACCACTCCCATGTCTTCAACAATCAGGGCTGAGGTTCCTCATGCTCACCCTGATGAGCTCACAAGCCTAACCGCCTTAAGCCTTCACTCTGAGTCTCAACACTCGAGTGAACAACCTTCAGGGGACAGTTACCATCCCCAGCCTTTAGACTTAAATCAACCCATTCCAACCTCTCATTCTATACTGATGAAGACTTAGGTTTCAGTGGGTACCATGAGTCTCTCTACTCTTCCCCTACTCAAAGAGAGATGAGTACTCCTAAATCTCCTTTGTGTAGCCCACATCAGTCACCCATAACTGAGGTGGATACTACTGAACCTGTTCAGGATATCCATATGGAAGAGGCTCTCACTTGTACAAGTGATTACTTCATTAAGACCTCAACCATGACAACTCAGCCCATTGACACCTCAACTGAGGATGTCACTATGCAGAGGAAATCTAGCAGCCAAGAACCTGAGGCTGGTGGTGAGAGAGAGGACTTTGGTCCAATCATCTCATCCCCCAATGATTCTTCTGATGAAGAAGAGGGGAATCTGAGACTAAAGGTGCAAAAACTGTCAAAAACATGCTCCTATTTAGTCTCTAAGGTTAGTCACCTTGAATCTCAGGTGACTACCCTACATAATAGGGTCAACGATCAGCAACTTGAGATATCTTATCTTAGGGAATAACAAGCTGGGAGACCTTTAAGGAGCTCAACCAGGAACACATAATCTGAATGTGATTGACCTAACCTCTAGCTCAGACTATAGAGATGCTAAATGATAGTGTATCATAAAATAGAAAGTGCTACACAAAAAGGGGGAGAAAGTCATTACAGTCACATAACCTGGGAGTTCTTCAAGGAGTATGGACATTGAGGATTCACCATCCTTAATTGCAACTGTACATACTCAGCAACTTCCTTAAGTTCACATTAATGTGGACATAATAGACTCTGTCATTAGGAGTCTTTTTGAGGAAGGCATTCCAAGGGCTGTGTCATCTCCACCTCAAGGAACTTCAAACTACATTATTGGTGGAGGTATGATGCTGATAGAAGAGCCCTTATTCTTCACATAGTTCAAAGGCAGCAAGAAGTGTTCAATTTTCAGACTTTGGACTACTATGAAGGTCTTGACCTGATCAACATGCCACTTGTCAACCCAAGCAAATCAAGACAAGCTAACATGTTAGCACTCAGGATTCAAGATAGAATTACTGAAGAGTTCAGTCTTAGAAGGAGACAAAGGCAATCAGGTAATGTCATTGGTCAACTGGATGCTGAGGCAGACCCTGAGATTAGCTTCAAAGGGAAAAGCTTGGCTAAAGGCCCAGTGATAGAGCCTGAGAGCCCTGTCACACCAACAACTTCTTTAAAAATACATTCCCTCAGTGAAACACCTGCGGTGAAGGTGTCTCACAACCTCTCTCTTGCCAGAGCTTGGATGCTACACCAAGAAATGAAGGCCAAACCTCTATCAACCCTAAGTCACAAAGGTCTGTGGGTGACAAAGGGAAAAGGATCCTGACTCCTGAGGAGATTGAGGAGGAGGAGAGAGAGAGGAAGAGGAAGCTAAGGGGAGAAAGTTCCTCTGGGTCTTTAGGCTTTATGCAAGCTGCAATCAGGGCTGCCCCCAGACCAAACACTCAAGAAGATGAGTTGAGGGCAATCAGGATTACTTACCTGCCGACCAGGAAGTATGACATAGATGAAATTATATCTCTTCCTTTAGAGCAATTCAATGAACTGGCTGACATGGAAGTGTCAAAAGAGATGAAGGAAAAAGAGGATGCAAGATTACTTCTCCAATTCAAAGAAGAGAAGAGACAGAAAAGATTATACAAGCATGCTCTAACTCTCTCCCCATTTCAGAAAATTCCTGTGCAAGAGGATGTGGCTGCTACACAAGAACCTCAGGTAGACAAGGAAACAGATAGGCAAAACATGATTAACTACCTGAGTGCAAACACGTCTCTACCAGGCATCTGCACTTCTTCCCTTGTCCTTTAAGTACATTGAGTTTGAGTATCTCAAACAGCTTGAACTTCAAGTGCTCAAAGAATAAAAGGCAACAAAAAGAAACATGAGGGAAGATGCTGCAAAGTCAAGAGCTATCATCCAAAAGAGTATGAAGAAGTCTGCTGACAGACAAAGGATGATGAGCTTCTTGAAGCTGTATGGATTCTCCGGAAGGAGACTTGGCCCTATGTCTCTATCCATAATGGATGAGCATATCAGGGTAATCAAGCAGAATATCAAGAGTGGAGAGCTGATTGACTTATACTCTCCTTCAAGTAAAATCCCACCTGAAGTGGAGGTTAAGGTTGAACAATCTGAGACAGCACAACCTGGACCTTCTGCTGAGCCTCAGCAAGCTTCATCTTCTGATCCACAGCAAGGTCAAACTCCCTCTCCTTCTAAACTTGTAAGGGAGGAACACCCAACTGAGAAAGACAAGGATGATCAACAAGGTGCTGCAGACCAATCTTCTCAGTTAAAGTCTTCTAAGAGGAATAAGAGGATGGCTTCTAAACCAAAGTCTAAGAAGAAGAAGCCTGAATCATCCACCTCTACACCTCAGGGTGAGTCAGATCAACCTGAGGAAGTGCATGAAGAGGCAGCCCAATCAACTCCAATTCAAGTGGCTCCTCTTGCAGCTAAGACACCCATCTTATCCTGGACCTTCACTACTAATCCAGAGAGATGGCATGTGATCAGATATCAAGGTGTTGAGAATGTCTATACATGGCAAGACATAGTCAACTTACCTCTACATGATCTCTTTGAGATGAGAAGATATTATGAGAGTCTGAATGATCCTGACCATATGATGAAGAAGGGTATGGTCATCATTGTGCTGAAGACAACAAACATCTAAAAATCTTCTAAGTGTTTTGGTAGCATCAGCCTAGGGGGAGTTTGTAAGGATTCCTATAAGTCTGATGCGCCAAAACATCCAAAGTCTCTCTGCAATCATGCACTAAAGAACAATAGTAGAAATGCTTCGAAAGTTTTACACCATGCACTAGAAATATTCTAAGTGTAAAATCTTCCGAAACCAAGACCAACATCTTCCGAAGCCAAAAGTGAAGTCTTTTGAAGCTTCAAAGACAAAGCCTTCCGAAGCCAAAGAGTGAAGATAGATTTCTTCCGAATACTTTTAGAGATATGCCTTTATCTGATGTACTTTACCATAAAGCTGGACCACCTTTCCACTGCAACTCTATAAAGTCACCAACTTACATGAGTTGGTGAAAGGTCCATGCTTTTGGTAACTATACATTGAGGTCTTGAGTCCATACTTTCTACTTTATGTACTTTTATCTTTTTTGTAATATATTAGGATGTGAGCTATGGCATGCCATAGTCACAAGTCAAAAGGCAGATATGCCTTTTGACTCTACATTTGATTTTGTAGTTGTCTAGTCAAATTGTATCCAGCTGGCCTTCAAAGTATGGTCGGCTGTAGGATGTAGTATAAAGTATCTCAAATACTTGTAACTTTCTATCGATGCTTTGTAACTTGTAATAGAACTTGAGAAGCAATATACAGCATTCTTGAAAACCAAATACTTGTGTTGTTTTGCAATCTTGTTTTGTCTCATATTTACTTGTGTTCTTAGCATCTTTCATTAACAAGTTAACCAGTTCCCTATTTGATCTGTTAAGTGTTCTAAGCAACTCTCCTCATTGTGTTTGTTGTGTTGTAAGTGCATACCCTTCACCGGTCCTGCATTGTTTATATTACTTCTCAACTCAAAGTATTACAAGACTCTTACAAGCATGAAACAAGAGTTACAATGAGAAACTATATATACTAGATCCTACAGCCGGATATACTTTGATACTAGCTGGAAACCTAAGACAAAAGCATATACTACAATGCTAGAGTTAAGGTATCTTAGATAAAGTATTATCTAAGATATGGTAGTCATGACATGTCCATGACTTAACTTTTGTCACCAACTAAAGTTGGCAACTATACTAACTGATAAAAGTAAACAGTGGAATAAAGTATGGTCAACTACATGGCTTTTGAGAAAATGCCATGCAGTATCTCAGAGGTCTGCAGTGGAGTGTCAGAGAGACCATACTTATGTCCACTGGATAATAGTAGTGTCTTCCGAAGGTAAGTTGGCTTCGGAAGAACAAGTTCTTTCTAAGCCACTTATACTTTGGAAGAGGCTTCTATACTTCTGAGGCTTGAGGACTTCTTTCATACTTCGGAAGTTGACTTCTAATCTTTCACTCTAAGTCTTGATCTTCGGAAGTGAATACTTTGTCTTCGGAAGTTGGAGTTTTCCTTCGGAAGTTGATCTTACACTTTGTCTTCGGAAGAACTCCTTTTCCTTCGGAAGTTCCACACTTAGCTTCGGAAGTCCTTTATTAGTTGCACCAAAATAGTCTAAGTGATTTGGTTTTGGTTGCACCAGCCTTTCTAGATCCAACAAACTCCCTCTAGGCTGATGCTACTAAAACATCACTTGTTTCTGCTTTTTAAAGCTTTCAACATCAGGGACAGAAGATATTTGTCTGTGTCCTTGTTCTTCCGTAAACTGGTGCTGAGAAGCTTGTACAAGTCATTAGTAAATAGGAGATCCAGTCTATCACTCTGAATGACATGTACCCTTTGTTGTGCCCCCCTGAAAAGAGTTAGTTGACGGGAGTTATAGTCATATTCCCATCTAACTATAGATTCAAGTTCAGGACCCTCAACCATTTGTATAAAGGCTTTGCCTTTGGTTGTTGATCCCTTCCTTTTCTCCTCCTCTCTCAGTTTCAACTCTTCTTTAATCTTGGTCCTAGCAGTCAGCTCGGCCAGATGAAGACTGCCCAGGTGATTTCTTATGTGAGCAACGACTTTAGAGTTGGAGGTGTTGGAGAGTGGCTTCTCTGCTAACTCAACAATATCAAATCTACTTAAGTGTAGCAGAGATGAGGCATTTAGCCTGTTGAGCTCTCCACTCTCTCTCTCAACAACAAAGTTGTGAGAAGAGTCTTCGAACCTCTACTGAATGATCTTTTTCCTAGGCACAAGGGGTTGTCTTGGCACCCTGTCACCTTTCTTGGTATCCAGCAGTCACCAGCCTTCTCATTAGCTTCTTTTCTTCCTCATTCAAAGTATCTGAATTGGGGCCAAGGAGATTTGCAGCTTGGTCCAATGTTCCTCTGGGCAGATCAAGAAATTGATCTCTAATGAGGGAACATGAGGATCCATCAACATAAGTCAGTTTGACAGAATCCTCCTCACAGGCGATGTCGCTCAGGGTTGTGCAGTTGATGAGCTTTATCTTGATTGCCTTGAACTCCTCTAAGGAGAGATGTTTAGAAGGCTGAGAGGATGGTTTGAGAGGTTGTTGGGTAGGTTGTGGTGTTTGGGTTCTGGCTAGTGTTTTGGGTTGGAGGATGGGTAGTTTAGGTGGTTGAGGTGAGGAGGTTGGTAAGGATGATGGTGTAGGTTCAGGGGTGTAAGGTTCAGTGGTTGGTTTAGTTTTGATGGGGAATGGAAAAGGAATTGGTTCAGGTAGTGGTTGGGTTTGAGGTTGGGGTTGAGTAGTTGGTTTGAAGATCATCCCCTGTCCCCTTCTGTACATCTCCTTCCTCTTCCCCGAGCAAATGTCAGTCTTTATGTCACTGACATGTCCCTGGAGGGTCTTCTCAGACATAGGACCCACCTGCCTGCTAGAGAAGCCATGAGCCCGGAGATAGTCTTTCATCCATACCTTTTCACCTATCTTCTTGGCAGCAGCTAGTCCTGCTTCCTCTTCCTTCTTCCTCTTCTACATCAGCTTTTCCTTGGCAGCTTTCTTTCTCTCTTTCTCCATTTGATCTTGCTCTTTGTTGAAGAGCCATAATATCGTATCATTGTTGTGTGGAGATAGTTCTTCTAGAGAGAAACCCCTGGAAGTTAGGAAAGTTATCCTTTCCCTTCTAAGCTGTTGATCAGCTTCTCTTTCTTTCCTCTCCCTTTCTTCCTCTAAGGCCAACCTTCATGCTTCTTCTTTTTGCCGTTTTTGCAGCAAAGTTGCCTTTTCCAACTCAACTAACTTCTCTAGTGGTAGCAGGAGTACATCTTCACTCACAGCTCCTAGATTGACAAGTCTGTCAATGATTTCCACCCTTCTTTTATTGTTGACAGCCTCCTGGTTGGCTGCAGCTGCTTTGCTACTGGCAGCTAGCAGTTTTCCAGTTAGAAGTCTACCTTTTCTTTTGAGCTTTTCTAACCTTTCTTCCTCCTGAAGCTCTTCCTTAGTCATCCCCCTTTTTCCTTTGATGTCTTCGAAAGTGATAGACTTTGTGGGTTCTTGGATGGAAGGTTCAGGTTGAGTGGTGGAAATAGGAGCTGGAGTTAATGCTGATGTTTGAGCTAGGGGTTAGGTGAGAAAACCCTCCCTATTAACCTCAGATGCAAGTTCTAGGATTGCATCTGTGACTATTAGATCATCGGATAAAGAGAATAGTCCTTCCACAGCTGCAATCTCAACTTCGGAAGATTGAAGTTGTTCTTCCGAGGCTTTGACTTGTGCATCGGAAGTCTGTGAGAATGCACTATCTATCCCAACTGTCTCAGTTGCTGGGCCATCAGTTCTTGTTTGCCCTTCAAAATTAATCTCAGGTTCCACTTGGACCTTAGGTTGACCAACTTTCTCAATAATGGTAGAAAGTGCATTTAACCTCTGAAGCTCTTGAGCTCCGAAGTAAATCACAGACAAGTCAGGACTTGGCTGTTCGATGAGAGATTCCAACAAGAACTTGTTGAAGAACCTATTGAGATCTTGGAGCATCCTTTGATCCACCTGAATTACAACTGGAGGAGGCTCAGGAAAAACTAAAGCTTGTTGCATAGGATATCTTGAACTTAAGGAAGTGAGAGCTTGACTCTGTGGTTCCTCTTGTCTTTGGCTTTGTCCCTGAACACTCTCCCCCTTTTTGGTAGCAACATCTTAAGAGGTTGATGAGCTGGAGGAAGAGGTCAATGAGACCTGAATTGGTACATGCCTAACAGACCTCTCAATTTGTTTCTCAGCTAGTTTGGCCTTGAAATTTTCAATCTCAAGTTGCTGAGTGGCAGACCTATCCTCTAAATTCCTAACCTTAGATTCAAGTTTGAGACTTTAGAAAGTAGGTCTTCAATGGTGAGTTGCAGTCTTCCCTCATCTTCTTTTGAAGAATCACGGGAGATGAGATAACATACCTAGTATGTTCATCCTCACCACCAGATGTGGTTTCTTGGCGCCCTAGTTTCTCTTGCTCAATGATGTCTCTTTCAGAGTCATCAAAGGACATGGTTGCCGTAGATTCAGTCTCAGTAATGTTACCACTGTCCTGAAGGTCCATTGAGGCTCCTTCAGTAATGGCAGCTGAATCTACATGAGTCCCCTCCACATCAGTGGGACTCACCTCAGTAAAGGCATGCTGATGGGGGCTAGAGATAAGAGATCTCTCAAGGCTCTGTTGATCCTTGAGAGGGTGTTGTGGATCAACTTCATTGCCCTGAAGACACATAATCTCTTCATCAGTTCCTATTAGTAGGTCAGTAAAGGATATAGAGGTTAAGCCTAATGACCCGGGACGTTGATCAATGTCTAAAGGCATTGAGCCTATGGTGGGGTTGTCCCTTTTTGGCTGCTCAGGGGAGTATAAAGACTCTCCCTGAGGGTTTTTAGCATGGTTTTTGGGCTCATGGGTTTGAGACTGAGGAGACTCAATACCCATATTGAGGTCAATTGTGAATGATGGTTGAACCTCAGACTGAGTGGGAGCCCATTGTTCCACTCTAGTCTTTTTCGATAGAACAGGAGGAGCTTGTTCAATCAGAGAAGATTGAACAAGGGTTCATTTGGGACGTCTTTGATAAGTGATAGTGATGGGGTGAGAAGGTAGATTTGGCAGTGTGAGGGTAGTTGCTGGTGTGGGTTCATCACCTGTGGGGTTAACAGGGATGTCACCAGGAGCCATTGGCTCAGTCATACTTGGAAGAAGTGCAGTATATCTTCCGGTGAAATTGGTGGACACTCTCTTCAAAGTCTTGAAGATGGTCGGCCTCATTTGATGGACAGTCAGAGCAGCTGCACAGACAAACTGACTTTGGTCCAGCTCAAAATTGATTATGTGCTGAAGAAACCTGGGATACATGAAGAATGTGTCCCGCTGGAGATTCCCCATAAGATTGGTCAGCACAAACCTTGAGTAGTTAAAGCGGAGGCTTCTTACCAAACCATGAACTATGCACCCTAGTTCATATGGGATTTGATCCCATCCCCCAGATTTGTTGGACAAGAAATGAAGAACAACATGCAGCAGGAACTTCCAGTTGTAAGAGAAGTTAAACTTGTAAACGGTTGACCTGCTTACATCTCCACCGTATCCCATTTGGATGTAGGTGTTGTCCAAATCTGTTTTGGGGAACTCTGTAGGAGCGCCCTTATCATGAAGCTCGAGATGCTCCCTGATGAGTTGTTTAGAAATGACCAACTCGTGGCCACAGATGCTCGATCTTATTACCCTAACCCCATTTAGGGTTTCAATCTGACCATTGGCCTAAAATTCAGCCATGTGATTTGAGTAAACTATGGGGTTAACAGTCAGAGCAGTGTAATAAGATGATTGGGTAAGAAAGGAGATAATATCTGAGAAGTCGGCATCCTTTGAAGAATCAAAGAGTGCGACTTGGTTGTGCTGAGGGTTAAGTGCCATTTGAGAAAGTTGCAGGAAGATAGTTCAGAATTAGGTGAATTGGGGATGAAGGAAGCTTTTAGGGCAGTAAATTTGGTAAAAAGATGAAAGTGATTAGCCGAAGTTATTTAAATGGGTGAAATGGCGGTTTAAGGTGTTTGGATAAGATGATGGGACGTTTCAGAGGCGGATGTGACAGGGGCGGTAAGGTTTAGTCCATTTAAATAATCCGACATCATTAACAAAATCTTTACTTTTTACAGAGTGGGGCCCAAAATATTTCCGTTACATAGTAAAGTCTTTCTTCCGAGTATAAAGCATTTCCGAAGGTAATTTTCTTCCAAAGGCAAATTTACTTCCGAAGGTAAATTTTTTACTTCCGAGAGTAAATGTTGCTTTCCGAATGGAGAGTGTTATAAGCTTCGGAAGTAAATCTGATATGAAATCAATCGCTTCTTCCGAGACTAAACAACTCTTCTGAGAAGAAATTATCCTGGGAGGAATTTGCTTCGGAAGATATGTAAAATATCTTTCGAGGGTTAATTTCTCTTCGGAAGAATTTATACTTAGAGAAAATTTCAGAGATGGACTTTTTTGTAACAGGGCTTAGATTGTTATGACACAAGAATTTACACATTAAAAGGTTTTCAAATGAGATAGACTAATCAATGTTTATCATCCCAATAGCTGTAATGAGATATTTAAATCTTTGTTCATTAAAGGCTTTGGTGAACAAGTCAGCATATTGTTCATTTGAGTTAACTTTGATTAGATTTTTCTCAAGAATATCTCTAATGAAATGGTACCTGATATCATTATGCTTAGTCTTGGAGTGCTTCACTGGATTTTCAATAATGAAGATAGCACTGTTGTTGTCAATGTGGATAGGAGTGCTCATAAAGTTGAATCCGTAATCTATCATCTGGTTCTGAATCCACAGCAGCTGAGCACAGCAACTAGCATCAGCAATGTATTCAGCTTCAGCAGTTGATGTAGAGACACATGATTGCTTCTTGCATTGCCATGAGATGATCCTTCCATCAAGAAATTGACATCCACCTGATGTTGATTTCTTGTTGATATTACAGCCACAATAGTCACTGTCAGAGTAACCATAGAGATTGAAATCACTATTCCTTGGATACCAGAGACCTAATTTAGGTGCTCCTTTGAGGTATCTGAGGATTCTCTTGGCAGCAACTAGGTGAGACACCTTTGGAGCAGCCTGATATCTTGCACAAATACAAGTTGCAAACATGATATTAGGTCTACTTGATGTGAGATACATCAGAGAACCAATAATTGCTCTATACTAATGTTGATCAGTATCCTCCCCCGCAGAGTCAGGGAAGAGATTATGGTTTCTGGGTATAGGTGTTTTGACTGCCTTATAATTTTTCTTGTCAAATCTTTCTAAGATGTCATTGACATACTTAGATTGATTGATGAAAAACCCTTCCTTCATTTGCTTCACCTGAATTCCAAGGAAAAAGTCCATTTTCCCATAGAACTCATCTCAAACTTCTTCTTCATGATGCTCTCAAAGTCTTTACACATTTGGTCATTTGAGGAACCAAATATGATGTAATCAACATAGACTTGAACGAGCAAGATGTCTTTCCCGGACTTCCTTATGAAAAGAGTCTTATCAATGGTACCTCTAGTGTAACCATTCTTCAGGAGAAACTGAGACAATGTCTCATACCACAGCCTAGGTGCTTGGTGCAGCCCATATAGAGCTTTATCCAATTTGCACACATAGTTGGGATGTTGTGGGTCTTCAAATCCTGGAGGTTGGCATACATAGACTTCCCTATCTATATCCCCATATAGAAAGGCACACTTGACATCAAGCTGGTAGACAGTGAAACTCTTGGATGCAGCATAAGCAAGGAAGATCCTAACTGCCTCAAGTCTTGCAACAGGTGCAAAGACATTAGTATAATCGATTCCTTCCTCTTGAGTGTATCCTTGAACCACCAGTCTTGCTTTGTTCTTGATGATCAAGCCTCTATCATCTCTCTTATTTTTGAAAACCCATTTAGTGCCTATAGGTACTTGACAAGATGGTAGCGGACATAGATTCCAAACCTTTTGTCTTTTGAATTGAAGCAGCTCCTCTTGCATTGATTCAACCCAGCTACTATCTTTCAAGGCATCTTCCACCTTCTTGGGTTCCATCTGGGATAAAAAGCATGAGTACAAGCAGATATTCCCATTGTGAGTTTGTCCTCTTGTTCTCACACCTTCAGAGACTTCCCTTATGATGTTCTCTGCTGGATGAGTGTTATGAATCCTAAGTCTAGGAATTACCTCCAGTTTCAAAGATAGATCCAGATTGGACATATTTTGCTCTGGAGCTTGAACACTTGGTCCAGTTGTTGTATCAAACTCATTTAATGAGGAATGATTGAATGAATGAGAAACATCATCATCATTTGTTTGTTGTGAAACAGCATTAACAGTTGCCTGTTCCTTCAAGATGTTGCTTCCATCAGCTTGTTGTTGTGCAGTGTCACCTAATGAAGTTTGAGGGTCAACAGGTGAACTGCTGATTGAAGCTCCACTATCCCTTGAGATAGTCATACTGTCAGATCTGCCAATAGTGGAAGCTTAATTTGTTGCAGCTCTTGGAGAACTTGGAATAGGTCTGGGTAGCTCAAACAGTTGGTCATCATCAGAATCACTTTGAGCACCTGTTCCAGCTGAAACATTCTCACAAGATGGTTTAGAATAGTTTGGAAATAATTCTAAATCAAAGATATGATCAGGGTCATTTCCCCTAACACAAGGAGTGTGCTCATTAACTACATTGTTGAAAGATTCCTCAAATTGTTGATTTTTAATGTTATAAACTCTATAAGCTTTAAAGTTAGAGGAATATCCAACAAAGATAGCATCATCTGACTTTTCAGCAAAATTTGCCAAATTGTCTTTTGTGTTAAGTATGGTACACCTGCATCCAAAGGACCTTAGAAAACCAATGAACGGTGGCCTCTTGTTCCATATCTCATAAGGGGTTTTTCCATGTGGCTTAACTACAAGAACCCAGTTCTGCACATAGCATGCAGTGCTGACTGCCTCTGCCCAGAATGTTAGAGGCAGCTTTGAATGAGCTAACATGGTCCGAGCAGCCTCAATAAGTGTCCTGTTCCTCCTCTTAGAAACATGATTTTGTTGAGGAGTTCTAGGAGCACTATATTGTCTGGCAATTCCTTTTGAGTTACAGAATGAGTCAAGAACGTGGTTCTTAAACTCAGTCCCTTAATCACTTCTAATTATTTTTACCTTGTGATCAATTTGATTTTCTATTTTAAGAATAAAAGATTTTATAGTTTCAGCAGTTTCATCTTTGGTTTTTAAAAAGAATACCCATGTAAATCTAGTAAAATCATCAACAATCACAAAGCAATATGATTTCCTTCCAATGCTCATTATACTTGTGGGACCAAATAGATCCATGTGCAATAAGTGTAATAGAGTGGTGATGGAGTTAACAACTTTGGATATATGAGATGCCCTGTGTTGCTTCCCTTTCAGGCATGCAACACAGTTATCTTTGCAGAAAAATTCCTTTTTAGGCAAACCATGTACCAAGTTATTTTTAGCCAATTTATTCATTGTCTTAAAATTTACATGACACATTCGTTTATGCCATAGTTTTGACTCATCACCATCAGCTTTGGAAAGAAAGCATGATACTTCACCCATTGGGGAAGCATTGTTCATATCCAGCTTGTACATATCCCCTTTTTTGGGAGATCTAAGAAGCACCAATTCCTAAGGAATTGTCATCCCGGGTTTGAGGATAATGCGCTCATGTTCTGTGAAGAGCATTTGATGCTTTTGATCACAGAATTGAGAAACACTTAACAAGTTGTGTTCAAGCTGTTTGACAAAGTGAACTTTGTCAACTTTTAATTTTCCATTGGATATACTTCCTCTGCCAGAATATCCTCCGGCCTCACCTCCAAACTGGACAGGACCTCCATCATAATGTTAAAATTGTTGAAGGAGAGATTTGTTCCCTGTCATATGCCTGGAGCATCCACTATCCACAATTCAAACATTGTTATTCTTGTCATATGGATGTCCCTGCACATAAGATGAGATGATTAGTTTTGATTGAAAAACCCAAGCCTTGTTTGTCTTGGGTTCTTCTAATGATAGTGACATAATTGAACCAAAATTTATGCATGGGGGTTCAATGGATGTCTTTGAAGAAGAGGTTTGGGTTGCAACATCTTCCTTGATCTTCCATTCCATCCCTTGGTTGATCACGAAGGACGAGCTTGTTGAAGCTTTTGCAGCATGGCATTCTTCCGAAGCTTCTTTCTTTTCGGAAGAAGCCTTCACCACCTTTTCTTCCAAAGTAATCTTCTTCTGGGATGGTTTCAAGGGGACTCTTTTATTCTTTTGAGTCTTGACAGCTTTAGCTTCCGAAGCCATTTTCCCTTTGGAAGAAGGACCTTCTTCCGAAAGCAACCTTGCTTCGGAAACAAGCTTTCCCTTTTTCATCACTTGAACCATTTGATATTGTTGGAGCATATATTGTCATATATAGTGTGTCCATCGCTTGTCGAATAGTCTAGGCTTAATGTAATACACCTGATATATTGTAAACACATGAAACTGGGTCATTCGTAGGAGCATATGTGAATGAGACTCAGTCGTGTGACTGAGCCTTGCTAATGGGCCAGTTGTGCGACTGAGAGATGCGGTTGGCCATTCGTAAGACTGAACCATAAATATGGTCCAGTTGCACGATTGAACCAGTAGCATGACTTGTCATAAGACTGGTCCAGTAGCATGACTGGTCATAAGACTGGTCCAGTAGCATGACTGGTCATAAGACTGGTCCAGTCGCATTCCAGTCGTACGAATAGTCCATTAGCATGGTCCAGTCGTACGAATGGTCCATTAGCATGGTCCAGTCGCACGAATGGTCCATTAGCATGGTCCAGTCGCACGAATGGTCCATTAGCATGGTATAGTCGCACGAATGGTCCATTAGCATGGTCCAGTCGCATGAATGGGTCTGCACACATATTTTCAGATCTGCAGCCGCCAAAGCTGCCAAAAACCCTAATTTGATGAATTTTACATGAACCGAAACAAAATAGACATCATCAGATTCGCAAGGGTCATGGGAACGTGGTTTCGAGTTCGATTTTAACATAGAAACAACACACGTAACAAGATATGAGCAAAACACGAAGAACACGAAGTGGGTTTAACGTCAAGAATCTGAAATAGATCCAGAAATCAAGAGCTCGGCTTGCTAGAATGATTGTTAGATCATTCCAGCAGTAACCGGCTCTGATACCAATTGTGAAGTCGATGGATCGGTAAACATCCGAGCATGTTCTTGACGGAATGATAAACAACAACAAAAACCAAGAGACAATCAATAACACGAACTATAATATATTGGTTTCATTGATAAAACCTAACGATTACAAGCTCGTTACAACATAAGAATCAAGACTCTTGGCAAGGGGAGATCGAGCATGACCTCCCCTCTCATTCGGCAGCCCCAGGCCCCGGGCAGACTCCCTCCCCAAACCCTTAACTCTCTACACATTAAAACTGGTATATATAGGCCTCGGCCCATATTAGATGCGACTGGGCCCATTCGTGCGATTGGACCATGCGTATGGTTCAATCATACGACTGGACTATGCGTATGGTTCAATCGTGCGACTGGACCATACTTATGGTTCAGTCTTACGAATGGCCAATCGCATCTCTCAGTCGCACAACTGGCCCATTAGCAAGGCTCAGTCACACGACTGAGTCTCATTCGCATATGCTCCTACGAATGACCTAGTTTCATGTGTTTACAATATATCAGGTGTATTACATTAAGCCTAGACTATTCGACAACCGACGGACACACTATATATGACAATATATGCTCCAACAGTTATGGTCCAAATGAGAAACCTTCCTTGACTCCTTCCTTTTTAACATTATTTGCATAATGTGTGCTAGCAGGATTGTAGTAACAATCTTTGGCCATGTGGTTTTGCAGACCACACATTATGCATGCAATGTTATCTTTTAGGAATTTGAGGATTGTTGTTTCTTGTTCTTTTTCTCTTCATCTGCAACCTTTCCCTTTAACTTCTGATCCTTTGGTAGGACAGGAGTGCTGGTACTACACTCCTTTCCTTAATCAGAGTTTCCTACCACCTGGAATCCAGCAGAGATGAATACACCCTTTTGCTTTGGGTCTATCTTCAGCTTAGACTCAGCCACTTTCTTGGTAGTTTTTCTGGCTGCCTTAGCTCTGCTTCTTCTGGCTTTGGTGGTCAGGGGTTGGTCATCACCGGTAGGAGTGGGTAAATTTACCAGGTTCTTCCCTGTGATGGTCTGCATGGTTGTATCACTCTTTGACTCATGTGAAGGTGGGTCAGCAGATGGAACCTCTTGCTCTTCAGTAGCACACCTTGGTTGTCTTATAGACTCATAAGAGTGTGGTGGAGCAATTTCATTGGTTCCCCACCCACCTTTGTTTTGGTAACAAAGTTTTGAGTGAGAGGATGATGCGAGAATGGCTTGGAAGTTTTGCTCAGAAATATCATACTTCCTGGCTTGAGCCTCAACTGGACAAGCTGGGCTTGAGCCTCAGATAATTTGGATATTAAATCCTTTATTTGAGTTTTATAGTTTGTGTGTTCATGTTTTAATAAGGACACAATTTTCTCCAACTCCTTAATTTTTCTTTGATAGTCAGATTCATCCCTTTTAAAATCAGATTTTAAAACATTTAAAGACTCAATATCGGATTTAATCTCCATATTGTAGTCCTTATACAATTTAACCTTAGCAATACAGGCAGGAGTACAGAGATGTTCATATACCTTATTGTCATCTGTTCCGGCCATGAGTGCTTGAGCAGGAGTCACATCCTGTACCATGAAGCTGCAGTCAACTTCTTGAGCCATTACAGCTGTCTCTGTTGACTTTCCAGTGGGCTTTGGTGTAGAGGGATGTGTGGAGGCCTAAAGGGTTCCCGGATTAGACTTGGGAGCCTTGCATTCCCTTGCAAAAGGATCAAGTTGGTTACAGTTGCAACATTTGGCCTTGGTTTTGTCAAACCCAAATTTGTTGTTGATTGGGTTCTGGGGAAATTGCCTTCCAGTTCTCTTGAAGAACTTCTTTGCTTTGTAGGTTAAGAGAGCCATTTGTTGGACTATGTCCACATATTCCACGTCATCTGGGCTGAAGCACTCTAGATTATCAAAGCAATATTGATAATCACTAGAGTGTCTACTTCCTGAGACAAAAGCATAGCTGTCCTGAAAGGAACTTTGCTGAGCTTGTTGAGACATTGGAGTCTCAGGAAATGTGATGTATGGCCTAGAAGAACATGATGACTGCTGGGTGTAAGTCAGGTACTGTTGAGGTTGGGAGGGTCGTGAGCCTTCAGCAACCATTAAAGTGTTGCTAGCAGGAAGACTCAAGGGTCTGCTTGTTTGATGGCCTCTCTTGTTTTCCATTTCCAAACGATATCCATCAAGGATGCCATAGAGTTCGGTCATTGTGAGGGTGTTCAAATTTTATGTTCTCTTGATGGAGACACAGTAGAACGTCCACTCATTGGGGAGTGCACTCATGAACTTTCTTGTGAGGTATCTAAGTTCAAGAGCAATTCCCACAGACTGAAGGAAAGAAATAAGATCCATGTACCTGAAGTATTGCTGGCTGAGAGTCTCTCTAGCAATGTAGGTGAAGTTCTTGAACTACTGCTTCAGTGCGTCATTCTTGGAGTCATTGGAGCTGGAGTACATGTGAGCAAGTGCATCAAATAGTTCTTTGGCTGACTTGCAATGCTCAAACCCCATCATGATGGAGTTGGGAATTGCAGTCATGAGAACAGTCATAGCATTGCTATTAATGTCCAGCTTCTTCCGGTCCTCATCAGAGTAGTCTTCAACGGCTTTCTCTATCATGGCACCGTTTCCACCAGCCACCTTTGGCTTATACGGGCCATTGAAAATAGATTGTCACATCTGGCTGTCTTGATACCTGATGAAGCCTTCCATGCGTCTGCTCCATGACCTGAAGTTTTCAGGGGTGATGATGGGTGCTTTAGTCATCGTCCCCATCTCTACTTCAGACTTGTTGAGGGCCATTTTGAGTGTGGTGTAAGGAGGAGTGAAAAATAAGTTGATTAGGATGGTAAGATCTCACAATCAAGAGCCTAAAAAGCTCTGATACCAATTGCAGAATCGGGTTTTGTCACTTAACACTTGGATTTCTCTCAAACTCACTTATACTACACTCAAATCAGATGAAGTAGAATCTCTTCTAAGAGTTGATAATAATATAATAAGTAGCAAAGAACACAATGAGATAATTTTCAAGGTACTTGTATATATTACTTCTCAACTCAAAGTATTACAAGACTCTTACAAGCATGAAACAAGTGTTACAATGAGAAACTATATATACTAGATCCTACAGCCGGATATACTTTGATACCAGCTAGAAACCTAAGACTAAAGCATATACTACAATGCTAAAGTTAAGGTATCTTAGATAAAGTATTATCTAAGATATGGTAGTCATGACATGTCCATGACTTACCTTTTGTCACCAACTAAAGTTGGCAACTGTACTCACTGATAAAGGTAAACAGTGGAATAAAGTATGGTCAACTACATGGTTTTTGAGAAAATGCCATGCAGTATCTTAGAGGTCTGCAGCGGAGTGTCAGAGAGACCATACTTATGTCCACTGGATAATAGTAGTGTCTTCTGAAGGTAAGTTGGCTTCGGAAAAACAAGTTCTTCCAAAGCCACTTATACTTCGGAAGAGGCTTCTATACTTCCGAGGCTTGAGGACTTCTTTCATACTTCGGAAGTTGACTTCTGATCTTTCACTCTAAGTCTTGATCTTCGAAAGTGAATACTTTGTCTTCGGAAGTTGGAGTTTTCCTTCAGAAGTTGATCTTACACTTTGTCTTCGGAAGAACTCCTTTTCCTTCAGAAGTTCCACACTTAGCTTCGGAAGTCCTTTATTAGTTGCACCAAAATAGTCTAAGTGATTTGGTTTTGGTTGCACCAGCCTTTCTAGATCCAACAAAGTCGTACAGACGAGCAGCAAAGCTAACAACCTAACACTTCTGAATCTAGGGCTTTGTTGTGGTGTTTTAAAAGTCTAGGCCCAATATACACATATATATATTTTTAAAAATGAGGGCCCTTAATTTTGGGCCCCCCAAGCCCAATGCATCATTATTTACTATATTGGGCCGGCCCTTGGTGTGATTATGTACAGATTACAATCAACCCGACTCGTTTTCAAACTAAAATTTTGTCAATACGTAGAGTGACTCGAATTTATACCGTCGAATGAAAATTATTATATTTGACCCGACGTTTTTCCAAATAAAATATATGTTGAAACATTTATATATGACTTGTGTCCAAAATAAACTTACGTCGAAACGTAGAGTAAACAAAAATGTATTTTTATTTGATCTGACTTGTTTTCAAACAAAACTTACGTCAAACTTTTATATTTACCTCAACTAACATCTAAACAACATTTACGTCAAAACGTAAACATTGTCGAAACATAGTCAACTCTAAAACGTATATAAAGTTAAGCACACAGACATTTTATATTTAAGTAATCATTTCTGATTATGTTCTAACATAGACGGACTCGAACTTTTATTGTACATGGATAAATCTTAAATTTTAAAAACCTAGGAGGGGGGTCAAAGTGATATTTTTTAAAGTTTAAAAGATATAAGTAAAAAAGTGTAAATAAAAAACCTGAGGGTTTTTTTGCGCGATGGCAATGCCACAGACCCTTGAAAATATGTATTAAATTAGAAAAACCAAAATCATCAAAGTAAAAGCAAAAAGTCATCTGTTACACTCAAACCAGGTCATAATTGAAATGCATTTAAATTGCATCTAAAGTCTAATAAAAAGAAAATAGATAAAAGGTGAAAAAAATCAAGTTAGGAATATAAAATTCGCAAGGTTTGAACTTACCACCAAACCAATTATCACATATGTTTCCAGAGTGAAAAACATAAGTCGTGGGGACCATTTTCCATCACCGACCTTTGTAAATAAGGTTTAGTATATAATGTCTTTAACATTATTTTAATTTTAATATTATTTTAAATTTTAATATTAATTTTTATTAATGTGATTATATGATTGTATTGTAATTATTTTTCTATACATATTAAATAAAATGTCTTTAACATTAGTTTAATATTGATATTATTTAAAAATGTTATAAATAAGATAATATTTAACACAATAAATAAAATAATATCATATTATTAAATAAAGTATTAACAATATATTTTAATATTTTAGTTAAAAGAAGTTTATTAAATGAGAGCAAAAATGAAATTATTGCATAAAGCACATGTACTCCATGCTTAAAAAAATGTATTCAGCCTCTTACATTTAAGATAAAAATAACCATCTTATCCTCATAAAATATATTATATAATAAGTGGATGTGACCCGTGCTTTGCACGAGGGTTGTAAATTTTAAAAGTGTTAATTCAAGCGATTTATACGTTACTACTAACCAGTCGTAGAAAATTCATACGTGAAATGCTGATAAAAAGTATAACAAGAAGAAATATTGTTAAAAAAGAATCCTCGAATAAAAGAAAATAATAACGAATGTGATAATGGTAACTTTTTTAGAGTTAATTGGTTACATTGTAAATTGGTTAAAATAAAAATAAAATAAAATAAAATAAAACTTTATTAAATTTAAGGAGATTAAGTGTAAATTTGACATAACTCGAGTATATAAGTTTAATTTTTAAATAAAGCACAAAATGAAGCGGTACTCAATTTGAAAAAATTTAGAAAATATTGTGGTTAGTTTCAGAAGATATTTATGAGCATAAGTATAAAGTTGTAGAAAAACAAAGTAGATTTTTGATTACTTTGAAGAGTTAAAAAATATTGTGCTAACATTAAATAAAACCTACAATTTCATTATTTATCATCTTTCTAATTGT